>JAUESE010000067.1:3964568-3975224 GCA_032274725.1 Malacoctenus triangulatus
TCTAAACGTAGTTTTGAGGTATTATTTTTTTTAAAATATAGCTTTTACTAAAAATCCTACATATAGCACCTTTAACTTTAACAACATTAACTGCTTTAGTAAACCAGCTCAGAGACAAAACTTCACATTTCAGACAAAGTGGAGCGATTTCTCCATTTGGCGTCTTACCGGAAACGCGCCGTCGCTCTCTCGTCCCTTTCCCTTTTTCGTCGCCTTCCGCTCCGCGCCGACTCCTTCCCGTTGTTTTGCTCCGTTTCCTCGAAGTACTTCCTGGTCTGGCACCACTTCCTCCCCTGCGACCTGCAGCAGCGTGTTAAGCAGCTCCTCCCCCTTGCCTGCGCAGCACTGCCTCGTTACCTTGATTGCCTCCACCTGCGCCTCGTCAGGCTCCCCCGGCCCAGGTGTGCCTGCACGCCCTCGTTAGCCTCCGCTTGCCTTCTGGGCTTTTTCCTGTCTGCACTTTTTTTTTGCCAGTTAATCGAAGAAAAATACATTTTTCAAGCTTGATGGAACTATTTGAACTTTGGCGACGGATATATATGTTTATCTCGGCTCAGGCAACGATAACAAACCAAATGAGTTTGGTTTACGCCGCACGCGACAGGGAAATAAACAGAGTAATGATGCAATCATTAGGAGGAGAAACAGGAAGGAAGGAAAAAAAAAACATGCTCAGAAGTCCTCGCAGAACACCAGACGCACACATTCTCCGAGGTGTCGGCTGCAGTTTAACAGGAATGAGACGAACAGAGACATTGTACCAATTACGAGCTACTCAAGGCAGCCTATAAAAGACACCCCGCAGCAAGAACAGCAAACTCCTCGGCGCCGAGCGTGATTACAGTCTGAGAAGGGATGGCAGGAGCTTTCTGTGAGGCTCGCCTGTCGAGCAGATCATTGAATCTCCTCCAACTCCTGTAATCTTCCCATTGCCGCTGACAATGCCTTTTATTGTATTCTTGTACTTGACACGGAGATTGGCAAAAAGAAAAAAAAAGCGTGGCGGCGACGGGAGCCACTGTGCTGGTGGGTCGATCGATGGAGAGCGCGTGATCGGCGTGATGCGTGCTCGAGTGCGAACCGATCCTCCGCTGATTGCGCGGGAACTCGAACGGAGCCCAAACAAAAGTAATTTGATGACAGAAGAAAAGCGGTTGGAACCGGACGCGGCTGCTGCCGAATATTTCTCCCCTCTCCTCGTTTGCTGAATAACAACGCAGTGTCGAAGCGTCGTCGTCCAAGCCATTCCCACCATTTTGTCCAATTTTGAAGCCCCACCTCAGGATCCCTTCACCTGCATGTTCAACAGTGAAAAACACTGAGCTTCTGCTCAACAAAGAACGATGGAGAACCACTTTTCACATCGGCACGCGAACGCACCGCGTTCAATTCATCAAAACTAATTTTGAAACGTTCAAGCCGGCGTTTACATCCACTTCCTGGTGATCCAAAACAGTTGGTTTTGAATTCCTTCTCAAGGAGTTGAGAGACCGAGAGCAACAACAGCAGCACAATACTGCTGAAGGCAGACACTAAATATTTAAATTCCCCATCTTTAACAGTCAATTAGTTCTTCCAGGGCTGATTCCAGAAAGCGAGGCGGAAACGAACTCGAATGAAAGAAGTCTGGTGTGGATTGTTTTTAAAAACCAATACTTTAGTTAAAAAAAACTAAGTCCAAACTGAGCCACAGTCGTTGTGGAACATTATTGGACATATGGAACCAAAGTGGAGCTTTAAGGGAGTTTTGTCCATTGATTTGTTGACAGACGATAAAATGAAGGCTGTAAGAAAGGGAGCAGCTCAGACTGCTGAGGCTATACATCGTGTGTTTTTTTTTTTTTCCCAAGCCTGCCGGCACTGGAGGAACCGTATCAAAGAGATGATGAAGTCTGGAGATAGCCGGGGTATTTCACTGCAAAATATGACCAGAAAACTGGGCTGGAGGTGAATGTTTTGGGGGAGGGCTGTTAGAAGGACAAACAACCTCGCTCTAAAACTGCACTGGAAGGCAACACATTGTACCCAGGCTTCTCTAAAGCAACACCTGTAGTTGTAGCCTCAGTACAAATACCTTCATGATCAGTTTTCTAGCAGATCTGAATGAAAACTTTGTTTTTTCACTCAGATACAGTTCCAGTTGGAAGTCACCCACCGGTTTCCTACCTGAGGCGCTTCCTCGCCGCGTGGAGCGCCGTTGTGTTCGTCTTGTGGGCCGAAATTAGAAGGAAAAAAGCTGCGGTGTTTACAGGTTGTTTCATCATGTCGTTCACGCAATTAGACAACTGAATTGGAAATTGCATGTAATCAGTTTTGTTGCACAGTCAGAGGTAAAGCGAGTCCTGCAGGAGAGGACTCGCGCGCGATGCATCGAGGCGGCAATCCCACCACTCGTCCTCTCAACAGTGTTTCTGGATTGCTAAAGGAGGGAAAAAATAAAAATCTTGGCTTTTGAAAAATGTAATGAGACATACGAGAGAAAACTTTTGTAACCCCGACTACCGGTTACAAAAAAAAGAAAGGTACGAGGGAATAATAGCAAAATGTGACAAATCAACTTAGCTGCGGCTGGAGTGTTATCGCTTTCGCAAAAAAAGTTCCCACCTGAATAATTACCTCTGGCAGGATGCCCCCACGGCTCCTTGTTCTAATAGGGGGGGGGAGCAGAGAGGTGAGATTCGGTGGCAGGAGACCAAAACGTTCTCCGGTTCCAGAAAAACTCCGCCGCCTGGACGCAGGGTCCTCGCTGGATGAAAGGGCAGAAAATTAAGCTGAAGGTGGGAGGGCGGGGGGGCGACTTAAACTCAAAGGTCTGCTCAGTCATTAAACTGTATAGGACGGGAGTGCCACACATGACATAACTCAATAGCAGGACTCAGAACTGACACCAGATCAGGTGGAAGGAGTCTAAAAATTAAATCCATCTTTATGTTTCCAGATTGTAAATGAACTTTTTTGGCACGGTTCATGTCGATTACCCGAATAAAACTGCGTATAAACACATTTCAGCCGAGCATATGGAATAATAAAGGTTTTCATATGACACAGGTGGAATTTTATTCCCAAGATAATACTAATAATATTTAATTTTTACTCGTGAATAGCAGAAAAAGTCTGGGAACTGCTGTTTTGTCTGAGTGACACTCATAAACCAAAGCAAATATAAATATATACACCTGGCGTCCAAGACAGAAAAATCCATAAACATTCGTCTTCATGAATCTGGCTGCAAATCGAGGAGACACTTCAATATATCAGTCGGAGGTTTGTCTAATCCGGGGAGGAAAAGCTGTTATTAAATATGCTTTTTGGTTTTTTTTTCCCCGGAATGACGTGAAAATGTGACGTTCAGATGAAATATTGGCAGTCTGTTCCCAAAATAAGAGCTGAACACATTAGAATGAAATCTTGGAGACGATTGGTTTAACTTCAGGCGTCCTCAGGCTTGATTTGGCTCCCGGAAAGAAGAAGAAAAAAAAAAAGAAAAAGTCAGCTGAATAAATAGAGAGAGCCCACGCGCGAGGAGCGCCCGTGTGATCGTCTGACGGGAAAATAGATTCCCTCTCAGACATCTGGCCGACAAAATGTCTCCAAACGCCTTTGAGAAGGAGCCACTTCACTAAATGGGGAATAAAAACGCCGCGCCCGGCGTGGTGCAGCCTGCCGCCCGGCGTCCCGTCGACTCTGCGAAAAATGCCCAAACGTATTAGAAGGCATCGGTAGGGGGGGGGAGAGAAAGAGAAAGAAATGGTCGCCGGGCAGGAGCAAGGGCGAGGCGGCGACGCGTCTGAGAAAAAGTTTCAAGACTTTGGAAGCCGGTGAATTCATTGGACAAACACGGCGGCGCGCAAAACATTAAGTCAGAGTCACATTACAATTTGTGCAAATGTTTAATCACTTGTCTTGGCATGAAGCAATATTCAGTACAAATAGGATTCATTATTCTTTGCAACAGGCATGATCGTAATGTGGGGACTTAACACAGCTGAGCATACAAATTATGTCAAGCTCGGAAAGTAAACCGGGGGGGGGCTCTGGGAGGGGTGAGTCGGCAAATTATTCCGATTGTGAGCACAGGAGCGTCGAGGAATGTAAGCTGTGTGGGGATATAAAGCTTTAGAAAGCTCAATCTCCTGCTGCTGTACAGTACAGAGTGCACGTGATACACAAAATAACACTAAAGTCACAATAAATAGCCGATAATCAACATGAAAAGGCTCCCGAACAGTCCTGAGTGACATTTGGTCTCCGGAAAACGACCTTCATACTGGCACCAAACGTGTGCGCGAGACGAAAGACCAAATGAGGCTGTTTCCCAGCTCACGCGCAGCACTTTGCTGCGTTCCAAAGTGCTCTCTGAAAAGTAGATATTTGGGAGTCGTGAAAAATCAGCTTTGTAAAGTGCGTAATCCTGGAACGTGACACTGAAAAAGCAAACACAAACAAAGCACCAAGCGTTCAATGGAGATTCATGAAAAGCAATCGAAAAACAAACTCGTCAGACTGCAAGTGAGACGTGTTGCTTTGTTACTGCGTGTCTGGTTTTCAGTCTCTCTGTACCAGGAAGTTGGAGAAACTGGTCAAATAAATTACTAAGAATCATTCCTGGGAAAGAAGTTGTTTGATAATTGCTCACGAGAAAGAATAGTCTAAAAAAAAAAGGATTGTTTCTCTGTGAAGGTCTTAAATCAACCAAAGTGCTGACAGCAGTTTGTCTCAGAACAAAAAGCGATTACATGATTTTTTTGGATATACAAGACAAAGATTTAGCCAAACAACGAACTGAAAAGGCTTCTCTGTATCTCGTCCCTGAGGTAGCTGCACGTCGAGCCTCCTCCTGGTGGCGCCGGCGAGCTCCGACTGACGCCCGCGCCCGCCTGCGTCAGTCTCCCCCGCGGACCAGACGCGCGTGACAGCCGTTTGACTCCGACTGAGGCCGGCATTGTATCCTCGGTGTCTGTCGCCGAGCGCCCGTCTCCTGCTAATTGGAGGCTCGTCGGGGAAAAAAAAACTCCAAGCCAAGTCGCCTGACGGAGACGTTGTGAATCACTTTTAACTCGGTGGCAATCACCGGAGTGGCTGTCAGTAAAAATAATGTGCGGGTGAAACTAACTGTTCTTTAATGTCTTTTGGCAGCTGCGTTGACAAAAAAGATCCCTACATTAGTGCCCCGCTGATATCCTCCCATACAGTTCTAATATAAAAGTGAGCCCACCTTCACTGCAGCAGCACTAACAGTCTGTCGATTGAGTGGTGTAAAAAAAGAACAACACATCATGACAACAAAGCATCTTGACAGTTTGGAGCAAATGTAAACACCTGATCAAAGATCAGATCGGATTCTTTCATGTGTCAGGTACTGAGTTATTTCCATCGCAGTGCAATATGTGGTGATTGTGTGGATTGACCTCTCTCTGATGGAGTGAGATCAGCAGCGGGCCTCCAAACTGGAGCTGAGTTGGTTTGTGGGAATACTTTGAGGAGTGGCGGCGCGCTCGCGGAGCAGACATCTCCTGGCAGCAAGTCGAATCAGTCTGTTTCTTTACTGCAAGTTAGGAAATCTGCACGTGCCTGATCGCTACTCCATGTTTCAGATTCAAATTGACTTTAGTATTTGTTCGCTTTTTGTTTCTTAAATTCAATCTAATCTCACTTTTCTTTATATGGAAAACTTTTTTGAAATTTCCTGGTTGGAACTATCGTAACCAGGTAAGGGACGCCATCACTTGGTGAATCTGACTTTGGAGGAAGCGTCTAAGTTCTCTGCTTCGGATCATCGCCGCTCAGTCAGGCTCCACTCAGTGCGACGTTTCCCTTTCGCCGTGGTTACACCTTCCCGTTGTCCTGCGCCGGCTTCACCGCGTCCATCGGCAGCTCGTCGGAGAGGTCCACCTCCTTGGCGTAGGCCTTGGGCTCCTCCTCGCTGTGCTGGTGCCTCGCGAAGTTCACAAAGACCTGCGGAAGCAACCAGGAGAGACGGATGAGGGAGGACGGACCGGGAGTCCCGCGGACATCCGACGCCGCGTCTCGTTTTTCTCCTCCTCCTCCCCACAAACATCTACTCCGTCTCTGAAACAAGCTGCTCCAGCTGACGAGGGGGGGTGGGGCAGGCGCCCGTGATGGAGTTGCCAGACGAGGGCTATGAAGCATCGAGTAAAGCGTCTGGACTCACGCCGTGAATGTCAGTTTGACATCTTTGACCAGCTGAGAAAGAGAATAAAACAATCATTCTTCTCTCTGTGATGCCCATTTAATGTCAGAGCGAATCAATCCTATGGCGTTCATAAAAAAAAGCTGTGTGGGTTTCATTGTGCTGTAAACACCGCCGCCGCGCCGGCTTTTTACTCGGCGCGCATTAGTGGTAAAAGCTACACAAAAACTTTTACCCTCGGCTGGGAGGAAAAAAAAAAAGCCTTCAAAGAGGATCGTATAAAATGATAAGAGCATTGCTTTTTCATTAAACGATTTTCATTGGGCGCGTGAATAGAAAAAGGACATGTGAATTACTGGATTGCATTTAAAATCCTTGTGAAATACAAAGTCACCCAGACCAATTCTATCAGAAACCACTCAGACTCCATTTGATTGAAATCAGTTTTTTTTTTTGGGACCGGGCTGCCGAAGTAAAAAGGCAAATAAACACGGGGGCACGAACAAACAGACGAGAGCATTTCATCCCACTTAAATTGTTCCCTTTTCTTATTGTGAGGGTTTAAAGTTTGTTTCAAAACCCAAAGATCACCGTCATTCCTTTTTAAATAAAGATGAGGCGTTTCTCCAGCTGGTCTCTCGTCAAATGGATGTTTATCAGTTACTTTTTCATCTTTACGTGTTCGTTTTAAAGCCACAAGAAGTTGATCTAAGTTCTAAGGAAGAAAAAAAAAACAGAGTGGCCTGACTCGCTCCAAATTTAAACAAAAAAAAGCTGGTGGTGAGTCGGCAGACGGGCCGCTTTTTTGGCGAGAAATAATTACAGCGCAGAGGTCCCTGTGGAAGCACCAGTGGGTGCCTCTCCATCCCCGTGTGTGTGTGTGTGTGTGGATCATACAAATGAGATACAACGTTTAAAACGAGTGTGTTCCCCTGCTGGGAGGCAGATCTTTGAACTCGGAGATAGCTGGACCCCCCCCCTCCACCCTCACCCCCCTCACCCTCATCTTCCTCTCCCTCCTCCTGTCTCAAGTTTTCGCGCTAAGCTTGGCCGATTGCCCCCTGGCCCTGGATCCACACGCAACAAGCAAGCTCATCTCACCATCTACAGGGTAACTTTTTTTAAATGTGTGAATATCTTTAAAATGAAATGGTTTATATTTCTTAGTTCAACTGCAAATTAAAGAGCTTTTTCTTAAATGCGTGTGGGTCCAAGCGCGCGTCCTCGGTTCCTCGCCGCTTCCTGAACGCGTCCCGTTTATTCTCAGCTTTTCACACAGAGCAAAGAAACAGTCGTCTCGGAAAGTTCTAGTTCAAAAACTCCTTTTGGAAGCGACGCGGCGTGCAAACTGTTTCATACTGTCACTCCGGGCCACCGCGGAGATGAGCAGCTGAAGGAGTTGGAGGTTAAACGCCTTGCTCAAGGGCGGTTTGGCAGCCTTAATGAGCAGTGACACATTTTTGGGTGGAGGGGGGGAGGGAGGGAGGAGGGCTTCCGCCTCGAGGATTGAACTTCAGAGTGAAATCATTCTGACTTGGGATTTTGAAAATAAAGTCTGGAGACTTCTCAGATTACTGTCCTCTTCTGTGGGGTTTTTTTATCTCCCTGCCATTGCTGGATCCCAAATGCCAAAGACCCCGAGGGGGCCGCCGGCACCGGCCCAGCCGGCCAAGTGTTCTGTGGCTGTGCGGCTTGAGAGCCGTTTGGAGGGGGCGGGTGACGGGCCAGGCACTCGCCCGCTTTGTTTGCTATCAGGGAGCTGGCAGAGGGCGGGCGTCGACGTGACCCGTCGCACGACTGACCTGAAAACAGAGAGCAAAACACTTCTCCAAACAAAAGCGATCTCAGCTCTAAAGCTGCTTTTCATGGACAATTTTTTTTTAGCTTTACTACTTTTTTCGTCGTGTGAAGAGTTAACTTGCTGCTCTTCAAGAGGAGCTTGTTTTTTTGCCACGCTGGCAGAGATAAAAATAAAGTCGCAGAGTCTCTTGGACTCCCGTGACTCATCCTTTGACGTCACTCCCGGTCAATCAATGGTCTCAGGCCACCCAAGTCGCACTTCCAGCTCGACTCGGCTCACTCGAAGGGAGGGGGGGGCTAAAACAAAAAGCCTGCTAAGAGGTACAAATCATTTATCGGAAGACCCTGAACGCCCAGTAATGTCAGGTGGAGCGCAGCCGATGAGGTGGAAGAGGCCTGAAGGTGATAAAAAAAAAGAAACCGATGCAAAGCTTCTCGACCGAGAAGCTGTGAAGTGTGAGCCGGAGCAGCTGGTGGCCGGCTGGGTGTGGATAAAGAGAAAAACACCAGCCCACCGCCTTCACCGAAGGGGGGGGGCGGCTCCTGCTGAACGCCGGAGGCTCCGGTACGCTTCATGGTGTGATGTCATACCGGCAGCCGCCTGCATCAAGGTCGGCGTTGTCGAGGCGTCTTATCAGGGGAGATGAGTAAGAGGACAAGAATGACAGTCGCAACAAACACACCCTACGCCCCCCGCCCCCCCCCCCGCCCCCGCCCTCTGACCCTGCCGACGGCCTGATCGGGGCTTGATGTGCTGAGGCATGCGCGGCGTTCCCGATCCTCCGTCAAGGCCGCGCGCGCTTTGTGTGGCAGGGTTTTTTTCAAAGCGCTTTTTGTGTTTAACTCTCGGCGAGTCTCCTCGGCTGATAAAGAAGAGAAGAGCTTTCATGTCGAGGCGTGTGTGTGTATGTGTGTGTGTGTGTGTTTTTGTGTCTGGGGCGACCGTGGTGAATCTGGCCCCGGCTTCGTGGCGCGATTATTTCCTAATGTTCGCTTTCTGTATTTAGCCAACCATCCATTCATGACCTGAACGTTCCGCTCCACTGCTGCTGAGTGGCGTTTTCTTAATAACAGATGGATACAGGCATTAATTACATTACTGAGGCTGCATTCGGGTGTTTATTCGGTGCCCGTTGAGGCAGAACACAGGAGGGAAGGGACGTGAATCACCCAATTAACCTCTGCAATATATCAAAGGAGCTCTTGCAGAATGTAAAATTGCCCTCTTTACACGCAGCACATGCCTCCTCCATGTTCACCCACTCCTGCGATGCCAAATGCAGCCTCTCCAGGAAGATGTGCACTAATAACTTTTCGATAATCATTCGACATAAAGCATTAAAAACCTAACTGCAGCGCGGATGTTAATAGGCATGGTTTTATGCCCTTAACATGATCAGCTGGGATTTATTACAGTTTAAAGCTGCACCAATTGATTTTTGGCCCTTTGCAGGCACTTTGCGATCTTAACTAATGATGTTACCATGACAAATATGTCAACATGGAAATTTTGAAAGCAGCACGATGACAAAAAAATAAATGACAGAGCGCTGGCTGAAAACATCTGCTTTTACTTCAGCTAAATGTTTCACATTACGAATTTATTCCAAAAGAATTGTAGCCTCGAGTTAGACGTGCATGTCAGCGCGCTACGAGTAAGTCACAGTCATTCACACATACATTCACACACCCAAAGGTGCCGTGAAAGGCGCTCGAACACCAGGAACAATTAAGGGTTTAGTGTCTTGCCCAAGGACACCCTGACACAAAGATGAGGCCTGATGGGAGTCTGAACCTTTGACCTTGGATGGCTGTCTGCATTCCTAACTAGACAGCCGTGTTCACGTCTTAATTGTGTGTTAGTCCTGTGGTTGGCGGTGACAATGTAGTGACAGTTGTCCACGCAGAAAGCAGCACTTATTCCACATTCTTATCAGTCAATCTGGGTCCTAACGACAGCAGAGAAAGTCCCATTTTCCTTTTAAATCTGCCCGGCGCTGTCTCGGCCATCAGCATTAACGCCTGAGCTCCAGGCTTGCTGGATCAATATTAATTGTAGTGCAAGTCGGGTGTTATACTATAGGTCAAGGCTCATCTCTATAAATCACAAGCTGAAAGGTGACTGTCTGGGTCTCCACAGGTCCTCCAGCCCTCCCCCCTCTGTGCTTTAATGCCGTGACCCTCCTGGGCCAAGTATGATTTATTTACTGCCTCTGATCTGGTAAATATTGACCAGTGCAGAATGTGGGGCAAGTTGGCTTTTAAGGTGGAGGCAGAAAATATGCAAGGTTGAAGGCTGCAGTGGGTCTGTGGGGCGAGGCGGCGTTGATGTACGGAGTGTAAACTACAAGTTAAAGCATCTCGCCCGTCACGGGCTGCTTCACTCTCAAAGTGGTCAAATAATTCAACGTGATTGGACAATTTCTATCGGAAAACGCCACAAAAGTTAATTTATTCTTGAAGTGCAAGTTATGAAGAGGGGGGGATCATGTTAAAAATAGAACCTTAGATGTCGATTAAGTACTCTATATGGTAAAATTTGCTTTCAGTGGTGAGACAGCACAACTGGGGTCAGAGGCCACGCCCACTCTCGTCTGTGAGCGTCTATTTTTAATAGAATGAGAGCCCCACACACACACACACACACACACACACTGAAGTGCTGACCTTTGCTGAACCTTCGGGGGTCATTCTCACCTCCTACC
>JAUESE010000067.1:3978231-3991050 GCA_032274725.1 Malacoctenus triangulatus
GCGTCGCAAAAAAACAACGCTTGATGATTTTTATAAGATGCAACAGACCACACGGCCTGTAATCGGACACTTGTACCACGACATCACAGCCGTCCACACGCATCAAGCTTAATTCATCACCCAATCAAGCCTCGGACCATAATCCCCCTTTGTGTTGCTTATAGCTGCCAGCTCAGGATGCATCCTTTGTCCGAAAACAATCCAATAAGGCACGGACGGCATTGTGGGGCGGACGGTGGCTGGTGAGTTTCGGGGTGTTTGTGGGTAATGAAATGCTGCTCGTCAGTGACGGGAAAAAAGGGGGGCTTATCAATTAGCTTCCCCTCGTTCCCTTTTTTCACACCGCTCCTCGCTGCAGCAACACATGCGGCACTTTGGGGAAAATATCATTCTTTCATATTCATCATTTTTTTTTCCCCCCTCGTCTGCTTCTGCATTCACAACAAAACAAGTTCTTTCATCTTTGATACACTGTCTGCGCTCTCCTCGGATAAACTCTGCCTGCGCGTGCGGCGAGGTAAGCCTCGGATGTGAACACGTGGAGCCCGCCGCCGCTCAGCGTGGTCACAACAATCGCTCAGCACGTTCGCAACAATTAATAAGCTTTTACCTTGTCGTGTGAAAAACCCAATGATCTCGGAGCTGAACGCAGCCCGGGAGGAACTAATGAATGGATTGTATTTACAGTCATGGCCGCGTCGTCGCCGTTAATCCTTTCATAATATTTTACATGACCGAAATGATACCGCGGCGTGGCACCGACGCCGTTCTTTTTTTTCTCCCCTCATTTCCATCACTCTGCCTCAATCCTCTCCTCCACCCTGGTCCGCCCGGAAACTCGTTCCCCCATGTAATTTAAAACAAACAAACAGCCCCGGCACAGATAAGGCCGTGACAGGCAGGAAATAATTCGGCTGCCTTGCTCCATCTGAGGGAGCTGGGAAAGGTCACCCCTCACCCCTGCCAAAGCTTCGGCGTCCACGGGAGGAGGGGGGGGGGGGCGGGGCCGCGGCGCGAGAGGTCACCGGGCGCTGCGGCGCTTTGATCAGGCAGGAAGTCATCCAAAAAAAACCTGTCTTTAGGTTCTTGGTTCTAGCTAACATGAAGCTAAATATGAAGGCCGACATCTCGTGCGTGGAAACCATCTCAGCCTCGCTCGCAGCCACGGAAGCTGATCAAAGTTGCATCAAACGCGCGCGTTAATTAAGATTCTGTCAAACCAACAAGAGGTGAAGACGCAACATTTTTCGCAGACAGCTCTCAGACGGTATGGAAAAAAACGCAGAGCACCATCTGGGTCCGTCAACGTTCCCGCGGTCTTAATTACACCGACGATGCTGATGCATTGTAAAACCGTAAAGAGAGTTATTTTGTCATCCGTCTCCGTGGGTGACGTGCACTTAAAAGCCGTAAACTATTTCGTTAATGGCACACCTGCAGAGCCGACGCGAAGCGAGTGGGAGTTTATTGGACTTCTCCACGTCAACTTGAGGGGGATTGATCCAAACTTTTAGACACCACTCTTGTAAAAAAAAAGAAAAAAACTCTCCCGTGCCCACAGCGCATTACCTTAATGCATTAAAGGCACTTTACACTCCACTTTTATATCATGACGTGCTTTAAGCAAGGAGAAAATAAGACTCGGGGCTGTGCGGCGCGCACTCGCTGATGGTCCTCCACCGAGCGGGGATATGAATGATATCAATCAGTGGAAAATCCCGCAACGGGTGTCCTTCCAAGCTGACAAGATTATAGGGGAGCTTTGAAGCTTCTTTTATTGGTTCCTCCACTTCATTTGGGTTTACTTAACACCTGGGAGCTTTCATACCGGCGCGCTGCCGTACTAAAGCCCTATTTACAACCTCTTGTGCTTTTTTTACACCCCCGTTTCTCCCCTTCTCTGTCAGCCTTTCATAAATTCCAAGAAATGCGAGGTTCCTCAAAGAGACTGGAAATCAGGACAGGTGAGAAAGATGAGTTTTAAGTTATGCAAGAGGGAGAATTAAGGGCTTTGATTGGTTAAGTCTCTGACCAGCTGATCGTCCTCTCTGGTTCTTTTGTCTCGTTTGTGTCTCGATTGAAGCGGGGTTGTTTAAAGAGCAGGAGGACATCTGTGGGAGGAAAACAACGGTCGGAGCTGAACTAAAGGGGGCAGCACTAACAAGGACTTGGATGGCAGCGTCAGAGAGCCTCAGCACCTGGGAGCAGCGAGAGGGATGCAGGAATAAATAAGGGTAATATGTTGAGAGGTTTTTGAAGGAGACGAGGAGTAGGACGAGGTGATGGGGGGGAGGGGGGGGGGGAGCAGGGGGCTGTGAATGTGGGAGGGTGAGCATGTATTACATATGAGCAATGGGGGGTCAAAATGTGAGAGCTGCTCCCGTGGTGAGATTCTGCACTCCTTTCTGGGGCTCGTGATGAAAAAAAGATGGAGGAGTGAGTGGGGGGAGGAAGATGCAACCCATCCACCCACACTACTCCCACCCACCCACCCCTCCCTCCCCACCTTGGCAGGTCAGCCGCTTATGCCATGTGACAACGCCGCTCGCCTCTTGCCTCCATCACAATGCCCCCACCTCCCTTCTTCCTACTTCAGCCCCTGCTGTCCGATGGACATTTTTCTCATCTTGTAAACTGCTTTGAAAAGCAGCTTCCTTGCTCCTCGCAGAAACACGCCAGAAAAAACCTCAGGAAGCAGCGTGTTTGGAGGGCAGGAGTGTGTGTGTGTGTGTGTGGGGGACGACAACATGACAGCACAAACATGTGGCGGGAGAACGGCGAGGAAAGAAAACAGAGAAGACATTCCTTAATTGCCTTTTCAGTCATTAACGGGGTCCCACACCTCATGAAACATTAATTACACCCAGCGCTGTGGAGATAGGGATGCTTAATTAGAAATTATTCACTGCGTGGCGAGAGCCGAGCGATAGCATTTCGGCGCCGTGTAAATCGCCCGTGCGAGATCTAAAATAAGCGACGATCTGGTTGGAGACGTCCCCCGCTTATCGGGCGCCCCCCCCCCCCTCGCTCGCTTGTCTTGTGAAGTGCGACTCCCCGTCCTTTACCTGATAGCATGTGAAGGAGGACATGTGTTAACCCTGTGTTCTCCCCGACTTGTTTGCTGCTCCGCCCCTCCCCCCCCCCCTCCCTCCCTCCCTCTCACCTATGCCGCACCTCCTGCGAGGTTTATAAATTATTTACAGCGCGCCGCTCTCGCCCCCACCGACAGGATGTAATTGACACAGAGGATCTGCCAATTACCCTAACATCTGGGAGGGACTGAGTTCTACATGGCGCCCCCACTCGAGTCCTTCGCCTCTCGACACTGTCTGCTTTTTTTTATGCGCTGCCGATTCTCTCCCTCCGCGGTGATCCAGAAGCCCACCCACTGGAATGACATTAACGCTCTTGATGGGCAATACCCTTGACACGGCTGCCCCCTCCTCGCCGTTCCAGGCGTTTCCCCTAATCCCCCCGCGCAACTTGAAAAATGGTCTGCTCCACCCCTCATCCCAGGTGTATTGATCTTTCTCTCCACCCAGCGATTGCCCCAACATATTCCTGTCATGGACGTGGCTCTCGTGTGTGTGTGTGTTGGGGGAAGGGGGGGGGGTGCGCGCGTGGAACGTCCTTCCTGTTACTTGCTCGCACAAAGGAGTGGTAATAATGTCACCAGACTGTAGCTAAGGTAATGGATTGGCCTCACTGTTACACACCGGGCTGGAGGGGGGGGGGGCGTAAGTGCTGGCCTTGGGAAATGTCAGATGGATATCAGAGAGCGGACCTGAGTGCGAAGAGCAAAGAGTTAACGGCGGGGAGGGGAGGGAAGGGGGGGGCTATCTGTGATGGAGATGTCGCAAAACGCATTAGGCGTGGCGTACGAAGCCTGTTATGGCTGCCAATGAGGACGGGAATGGTGGGGACGTCTTTTATGGGGCGGGAGGGGGATGCAAAATCAAGATAACGCTGAGAGATTTGGGACATTAATGACCTGACTGGGTCTCTGTGTGCAAGATAGGAACAGCAAAACAAGTCCTCCTCTTCAACTCTGAACTCCTCTTCCAACTTCTTCCTCACTGCAGCACTTGTGCCAACACGCACTCTGGACTGTACTTCTATACAAACCAAGTTTACTGAGCATCTCCTGTACAGTCCTCCTCCTCCTCTGCTGCAGTGATAAATATTAAAAGGGGGGATAAGCAAGCTCCTCATTCCTTCTTTGAAAAGCGAAACCTACTTCCAAATTCTTTTTTATTACCCATATACATGCTATTATGATATTTATATATACCATATGAATAAGAGACGACCTCAGCGGGGGGACATGGAAAACCCTTCGTCTCAATTCAAGGCACTTCAAAGGACTTTTCCTTTTGTTTCGGCACTTAGTGGCAAAAAGAAAGACCTTACCTGCTCTTTAGATGCTGGATGCTTCCGAGACACTTGAAACGCCCGTTTACCATGATAGCCATGCGTGTGCACAGGGCTTCACACTCCTCCATACTGTGGAGAGGGAGGAAGGCCAAGTTGGCTGCATTAGAGATTGTTAAAGAGCAGTTTCCAGGGACACCGGCGGTAAACTCTGTTCATCTCTTCGACCTCCAACATAGTTTCAATTTAAGATTCGATTCTTAAAGGTTATGTTGAGTTTTAACTAAATTTAAAGCCATTTTCTAACTTTTTTATTCCCCCAGAAGCGTCTCAGCCTGGATTTTTCCATGTCTCTGCCGACACATTAAGTGGACGACAAATTTGGTAATTAAACGCCGAAGAAGGTACCATCTGTTGCTGATATCGTCCCATTTTTTTTCCCCACTCTCTCTTTCAGCATCAGGCTGACGCACAAGTCATTTGCAGAAACCTGTGACGCCTTTCTGAGGAATGGCGCAATTAGGATTATGACTTTGTAAAACCTGGTGAATTTGCCACTTAACAAAACACGAGCACCTGGTCACGCCATGGAAGAGCGCATGCCGCTCGGGCCGAGGCGACAACAAATGCTCTGATTTCTCCATGATCGGAAACACGTGTAATGAGGGTAATGCATTCCGAATGAGACGGTGGCTCCGGTTATTTATGAGGAGACTCAGTTTCTGGAAAGCGTAACTAAAAAAAATAGCAAATTGGTGAATGCAGGGGAAAAAAAAAAAAAAAATACGAGGATTTTTGTCCCTATTTGCTCAAAACCAAAAAAAAGTGGTGGCCATCAGTAAAGGAAGAAAAACTTAGGAAACTTAACTTTGCTCCAGGAAGCCTTGGATAATGAAAAGACTCCAGTGGAGATATTGACAGTTTCTCTTTTCATGAGGGGAAAAAAGCTGCAGTCAGTCAATATGCCCTCACGCTTCATGAAAGCTTTATAGCAGCCAGTGTGTTCCTGGCAGCCAATATTAACTGCCACACAGGAAACAATACCTTTCAACTACAGTGTAACGCCAATCAATTATAATTACAATATTTATGGCTCGCATTCATGTGAGAGCAATCCGGTGGCTGCGCGCTCCAAATATTTGGACTTTATTGTGGCGGGGCGTCGGAGGGACGGGCGAGGCTGCACCTGTGCGACGTGAGGATGACCGAGCGTCCCTCTCGGATGACGCTCAGGATGCAGTCCCACAGGAAGCGCCGGGCTTTGGGGTCCATCCCCGTGGTGGGCTCGTCCTGCCGCAGACACAAAAGCGCTCCTTCAGTTCCACTCGTGCACATCGTTAGAGGGAGAAACTGCTGAACTGAATAGACTGCGAGACTTTAAAACAATGTTTCCCAAACTATAGACACAACAAAGGTTGTTTTTGGTTCCATCAAAATAGGATTTATCATTGTTATAAACACAAAATAAGCACTCGAAACATCTTTAAAGCTTTCAGATTAAGCGCTGCGATTGAAATGTATTCGCACCTTCTGGGTTATATAAAGCCACCGCCTGGATAAAAGAAACAATTTCTGATGTTGAGGACATAATTTTACTTTTTTTGTTTGCTTCTTTATGTGAGTGAACGGAATGTACAAAAGAAAAAGCACATGGACTGAATGAGCAGTAATAACTCAAACTCGGATAGAAAACGGTCCATTTAAAAACCATTGTGAGAAAACAGCGAAAGAGGAAATATTTTTGGATCCAATTTGTAACTTCCAAAGCAATTTAGCGTCAGCCAAGCACTCATGAGCCAATGTGGTTACCATAAAAATAAGGAGACTCAAATGTGATGTATAAGAAAACACAGAGACGTATAGTTCAAAGGGAGTAGTGACAATAGGCACACGTACTGAAATACACACTCCAAAACAGCACAGAACTCACACACATATATATTTGTGTGTGCGCGAGTGTGTGTCGAGAGTCTCAGTGACTCGCTGTTTCTTTTTCCTCGGGGCCAGTCTGTCCATGCATGATTAGAGAGTGACAGTACTCAGTCCACCGGCTGGTTTGGTTCCAGGCCCGGTTCCCCTCACTCTAACAGAATCCCACCAATCCCGTGGGGCGTTTCCGTCACCGTGCCCAATGTGTCCCTGTGCAAACCCCGACGTGGCGCTGCCTCGAGGCCCCGGCCTGGGCTCCCCGAGCGAGCGCCACAATGCCGAAAATTGACACAGACACTGACAACACATTGCCTCAAAGTGAAGGCGAGTCTGGCGGCGGCGAGTGGTGGAAAGGAACAAGAAAAGGGAAAAAAAAAAACAGGACGCCTGGAAATAGTGTCGCGGACGAGCTTACAGACCTCGGCCAGAAAAACGTCTGGAAAGATTAATCCATTACATGTGATTCAGAAAGGATTACTAATGACTAGAATTAATATTGGAAGCATAATCCCATATTTTGCTGAAACAAAATTGTGTATTTCTAACAATGTAAACCAATCAGTGAAAAAACAAATTAATTGTATTACGAATATTTTCAAATTTTGTGTTATTAGAACACGATTTTTTGTTTCACTCGTAAAATCCCACTCATGCAAAGAGTCTGGAAGTGCTTGATTGAGCGAGGCTTGCTGGGACCTCTGAACATGGCTAAAACTCATTAAACTCGCTCTCTCAGAAGACTTCCTGGAGCGCGCTGAAGCCACCGGATTGATCGCGTGCGAGGCAACGTATTCCGAGTCACGCCTCCATTATTTTCCCTCCGCTTTGGGCCCCGAGTTTTAAATCATGACGAACGGGAACTTAATATGTGCAAACACAGTTTTTTTGTGTGTGCGCTGCATTTTCCTAAAGAAATTGGCTCTTTCCTAGAAAAAAGGGATTAAATTAGAGCATGGCCAGTGAGTGACCCCTGAGGAGTACACTGTTCCCCTGCACAAGTAATGTACTTGTACTCTTCTGGGAAATTCAGAGAGGTTTTTTTTTCCCAAATTTGATCCACATTGTGTGGTATCTGCTTCTCATACGTCACTCCTAAACTCCTATTATCTGTCTTGCTCTTTTGCAGGGCTGAAGCGATCCGCCGCACCATCTGCACGGCATCAGTATCGATTGAAAGCGCGACGCCGTGGAGGAGGCCGCGTCTCACCAGGAACACCACGGGAGGCGAGCCGATCAGGGCCATGGCCGTGGACAGCTTGCGCTTGTTGCCGCCGCTGTACGTCCCGGCCGGCTTGTTGGAGTACTTCAGCAGCCCCAGCTTCTGGACGCCCCACTCGGCCACCTGGGAGAGACGACAAAAGTGGTCATTTTACGGTGTCAGCCTGTGTAGCTCGCATAAGCTCCATCATCGGCCGTTTGATGCCGTGATGGATGATATTTGGGCTTTTTTTTGCCCCGCGCTGCCGTTTTCAAGGACGAGCCGTGACAGCTGGCATCGCTGTAAGACCTTAATCACAGGCTGCCGAGGTGCTTTGACGTCCTCAGCAACATCTAATACAGGCGATCAGGTGTGAGGGACAGAAGTGTAGCGTTGGGGGGGCCGCGGCACATGTCCTCTTTGTTTACTGCTCCTGCAAACAGGGCGGCGCGGTTTGAAGGCGGGGAGGGGGAAAAGTGGCCACCAAAAGGAGCCGTCTTACAATGGGCCACAGTGAAACGGAGAGTTTGCGCTCGCAGCGCCGGACTCGGGGGGTCCCTCTGCAGCGCGGCGAAAGACATCAAAGGTCTGGCGCCGGGGTCTGAGGCCCGTGGTCATCGCCAGCCTCCTCCTCTTTTGATCTGGCTGTTGCAGGAGAGGGCAGCGCGGGAGGAGTGCAGGGGGAGGGCGCCCGGGGCGGGCCACACCACTGGGCTGGTGAATAATGTAGAGCCATAACCCACAGCTGCTGCTTTTCTTCCACCGGCCGTTTTTCATTATGTATGTGTTCTCCCATTGAGGTTATCTATCACTCGGACGGCTCGCCTCAGTTTGCCCTACATGCATCCTCGTTGAGGAGTAATTTGATGAACAAAACAAAACAAAAGAGGATTGAAAAAAAGAAATCAAGCCGAGTTTTTTATCGTCTTTTTCTTCTGCTGACTGCCGCTTCGTACCTTTTCGGCACCAACAAAGCGAAGTGTGAACTCAAATTCACCGGGAAGTTACGAAAAAAGTTCAGCTGTTACCATGGCGACTTCCTTTTCGGGTACCCCTCGTAGTCGGGCGTAGAACTCCAGATGCTCGCGTCCGGTCAGCAGGTCGTTGATGGCGTCAAACTGGGGGCAGTAACCCAAGTTTTGGTGCACGTCTCTCATCTCGGTTCGAATGCTGGGATAGAGAAAAAAAAAAAAGACACAAGGTAGATTATAATTGGTGCTTTTTATGTTTCAGATGAAAGACTTAAGAGCTATATAAATGCTGTCCTCAGATGGAGAGGCTGATAACTAACGCACAATGAGGTCTGTCAGAAGGTTAAGAAGCATATGATTTCTTTAAGTCCTCGTCGAATCTCAATGAATTATGATGAAAACCGATGTGGAGGGAATCATCAAATATCTGTGATGACTTAATAGGAGACAGAGAGTCGGCGCTGACCCAGTCAAGGCTCCCGCTTCTCTTTGAAATCTCTTCTAACTGACGTGGAGCCACAGCGAGGTTCATTTCACATCCTGCACGCATGGTGTCAAGTGAGTGTTTCCCCCTAAACACGCTTTATTTCAAACAAACACATGCTGGAGAAAAGATGCCTCATCCATAGAAGCATCCAGCTCCTGTCAGTAATCAGATGCCCTCTAGAGGCAAGAAGTAGAACGACAGCAGGGGATATTTCCAAGCTTTCTTGAGTCATTGTTTGGCCTTAGAGAGGCAAGTGAAAAGATTCCTTCTGGTAGTTATTGTCGATACGTTAGCTGAGCTGCGACGTCCTAAAGGCAACTGGTATTGTCGGCGAAGCTGCACAGTGTCATACAACGTTCCTCCCTGTTACCACGGAGAGCATCCGTCTCCATTCTAACGACTGAAAGCGGTTGTGAATCAGCCCCTCTTTTTTTTTCTCCTCCCCCAGCCAACACTGTTAGCATTCAGCTGGGATACGGGACAGCCAGAAGATGTTGGATATTCGTGCGAGCGGCGCTTCCTCCGGACCCAACAATCACAGATAAGAGGAGGGAAATTGTCAAGAGAGCAAAACTCTCATCGAGGGGATGGTGCTTTTCCTCTTCTGCCCATCATTCTTCTCGCCAATGCACAGAAAGCATAATGAGCTGAAAAACAGAGGAGTGGGTGTACTCACATCTGCTTCTCTGTCTCTTCACTTTCTCCCCCCGAAGGTCTTGGAGATTTTCCCTTTGATGTTCTTCACCCACATTAATCAACATTAGCACTGCTGCGGAGAGGACCCCCGCTCTATTCGGCTTCCCTTTCACTCGTACACAAAGTCAATTACTAAACGCGGAAAAATAACAACTGTAGCAAAGCCCGGTGACGCACAGCCAACCGCGGCTCGCACGCAACCCCTCGCTCGGCTGCGGTGCCTCGCAGATGCACGCCGAGGTGGAGAAACGCGCTTGTTTGTTCCTAAAAATAAGAAAGAGCGAGCCTTCTCCCTCTCATGTGCCCGAGTCTCATATTGGTGGTGTGTCAAGGTATTTCTCTGGCATGTACAAAGATTTCTTATGACTGATTTTTTGAGGCTGAGACAAAAAAAACAGAGCAAGGTACAGGGCGAGGATGTGAAAAGGAATGAGAGATGTGCAAGCTGTGCAGGAGTGAGGGGGAGAAAAAGAAAAAAAAAGAAAAAAAGGAGAGTCTTCAGCATTTCTGAGAATATCGCAGCCAGCAGACGGGAGAGAAACCAAAGCAGAAAGAGCAGAGACGGCAGTATGTATGAGAGATAGCGCAAAGTACCGAGCCAAGGAAAACAAAGAAGGGGAAAGCAAGAAGCGAGAAACCTAAACTGCAGCTCGATCCCCATCTGAGCAGCCATCTTGGGTGGCTAATTATGATGAGTTACTCGGTGCTCGGGTGGGAGTTAGCGCCCCACCTGTATCCATTTAGGAAGGCCTCTCCACCGGAGACCGGGATGTCTCCTGTCAGCATCTTGAACGTGGTGGTTTTCCCGGCCCCGTTGATTCCCAGCAAGCCGAAGCACTGGTGGAGACAATGAGCAAAGGCGGGGGGGGTGAGGGGGGTCCGTTAGGAAAACAGCGTTTTGTCGGTACAAGCCTCATTGGGAAACAAGACAGGCGAGAACAGTGCCGGATGACATTTCACAGATTCAGTGCGTCGCTCCCCGAAAAAAGAGGTCAATTCTTTGGAGCTTTTAACAAATTTTTTACCTTGTCTGTTCAAATATTAGTTTTCCGCATCTAATTGAAATATATTTCATCTTTTTTTTTGCACATGTTTAGTGGAGTAACGTATTGATTTATTCTGCACACAAACAAAACAACAGACAGTAAATCAACATGACAGGCACACGGAAACAAATACCGTGAAAACCCCGACCGGTCCCAAAAGCATTCCTGCCCGCTTTTGTAAATTGCTACAACCAACCCGAGCCCCCCCCCCTCCCCCCCGCTCTCTGTGTCTTCTTCCTGATGCTGCTGCTTTGGCGTCCCCCCGGACGCCGTCGTGGCAGGAAGTTACCTCTGCGGCGCGCCGCGGCCACGTGACCCACCTTGGGTGCTCTGGCTCGGGCATAAATATTTGATTTCTGTCATTCATTGATCCCTGCTTGTTCGTGACCCGCGCTGGTGGAAATGCATCGAGGAGGGCTAAGCTGGATGTAAATAATGCATGGAAATGCAGTGTGTGATCAGCAGAGCCCCGTGAATCACAATATTCCACTGGCATTTACATTGGGCTTTGGGTAAACACGAGCAGCGAAGATGGATACGAGCAGAAAGCCCAGCGAGCACGGATGCCTGTCAGCATTTGAGATTATGTTTAAATCGAGCTTCCAGTCGTACAGTGTGTCTGTGTGCGACAGCGCGACGGCCACATTTGATATATGCCGTCTCGCAATATGCCGAGACGCTTTCCAACGGTCGACTCTGTCCAAAAGTTTCACCTCTTCGCGTTGGGATAATCTGGCCCTCCATTGTTAATTCACGAGTACGCAGACCTAAACATTGCAGGACCCGCATGCTCCTCGCAGCCAGCTTGTGTTTTTATAGCACACACATGCTTGGCAGTTGCATAATAGCATGAAACAAGCCTGGCAAGGAGATTAGTGTTCCTGCTAATGCCGTCTCTATGCAGCGCTTGGAAGATATTTTGATTCGACTCAGTTCGAGGAACGCCAAACCCTCCAATGTGAATTCAGCAGCAGCAGCAGCCAGGACATTTCTGTTCGCCACCGCTCCCCCTTATTTCAATATTTTGTAAATACTCTCGTTAATATTCACGTTTTGGCTCGGTGTGTGTGTTTTTCGCACATGGTTCAGATCACCTGGACGGCACGACGGATCGGATGTGCGATCGCGCGGCCGCGGACCAAAAAAAAAAGCAAACAGACCGCGCTCTCGGAGGGATTCTGGTACGACTCGACGGCATCTGGCTCACCTCCGCAGCAGGTACGCCCACGCATAGCCTGTCCACAGCGGGGGCGCTCTTCCGAGGGTACACCTGCAGGGAGCAGACAATGAAATGAATCAGCCGACCGGGCGGAGAAAAAGGAAGGAGGAAGAGGGGAGGCGGGGGAGCAGACAGTGAGGAAGATAGCACGGAGGGTGGCAGGAGGATATATGGAGCGATGGACCAGAGCAGCGGGGAGGAGGTGAGATGGGAGAAGCAGGTGGAGGAGAAGGAGGAAATGTGTGGAGGAAACAGATTCTGATGAGAGAGAATCATTTGCAACCTTCCGAGTAAACCCGAAGGAGAAATCGATCCTTAAAAAGCGAAGTCGGAGGTGACAGAACATTTATTTCCGACGACAAAAGCAGTGTGATAAGAAGATCTTTAGGCTGGATAAACATAAACTGGAGCTGCAGACTGTACAATGACCTTGATGTTTAAAAAAAAACAGACACTGTTCCTCGAGAAAATGACTTAAAAGAAGCGTGAGGAGATAATAGGACACTAAGTGTGCAGCCACACCGGGACCCTTCTCACACCATCACAAAAGCAAAGTGAACAGCCCGGTTTACTGTCACTTACAGCTCTTAAGCTCAACTGTGCCGTTGGAAAACTGTTCACAAAACGCCGGCTGACAAAAACGCAGTTTTTTTTTTCTCTCTCTGCACTATTACGGGACTTTACGCTCGTTTGTTCATTGATAGACCCACTTAGATAAAAAGCGATGAAAAAAACGCGGCCACTTCGCTGCTCGTAACACAAAAGTTGGTTGTCCATTTACACATTAGCCGATCGTGGACAACTTTAGGACAAAAAGTGTTTCCTCACCTCTGAAAATTTCTTCACACGTGCATCAGCGGCCTCTAAAATGACAGTTATTCAGATTCGTGCCAAAAGACCAG
>JAUESE010000067.1:4003760-4015005 GCA_032274725.1 Malacoctenus triangulatus
CATTTCCTTACCAAAGGTAGCTGATGAAATGTTTACCTCCATTGCGCCTCGGGGAAACTGCCGGTAAGCCTGTTGAGCCTAACCAGCGGGGGCAGCTGCTGTCGATAATTACGCCTCAGCCAATAAATGTTGCTCTGGTGAAGCTTCGCCGGGTGGCCGACTGCGCCGAAGCCATATTATCAATTACAGCAGGGAGGGTTTAGAATTTTTTTTACATTTGGCCTGAGGTGAAAATGAGATCTTGCCAATGGAAAAAAAAAGAAAAAAAAGACCTTCTGAAATTGGATTTATAAAAGGAAAAGGCCAGAGAAGCTGGCCTGGATGTTTCAGGTAAGAAAAGGAGAGGAAAGAGGGGGCAGTGACCCCAGACTGCACCCTGATACTTACGATGTCCCAGGCAAAATTAGCCAACCAGTAGACAGCTGGGTTTACTCCACTGACAAATTGCAGATGCTTGGCTTTGTTCACCCGCTCTTGGATGAGGAAGAGGACAAAGCTGGCGGGGATGAAGGACATGGCAAAAATGACGCAGATGGACACGACCACATCGGTGGAGGTTGCGGCCCTGCAATCGAGGAGAACACATTAAAAAAAAAAAAAAGTAGGTGAATAGAGAGCACAGTACTGCACCCAAGGACGAGGAAAATAACAAGAACACAGACACGCAGTAAATACTAAAGAGACCGCAATCATTTTTTATTATTTGTTGGAGTGTTCCAGTGCAATGCAGCTCACTTTTTATTATCACTTCTTGAGTTAGACCACAATGACTTCAACTATCTACATCAAATAAACAAACAATCTCACAAAATCATCTCAGATTCAGAATTTCCTTTTACAGCTGCAGCTCCCAGTTGTTTCTCTTAATAACTGACTCTTTAATATATTGACATAAGTCTAACAGGAGCCTATTTGATGTAAATAACACTGAGCTACAAGGAAGTTTTAATTACAACTAAGATAAACTGGCTATTGGTGCTCTGGAAATAAATTGGCCCCATGAAGCACAGTGTGAGAGAGACATACAGCATGGAAGGTCTTTATGAAATACAGACTTTCAGCTCAGTTGAGATCTCCATTAAATGCTCTCATGCTTCCAATGAAGCCGATTAAAGTTCCTGTTTGACACTCGCTGAATTTTAACTCATTTCTTAGGGAGAAACACACCAAGTTGGTTTGTTTTTTTCGCCCCCTGTTTCAGTGGCTAACAGGCATCACTTTATGCCACAGCGTTCGCTTTTTACCTCTCCTGCCAACATTCACAAGGCCATCACCACGACGACATCAGTGAGCATAAAAGCGGAGGTTAGCGATGCCAGACTCCACATGAAGCTGTGGGCAAAGTGTCCGCAATATTCACTCGCAGCAGATGAATAAACAGAGAACAAACGTGTTTTTTGCTCGTCTAATATGAGGAAACAATCAGCGGATGCCTAAATATTCCTAAAGCAACACTTTAAATCCACCATGTTGGAATCAAACCGGAGTCTGCTCGCTGTGCGGCCCACTTTGCCAACATGACCCATGACGACAACAACGGCGCCCCGCTTTTAATATCTCGCTTTGACTCTTAACAGCTTTCATGTCGGAGACAAACGGCTCCATTGTCCTCGAGCACGGTGTTGCTGTTGTACGTCAGCCGCGTCACCTCCGGAAAATGCCCTTCGTCGCGTCCGCTCGATGAGCGCCGGATACGATTCTTTTGGCTCCACCACCCACATTTTTCACCCTCGGCCTGAGATAATCTCTCACAAGACGTCCTGCTGCGCAATTAGCATATTAAACAAGCAGCGAGCGCGACTACGTGGATGTATTTATCATCGCCGAACAGGCGCAATTAAAAGCCATAAATATGAAATCGTCAACAGCGGTGGGTGTGAACCCACATCTCCACCGTCTTCCACGGGCGGCGCGCTCTGTTTGGGTGGGGAGGGTGATGCAGGGGACGAAGCTGTGAACGATCTAACCCTGAACGCTTGAAGGTGGTTAATTGCTGTGAAAAGACGACAAGCAATCTGCTAATTAACTAATAATGGAAGAGCAAGAAAGATGAGCAGGGAGGGAGTAAAGCTTTACAGTCGGTTCTGCTCGTTTCTAATAGGAAAAGGTTGAAAGTAGGAGATGAGTCTTGATTCTGGAGTGCTGTGAACATTTGGGTGATTAATATAAGTAATCGTAACATTCTGTAGGTCATGTGGAAGAGTTGATGTTGACTCGGTAGCTTCTAATTATTTTGGCTGCTCCATATACATTTTTTTTTCCTGTAACTAGGATGTTTTTGTAGATTGAAATGTTTCAATTTGCTGACTGAAAATTAGATTACACATTAAATTCAAGTGGGTGGTGAGAGGAGACGTGTCTGCCATTTGCCAAATTGAGATTCTCCGGCAATTAAAAGGCAATATGTATCTCTTAATGACGAATCGCTGCCAACGCCGACGATTCTGAAGATGACAGAGGGAAAAAACTCGAGGTTTTTTTTTTTTATTGCCATCCACATGAAGCACAGAGGCCTTGTGGGAGTAAAAGTGGCAATTCCAGTAAGGTGTGAACATTGACCTTCCTCGCACCTGCACACCCCTTCCCAGTTTTGTGACTCATGACATCGCTTGCATTGAAATGGGTGGTGAAGCACACTGCAGGGGAGTGTCACTTCAAATTAGATGGAGCAGAGCAATTTTGGCGCCCGAAACCCCCTCGAAAAGGAAACGAGTCATTTTGGGATGAATGGCGAATCGAAAATCGCCGCCTTTCGCGATTGCCTCTTGTTACATTACAGGAGTGTCGTTGAGGAGTTGACGTTTGTTTTGTGGATTCGGATCGCCTGAGACGTCGAAGACGTTTTTTCAGACATTTTTGTCAAATCTGTGCTTTCACTATTGCATCCTAATCCAGGGTTCACATGGATAAAAAATCCAACTTTGCTCTCTCCATCTTAAAACTGTTTTATATATAACTATCCATTTATCTTTTTTAATGAATTGAAACTGTTTAACTGGTAATTGCAGGTCTCTGCACCCTGTGATTAACATTCTGTACGTTCCCTTCTGAAAGTGTGGTTGTATTTTGCAGCCGATGATTATGTGAATATTTTGTTAGACTCCATTAATCATATCTCAAGTAATCAGACTTCCCCAACCTGATTACCATGAATTGTGAGTCCTCTGCAATCTACAGTGACTTTATAATGTACTCTAAAATGCGAGTACCTAAAGCTGCATCCATTAATGTGTCTGGCTACTTAGGGAGCGGAGAACAAGCTGAAACACTGCAAACAATTGCCTATTTCCACAAATAGCCAACAGGGAGAACCATCAGCATCCATTTAGAGGCGCATCTCTGGCAACTTAATAAACGTGACTCAAGCATTTGCTCGCTTTAGCTCGATGATGGCGTGCACGGCTAAAGAGAAAAGTTCCTCCGCCCTGAGACGCGCTCCTTCCTTCTCCAGCTGTTGCTCGACTGTCTCCTGGAGAACCAGTGATGGGCGTTGAGGATACAGTCAGGTTTTAGAGCTTATTCAGAGGGAAGAGCCTCCTGCCACTGCGAAAAACGGGGGGGGGGGGGTTGATAGGTGAGGACTCTGCAGGTCCTCAAGCCAAACTGCTAAGCAGCAGAGGCTAACCGTCCCTGCAGGGCTTCGTGGGTTTTGCCGGCATGAGTTGAACCTTTGACACTGAGTCACGTGATCCCGTGTTCCTATAAAAAATATATATATTGATAAATGGAGCTTTAACATTGTGCTTCGTCAGCTTCACCAGAGGGGCCCCTCCCTCCGTGTTTCCTCCCGTCCTGCCCAGGACCTGCGCGCTCGTTCAACAAAGAAGTAGTGTCCGAGCTAATCTGGGAATCATAGTTCATAAATTGCAGTCGTCACACTGCATGGAGAGGTGAAAGTGGGGGGTGGGGAGGAGGAGGAGGAGGTGGGGGGGAGAGGCTCATTTTGAATCTACGGCACGCAGGACGTCGTAATTATCTCCAACCCTGCCGCGGCCTCCGTCTCTAACTCAGGGCTGTCATCAGCACCTGATCACTACATAAATACCTCGCTGAGGATTGGGCTGCGGCGGCGGCGGGCGAGGGAGGGGAGGGGAGGGAGGGGAGGGAGCGCCGTATAAAACTGCTGTGATTGGTAGCAGCCCCTGAATTGCCTGTGTGCTGTCAGGAGCTGCGGTCCTGCCACTGTACGATAATTTGCTCCGCGGGGATCCGTCGCAGCTGCTTTTCATTGAACATATTGATCACGCCGAGGACGGAGGACGGGTTGGAATGTGAAATGTCAACAACTGATAATGTGGAGGAATCCACACTATTTCACAATCATAAAACATAACAGTACACAGAGAGCAATTAGATCTCTATGGTATGGGGGGGGGTATACTGCGATTTAGCACGTCATTAATCTCTGACTCTCGCGGGGAGCAGCTCACTCACTAGCCGTGGGATAAGACGCGGGGAAATATGATATATCCGCGTATGGAGCTCCCATGGGCCTCCAAATCTGTGCATACTCAAACAAATCCCTCATCTATCTATCTGTCTTGTGCCTTCCATTCCATCGTCTCTGACTCATCTGTTCCGCCTTTGTCGATGCGACTTTTCTTTCCCCCCCCCTCGCTTCATTTCTTTGTCCTCCTCTCTCTGCCTCCACTCTCTTGGTTTCCCGTCCTATCGACGGTCTCTCGCTCCTCTGCATCTCATGATAGATTGTCAGAGAATCAAAAACTCTGTCTTCCAACGACAGAGATGTACTGGAGCGGCTGTGGGGAACTGCAGGCAGGGGCCACAATGTACAGTGTGCTGTTTTCTTCTTCCCTAACTGGCACCAGTGCATTGCTTTCTACCACTGAACCTCATTTTTCAGCAGATTTCATCTTGTGTCCTGCAGTTTATTTGTTTATGACAGCCAACATTAGAAACATCGATGCTCCAATTCATATTTCGACATTTTCAACCCAATAATGTTGCTTTTTAATGTGCTGGAACGTGGAAGTCTCCACCTGTTAACCAGTTTCACCTCTTCTTTTTCTCCCCCCAAGTCAGTAAACTTACATGGCAACAAAGGAGAGCTGCGCCTTGGTGAGGTTGAGCGGGTGGTTGGACACGGAGATGCCGTAGCGGCGTGGGTCCCGTCCCGCTGGCAGCTTTCCTCTCAGGATGCCGTTGTTGGCCACACTGAGGAAGGACGCCATGCCGTGCCACGCCTGGTTGTAGAACCACACCTGCGGTGGGAGAGACGAGCACCGGCACTGAGAACAGCATGTGGAGGCTTCGCGGTTACTTCAGATGTCTCCTAGCAACTACATCCGGCCATGGAAATTTCATTTGGTTGCGGACAAACAGTGGAGGAAAAAAAAAAAAATTACCAGGGACTTTATAAATACAGAAACATTTGATATTTGTTCTAATCTGTTATCTTCCTTTCTATAAAGGAAACAAACATTTTAGTCGGTCTCTGCAATCTACATGACTCTAACAGGGAACATTCCAGTGTTTGTGGCCCTGTTTCTAAGCTCACTGTGGAGCAGGAAGAAAAACAAGGTCGGCCGTGTTGCAGCAGCAGGCTGGAGGAGATCTTACGAGCCGTGCGCCAGCCGCACGGCCACCAGAAAAGCACACGAAATTACTCCGAGTTGCCTCCCGTCTCCGGAGCGACAAAAGGAGAAGCGAAACATTGTCTGCTCCGAAGAATGACGGTTGTCATTTTCAGATAAGCAGGGATCCTACAAGCAACATACAAAGTGATGAGCTGCATTATATGGTGATTGCCGCTGATCCCCATAGATATGTTTCATTCTGCTCTGGCTTTGTGTCTTTAATAGCAAGTATACAGCCGAGCTATACAGTGCGTTTTTGTCCACTTGGAGAGAGGTATACAGAGGAGAGGGGTCAAATTACAACAATTTTAAAGGGACGTAATTCTATAGGAATACACAAAAGAGCGGGCGAACATTACTGCTTCTTTAATGGGAGTCGAGGGGCCAGTGCTGGATCCTGAATCCCGGCGTGACGTAGCACGCCGGCTGCCGAGTGGAAAAACATTTTTTTGCACACATCCTTTTTAATGTAAGTGACTCCCCGAGTCTGTAGCTGCTGGGGTGTAGAAGAAAAAGAATGGATGAAAGAGAGTGGGAGTGAGCGAGGGCTCCCTGCTGATAGCGCAGCGCTAATTAAGAGTCGATGGTGTTTGAGTGTCAGCCCAACATAACACTGCATCACAGAGGAGGATATGGAGAAATCGGAGTACACGCACGCGCGCACACACACACAGATGTGCGCGCGCACACGCGCTCGCGTCTGTTTGCTGCTCCTCTCCTCTCTCTGTCATCCCACAACCTTCTCCGGGATCGACAGAGACGGAGACTGTTTCTCCGTCTCGCGTTCTCTTCATCCTTTCTGAAAGGTCGGTGGCGGAAACATCATTGATGTATTGCAAATAACAAGAACATACATTTTTGCGCTAAATACGCGAGGGTGCCACAGAGAGTGAAAAAACATGCCAAAGTATGATGGCAGGACTGATTTCCACCTTTGGAGATGTTATAAGCATTAAAGTGCATTCGGAAAGAGTGAATTTCAGGTCTGAGAATGGGGAAAGAGACAGTGGCTTCTACTTCATTCTACCAATGAATACAAATGTAGTCCCCTCTTAACGGCGTACTTTCTCGGTTTGGACTGTGATTTCATTTATTGCCCGGTGATGAATGTGAAAACACATTCCTTTCTTGCCGTTTCAAAAAAACTCAAGGTTGCGCAAACACTTCACCTAATCTGCCACAAATGAAATAAAAGGAACTAAGTTACGAGGGGGCTCGTCAATTTGTATTCGCGGCCAAAAGTACGAACATGATCTTTTTGGTAATAGCCTCGCTTATCTCGCTCTAACTTTAGGGCAATTTAGCATCACTGCGCTGCTTGAGGGAGGTACAGTGGGAGGGGAGCGACACCCTCCTGAACTCATACATCAGCACATCGTCGCTTCCTGATTGGATCCCAAAAGAATGTTAACAATGAACTTTTCTTTCGATGTATTGTTGGAACGATTCATAGTGTACCTTGACGTTGTCTCTGTTGCCCAGTTTCTTCAGCAGCGTCTCAGCATTCTGGAGTATCTGATCGGTCACATTATCCTAATGGAGATAAAAAAAACAAGCATATATATATATATATATATATACATATATATATGTGTGTGTGTGTGTGTATGTATATATATATATATATATCACAAGTTGGACACTTAATTGGATACACTTGGAAAACCACCAGTGCTCTTTGAAATGCAAAACATGAGGCAGAGGGAGACAAGAATTAAGACTTCCGGAGAGTATTTGGGAGTGCTGAGCCACTTATTTTCACAGACTTGGGTGGGGGGGGAGGAAGTGTGCCCCCTGTTATTCTGGCTACTTCTACTCTTTTTTTTGACATTTCTGTTTAATTAAATACTGCGAAATAATTAAAATTACGAGGGCAGCAGGAAACATGAAACAAAGATTCACAGTTAGCAGAGATTGCCTAATTACCGAATGTTCCAATCAGAATTAACTGGAGTAAAAGTGAGCGGTGGTTCAAATTGGGCCGGAACGGCAAAAAAAGAGTATTCTTCACAGATTCTCAGTGAGTCTTTGTGGCGGGGGGGGTGAGGAACAGTCCAGAGACGGTCGACTGGACAGGTTGCATTAAATGCCCTCGCCTGCACGCATGCTTCATGTGAAATGAGCCTTGGGATGAGGGCTGGAGATGACAGGCGTGTGGCTTCCAAAGTGTCATGTTGATACCATGCTGTTCGGGCCGGCCGTAAGAGCACTGAGCACATTACATGTGTGATATAAATGCAAATGGACCTCCTGTTGGACTGTGGCTTCGTCAGAGGGCTATAGAAGAGGAGGAGAGTGGAGAAAGGTTAGGAGGGGGGGGCGGGGTGGGGGGCTGAGGAGAGGTCGGTGGAGGTAAAGTGCGGGTGACGACTGGGTGATGTGGGCGGGGTGGAAATCGGAGGAGAAAAATCAAGTGAGACATCACGGGGATGCAGGGCTGTGCTCAGGTGCGAGCGCTTGTCTGCCTGAAACACAGAGAGTGCAAAGAAACGGACCAAAGACACACAAAAAAGAAAAAAAGATAAGGCCCGTCCCAGGAGAGTTACCTCGAGACAATACCTCCGCCTCCTCTCCCACAATCCATCACTCAGCCAAAGAATTCCTTTGACGTTTTAAAAGCAAACGTGCTCAGTACACTTTTTGGGAACAGCTATAGATCCAGTTTGCTTTTTTGAGCCAGAACTAAACGTTCACACACCATTTCAGTCACGCGGCGTGAACTCTTTATCTCCATCCATATCACAGTGTGAGAGACGGGGTCAAGAAACACCCCCAGCCACGCTGACAGAAGTATTTGTGTTAAATAACATCCCCTCTGTTCCAAGTCATTACCTATTCACACACTGGGCAAAGAACAAGACTCCCACTCTTGTCTGTATCGCGTCCTACAGCAAAAGGCGAAGGAATCTCTGGCGTTATTTTGTGTTTTCACTTCGCTCCCGTTTGAATGGTGCCAAGTGGCGGCGAGCAGCACCAATAGGCTGGCTTCCTGAGGATTAGCGGTGGCTGAAATGAGATGAGAAGTGGGCCAGCAGCTGCCTGGGTCTAATCCTTGACAAACTCCTCCCCGCTCAAGGACAATGACAAGGCTGGTTTGGCCGGCGGAGCTGTCTGTGCCATGGCTGACGACACAGCAATAAAGCCACTCGAGTGTGTGCTGGCTTATTTCTGTGTGTGTGTGACTGTGGAGTTCAGTGGTCAAATTGTTCGTGTGTTAACGTGTGTGTGAACCTGCGAGAGGAGTTGAAATTTTATTGAATTAGGGGCTTATTCTTTTTGAGAGATTTGAATAATCAAGGAAGAAACTTGCTTGAATGGGCTACAAAAGCCTTTCAGAGAACAGTGCAACATTAACACCACCTACATTATGCAGTGTGCCATTTGAGATGCACTGAGGTTCTTTTTTTTTGGAGCTTAATTATGCCATTTCCGGCACATAGGCTTTCTTGTTCTCCCTGTTCCCGTCAACTCCTTTTTACCTGCCAGACACAGGAAATGCAATTAAACAGAATTTCTTTTTTTTTTTTCAAAGCCCACTTCCGAGTCGGCGCAGGTGGCCCCGAGTGCAGGGGGAGAAAACGCACTCCTTTCCAGTTACCATCTCACATCACAATGCTCGCCGAGCAGCAGCGGCGGAGGAAGCCAGACATTTCCCAAGGACAGTGTAGCACTTTAATAACAAGGAATGCAGAGCTGGGACGGCTAATGCCCGGCCATTAGGGTTACATCACTGCTGCCGCGCGAATTAAAGTCACATTAGCGTCAAGATCCAGGAGAGGCAGGGAAGGGAGTCTGGGTAAGGTGGGGAGGGGGGGATGAGACCGGGGACGCCCGGGGGCAAAACCAATGTGCTGATCTCCAAGCAGGTTGAACGTCCGACGAATCGCAAATGTTAATGAGAGGCTGTGTTTGCAAAAAAGGAGAGAGGGAGAGAGAGAGAGGTGGAGTAGGAGACACGAGATTGGGCCAAAAAGTTGATAAGTTCAAGCCACAAGGTCTTTCAAAGTTGATGAAAAATAAGCTGAATAAATTATTGACGAGTTAAATAAACGTGAGAGGGAAAGGGCTTGGCAGCATTGTGTGTGGATGTGTGGTGGTGGGCATTCAGGACCCAGATTTCCTGATTTATTCAAAGCAATGCACAGACAATCACAGCCTGTTGCCATGGACACTCACCAAAATGGATTTGAAGAATCTAAACCTCCTCCTCGCCTTTGAATTCGTTCCCCCGGCTCTCGATTGTTGGAGAAATCCAGCGGGGTCCAAAAGTCCACTAAATAACGTCACCTGTCTCCACGACGCCGAGCGGGGGCCGAACAAAGCACGCCGCGCTCTAATTAGGAGCGGGCGCGCTCGCGAGACAATCGGCTGCCTTGACAGCAGAGAAGCAGCTCGTGCGACGCCTCGACAGTCGTCAGAATTGGCGGAGACATTTGAAGCCGAGCGAAAGGGGGCTGCAGCACAAAAAGCCGCGGCGCTGATAATGACTGAGTGTTTGTTAATTAGCAGCACAGGTAAATTTGAGCACGGTGTGGAAACTCGGCGCCCTCGCAGAGGACTCCCTCATGTCTTGGGGTGGATTTGAGTTCAATGCTCCATGTTTGGGGGAACAGATAAGGACGTTTGAAATCTCCGTGAGCCTTCAAGGTTCCCTCCCGAAATCACAACTTCTGACCTCGCGCCACGGCGACAACTTCTTCTCCTTCTCCTTGAAAGATGTATTCAAATAATCCCTCCACACCAACAAGTTTCAACTCCCTGAATGCTGTATTTATTACATACCTCAGCTGAGCTGAAAAGGTCTCTCAGGTCCCTGAATGCAGCTTCAATTTCCGCCTCGCTCAGACGGACCTGGGAGTTGATTGCTCCGACAGAGATCCCTCCGTACCTGGAGACGTGAAAAACACCGAGGTTCAAGTGGAGGTAAGCGCACATGAATAATGCCAAGGACACACACACACAGTAGGAAAATCTAGATGCAGTTGCTTTGAACCCGCTTACCCTTTTAATGCAACCTGGGCCCGTGCAGATAAATAAATCAACTCGTGTAAACTCATCTCATTAAAACAAAACACAAAAAAAAAGAGAGTCGGCTCCATCTGTGGCACAGCCATTCGCCTCAACATGCTGTAATTACTTTGAGAGGCTTTTTGCTGTGAGGATGAGACAAATATTGCATCCACAAGTTTGTGTTTTGTCTGAGCAGCTTTATTTCGTGTTTTCTCCATTTGTTTTCCGCTCCGAATCAAAATTCCCAGCAATTTTTTTCCACTAGCACGTCCTTCGGTTTTACAAACGTGCGCCGGCGACACATACATGAGACGGGCTGGGAACACGGAGACAAAGCCGCGGACTGGAAACGTAATCCAGCATTCACAAGGCTGAACAAACACATCAACCTAAAGCTTACAATTAATCATTCCTCTCAGTGACAGTTTGCTCTGAATGTTTTCATACAGCCAAATGACAGGTTAAGGGAAGCGTATCAAAGAGTGGCCCAGCAGGATTTGTCAAAACATGACAACTGCATAATGGACGGAGACGGAGGCAGCGCCGCGGCCTGCAGGACTTTGTCCTCTCTGTCCAACCTGCCGCGAGTCGCACAAGCGGTCCTTTGATTTCCTCTGTGATAAATTGTCAAAAAAAAA
>JAUESE010000067.1:4033151-4047023 GCA_032274725.1 Malacoctenus triangulatus
CACACACACACACACACACACACACACACACACACACACACACACACACACACACACACACACACACACACAGCGTGTCCTCTCACTTGTTATTTCTGCATCCACCCCGGTGTCTTCTGCCACTTTAAGAAATATCTGCCAAACAAACAAATTGCTCTTCATTATTAATTATGCAGGAGCTTCAGTATGTATATTTGCAAGCACACAAGCTGGAGGATTGCAAGCTTGTGATACAGTAACACACAAGTATATCTGCAACTCAAGACATGTGTGCAGTTACCTCTGTTAAAACCATTGTCAGTGATCGATTCAAGAAAAAGAGCGTCAGTGAATTTTAAGGTAAACTCGATGTCGAGAGTAATCGCTTTCAAAGTTACACATAGTTGGCAGACAAAGAAAGATTTTATTGTATAAACATTTTTACCAGTATAATGTAAAAATCCATGTGTAACAGCGAAAAAAGCACCAAACATTATCTACTTTGAAAGGAAAATAGCACATTTAGATGACTAAGCACAGTGATGCCTCGATTGTCGCGGCTCCTGTTTGTAAGTGCCACAGACTGGGGGACTATTGTGTGTTTCCAATTGAAGTGAAAGGACTTCAAAAGAAAAACATGGCTGGACTGAGTAACCATGTCGCCTTTGAGCTCTGGAAGTTCAAAGGAAATTATTCACACCGCCTGCAGAACACTGGTGTGGGTGTTTCATGATCTGACTCAATATGTACAGTAATGAAGCTTTCATTTTAAACAACGCAATCATCAGATCCAATTTGTACAAATATTCCAACTGGAAAAAAAAAAAAAAAGTCATATCATGGATCATTGCCTTTCACCAAAAAATATCTCTGATCTATAATCCATCAGGATGATGCAAGCAGCTGAAATATGCATGATGTAATTTCTTACGGTCTCATTGCGACACAGTTTTGGTAAATGTATCGGAGCTGCCGCGAGGTCCAGCTGGTTGTAATGCTATCAACAAATGAGGATTGTACTCGCAGGGCTTCACTCATCATCCACATGCCAAGAGTTACAATCGATGCCCTAATGGGGGGAAAACTGTTGATTCAAGACCCCGTGGTTACAGATTATTGACTCAGCTGAGAAGGTGGTGCATTTAGACAGTGGACTTTTCTCTTTTTTGTTTCTTTTTTTTCAAGCTGGAGTCTAATGGCTTTTCTACCAAATATTGTATTTTGGGAAAACCTTAAGGCGTTAAAAAGTCCTACTTGAGAAGATTTATATCAAAAGTGTGAGGGAAGAAAAAGGAATAGAAACAGCAACTCCTGGAACTCATATATTCTTGTTTGATCAGTCTTCTTATATATTCGTCGATACAAACGTCTATATGCAGCAGTGTTGTCGATACCTCCTCCAGCGTGGTGTCAGAGATGCCGTAGCTGGTCAGGCCGAGGTCAGCCATGGCCAGGTCCAGCTGTTGGAAGAGCGCGGCGAAGGTCCCGTCCCTGGCCCCGCCGTAGGGCAGGATGTAGGTGATCTCCTGACCGATGCTCTCCAAGAAGACCGCCTCGGGGACGTGGCGCCGCACAAGCTGACCCACGGCTGTTAAATCTGCTGGACGATGAGCCACAGAATCACCGAGCTGCCAGACTCTAAAGGAGGCCGGCTTACAGAACTGCTAACCAGGGGAGGCTGCTGGGAAACACACACTGCACAGAACATGTGTTTAATTCAATTCTTGACCGGTTGCGAGAAAAATGTCAGGATTCCAAACAAAGTCTAAACAAACCAATCGGATCACAGACTTCAATCACAACACAGCTGATGACGTGACATTTAGAAACACTGTGAAAGATCAGTCGACATAACTCCCCTGCCGCATCCGTTGTGAGGCCGGGTCTCAGTGCGAATCAATCCGGACAGTGTTGCAGAACGCACCACATCCATTATTGATCCGGAACCTCTCATACATAATTACTGCAGCTTAACAACTGCTGGCTCGGTGCTTTATGAACAAGTAAATGGATCTTCTTCACACATCAGACTGAATTATTCGTGAGATTCATGTGTGAGAGAGAGAGAGAGAGACAGTCGGCTTGCTAGTGAGTAATAACATAGATAATGAACACAACTGTGCTGTTACCTGTGGAAATGTAATGACTCTTCAACCTTCTCACAAACTTTTGTGTGATCGTTTTAGGTTAGAGTACTTCGATACTTTATTTTCTCACACTTTCTTTCTGTAATTGCTCTTCTGGTAATTTAGACTTACACAACATTTAAGCAAGCTTCTAGTTTCCTACATTTTTATATTATAAGTCATTTATTGATTTGTGCTTTTCTATTTTACATCTACATTAAACACCGGCTCTAAGTGTTTGTGTGCAGGATCCTAATAAGCCTCTCAGGGCTTCGATTTTATTTTTTTCAGTAATGTACACTTGAGTGACTTTAGTGGAAAGCCTGAAATTAAAAAGAAAGTGATGTATTGCAAACTGTGAGTGTATAAACTTGCAAAATGCTTGAAAGTAGCAGCTCCCAAAGAGCAGATCTGCAAATAAACACAGCGCGTTAAACAAAGTGGTCGCCAAAAACAGACGTGTGGACAAGCTTCCATCGTTAAATGTTCACGCGCGTCTTCAAACGGGATCAAAACGAGAAGACAGCTGACGTGGAGAGTGTGCTGGAGCAATTTACAGATATGACTGTGGGCACTCGTTCAAATTGTGTGTTTAGGAAAGTATATAAAAGGCCGGTATAGCGTCCGGTGTATATTGGTTTACATAGCGCGGGTCATAAAGCGGGCGGCTGACAGTAACAGGGACGGAGTCGGTACCTGCGGGATCCGAGTGGCTCCAGCTTTGGCTGCCGATGCCTTCATCCGGGCTGCTGCTCAAAGGACAGTCTGTCTCCTGTTAATCAGAATTGGATTAGAGAGGCTTTATCATACCTTACCACTTAGAATGATGAACAGTGCCTCCTTGACAACTCCTGTCATACATTAATCAAATAACTGGCACCCAGAAGTTTTCTATTTAATTGCTCTAAATAAAGCGTCAACAGGTAATGCTAATGGAATATAAGGGCGCAGTCTCTTCAGTCAAAGACGGCCCCCCTGCAAATGAAGGTTGCATTGTAATTTCACAGGTTGAACAAACCGGGAGAACTTCCTGACATTTATTGAATACAGTTCCATCACATTGAAAAGAGATCAGGGCGCGCGTGCTTTGTCCAAGTCTGTTTCCCAGCTATATGGGCTGTGTAATTGCGAAAATCTTCCAATTAATTACAAAAATGTCATCCAGGGAAAGAGCGGCCCTCCTCCTCCACTTTGTTGCATCAAGGTGTTCTGGACGTTTATTTATTTATTTGCTTCGAACAAAACGACTCTGTTCACCTCAAATAGCCCGCAGACAAATTGTAATCGCTCTCGCCCCGCTGGCATCGGTGCATCTTGTTCATTTGCTCCAATTGATTAAAACTAAGTGTGCAAGGCGCCATTGGCGAGCAGACGCGAGAATCGCCCCTCTCCCCGGTGACAATTAGGATCATCCAGCACGGAGGCGTTTGCCAGTTCTCGTGCTGGGAGGGACTAAATGCAGATCATTATGGGGGGAGGGAGGCGAGAGGGGATGGAGCTGGTTTTAAAACATACAAAACGAGGTGATTTGAAACTGTACAAGTCTCACAGGTCTTGCTCGTAAGCTCGTGGATCACTGGAGAGGACGTGGACTTACTGCTCTTCCGTCTTTGGCCTGAGTGCCGATGATGCCGTTGCGCTGCGAGGTCATTTTCTCGCCGCCGTCTCTGACCAGAGTCAGGTAGTAGCCGCTCCCGAAGCACTTCTTCAGGAAGAGCGAGGAGCCGCAGCACCGCATCTTTCCGTGGGAGATGATGGCGATGCGGTCGCCCAGGATGTCCGCCTCGTCCATGTGGTGCGTGGACAAAATGATGGTTCGACCTGTGCGCGGGCAGAAATAGAGTCAATCGATGGCACCTGAGAGGAGCTAAATGAGAGTGTGTGCCGGGGACAGCGCGGCTGATATAACAAATAAAAACACTGGATGGAAAATATGAAATGAAGTCTGGGCTGGGAGGAAAAACAGTCAATCAGATTTTCTTTTTTTTTTTTCTTCCTTTGGATCATGTTTGTTTCTAAAACTGTTATTATTAAATGGCATCCACGCAGCGAACGGAGCCACGGATCAAAACTGCTCGAATTAAAACCCAGTATAGCAATCTGCCTCTGCATGGGAGTCACTTATCTCCTTACTGCTTGTTCCACTTTGTTTTTACTACCTGCTTATCTGCATGGCAACAAAGCAAACTCCAGAAGAGTGCGTGGGCGAGAAACTGGGACAGAATTAAAATGATGGTATCGGCCACCCTGTAAGCCCACTTTCCGGCTTAGCCGCGAGGCCACTCTTCGATTCGACCTCTCCCCAGTTTTATTCCTTCCGCTTCAAGAGCCACCGAACGGAAACGGAGCTGCGTCGACAACTACGGCGAGCGTCGCGAGAAGCATTCACAGGTTCCCTCAGATAACACATGTTCATTATCACATCGCCCAGTAATCGGGGGGGAAAAAAGAGCAGATCTGGCGCAGCATGGTTGTGCATGAAGGCGGTCCCGCCCAGCACTGGGTGGCGTTTAATCCAGTCGTGTTACATCTGACTTGTTACTTTTATCGAGATGAAAAGAGAAAAATAAAAAGAACTGTTTGACTTTGCAAGAAGCACGTGTATCCGGCGTGATCGTCACGCTCGGAACCGTCGTTTCAGTGGTTTCGAGCGCAACCTGACCTGGGGTCAGTGTGAGTGAGCCGCGGCTTTGTCTCCACAAGTCTAAAACTAAAAGGAGGATCCAAAGTAGCACTCAGAGGTCACTTAAGGGCTTTTGTTTACTGCACAGGAGAGGGGACGTGTTGCCGTCAGAGAATTTTTCGGCGCGAGCTTCTTTTTCACCTGTGAAATATGCCCCCGTCTCTTGCGCGCCGCACAAAAAAACCTCACCGTCTCGCTCGCTTTCGCCCTTTCTTCGCTTCATTTGCAGGTGTTTATTGCGAAAGGTCAGGCGCTGTGCTGAGAATGGCTGTTTTTCGCTCTGAGCTAGTTAAAACCGTATCCTCACAGGTCACATTAGCCCAGGCACAAGGACACATCCGGAGGTCATTAAACGCAGCCCCGACGTAACCATTTTGCTGGTCCGACTGATTTTCGCTCCGCCACCCCCCCCCCCCCATTTATGAGCGCCGCCACCAGCTGAGCAGCTAAATCCAATCCCTCCTCAGTTAAGTATCGCTGCCTTATGCTATGCCAAGCAAGTCTGGATCCCTCTCTATACAAACGCCGGCAAAGTACCCAAGTTGAATGAATGCCCACAACCCAGTCAATTTAACATATGGGGGGGGGGAGCTATTCTTATGAAGGGGGGCGGGGCTGAGGGGGAGATTGCTAAGGGTTCAGTTCGACTGTGCCAGCTCATTCCGTATGTGATGGTGAAACTTCGATGATTTTCCCGGGGATCTGTCGGGGTTTTACAAGGGAGGGGGAGAGAAAAAAATCAAAAAGCACTGCATCATTTGTGAGTTGGGAGAGAAATAAATGTGTTTGGACTGCAGATGGCCCACAAAGGTATTCTGATTTATAGCGTGTTGTGGTGCATTACAGCCCAAAGTGATATATCAAATGGAGTTGGGTGTGTTCAGGTAAATTGCTAGTCCTCGGCACTGTGAGGCTGGGAACCCAGGGTTCTGTTATTTAGCCTCCTTCCCTCTAAATCAAGTTGATAGAAATGGATTTCACAGTGTTTGCGTTACATCCGCATTACGGTGAATTATTGGACAAAACCGACATAACTGTTGTTTGTGGCAATCAATTCAGATCTATGAATCGCCAAATTACAGCCTGTCTCCGAACTCATCGTGACAAAATGTCCCTCTGTTCACACGTGATTCAATGCTGGTATTCAAATGGCTAATGGACAAATCATAGAAATAAATAATTGCTATTCACTAATGTATCTTTGACATAACAACACACAGATATGAAAAAAATTACATTTATTTCTCAACATTTTGCATTTTTTGGGAGGCTTGTTTTTTCTCACATTTGCATTTCTTCTGTCTTTATTTCTATTTTCAAGAGTTTTTTTAGCCGTTCATAGTTTTTATTTTAGTGTTTTACTTTTTTCAAGGTAACAACTGGAAGCGAGACATGTATTGTGTTCATCAGCAACCAGCTGTTTCCCCACACAGCTCTCTATTATAATTCTATGCACTTTTACTGGCACACATACTCCCGACCGCCCTGTTGTGACCTTTATAAAGCTTTCCCAACCCTACCCTACCTATACAACAGCTATGTAATGTGTAAGTGGAAGAAGAGAAAATAAAGTGTATTAATTAATTACCTTAATTTCTTTAAGCTAATTTTCCTCACAACCTGCCTTGAAGTGACAGAACGAGTCTTTAGCCTTAATGCCGCAATTACACATAGATGCCTTAATGTGCTGTTAATGAACTGCAACAGCTAATTAAATCTTCAAAACTGACCTGTCGGATTGTAATGGCTTTTTTTTTTTTTCTAGTGATTACACAACTGTTCACAGAAGCTGTGTAAATATATATGTGTATTTCAGCTTTTGTTGTGAGAGCATAAACGCAGGTCCTCTGTCTCCCGAGGAGTTCCAAGACGAAGCTTAAAGTGCTCTGGCCCAAACTTGCTTGTGCTGAACTTCGTGACATCCACTCGGTGCAATGTGGTGAACCTGTCTGTGGGGATAAACCTGCCCGCTTAATTAGCAGAGGGGAATCGCGGCATTAAGTCCAATTTAAGCCTTCAGTCGGATTTCATCTGGAACATTTTTTTCACCCTCTCGCTGACAAACCGGAGCAACGCTGTGGTGCAAATAGGGCCGCGGCAGCACAAAACGTGGCTTGTTCAGGCAGCCAGAATGTGGGCGCTCTCATTAGAGCAGAGTTATCTCCGGCTCCCAATTGAAGTGAAAGGACTTGATTAGAGAGAAAGAAGCTAATGACACAGTGAGGGCGGAGTGTCACTCAATGCACATTAAACATTTAGACATCTGTTGAGAGAATGTGTTACTATAATGTCTGAGTCCTGCCTACAGCCACCAGCACCACCGAGTATATAGGCCAGAGTGACAAGCTGACTGATTTGGGAGACAATTAGGAACTCTGTTAAATAGCAATGTCAATTAAAGCTCCTTGGATTGACTTGTCCTCGCCTCCATTCCAATCGCTTTAAGTACAATTCACAATTTCTCACCATCGATGATTGAGTGTCACCGACAGCCAGGCGAAAAAGAAAAATTACTTCGCAGCCTCCTCAAGTCGGTTCATTACCTTAACAGCTCTCAGAGTGGATGCATTCGAGCCTTGTTGGTTAAAAGTTTACCCCGAGCTCATCCTAGTCTTTCAAAGTTCTCTCAATTCAGGGAAGGATCAAACATGTGCTCCGTGCATTCTGGTCAATTCGTCCAAAATAGAGGCGTCGGAGCGGAGCTTTGGTTCCCACCACTGATCCCATACCTTGTTTGTACTTTAACAGCAGTTCCCAGATCCCCCTGCGGGCATAGGGGTCCACTCCCGCGGTAGGTTCATCGAGGATGACAATTTTCGAACCGCCAACAAACGCGATGGCCACAGACAGCTTTCTCTGCATGCCACCTGAAAGACAAAAACAGTCCAAACCGGCTGGGTTACCTTAGTAACACCGAGGGACGGACGTGCACTGGGATGACGGAGGACCTGACAGCCTGCATGTGAATTCTCTTTCTCGTGGACGATCGGCTGCGATGTGTCAGCTTTTACGTTTCAGATGGAAAACAGAAGTGGGATGCAATCATGGCATAAATTTGCCAAGATGTGTCTTTCGATGTTTTATTGTCTTTTTTTGCGTGAGGTGAAATGAGTGATGGCAGGGAGGCAGAGACACCCTCCGAGCATAATTCCAGCTTACTCTCTTAGCGCGCTCTTCAGAATGCATCCAGTGTAGTGCTAATGTAGTGGAAATGTCAGCATAGATCAACCTTGAAAGTCATATTTCAGTGATTTTGCTCACAAGCAATCCATGACTGCGGACAATTTATCAAGTAGGACTTGCTCATGCCCCCCAGACAATGAATTACAACCTGTGACACTGGAGTACAGCGGTTGTGTGCGTGGAGTCACCGGCGTGCACGTTTGCCGCAGGAAGAATCGTACATCCCGAGTGAAAAAAAGGATAATCTACCGATCATATTCCTCCTGAATACCTCAAGCGACGCGCACGCACACCCAGAGTATATGTCGATTACACCTTCTGAGATACAGTTTCGAAATATGTCGACATGCATTCAGACACACACACCTGACAGGTTCTTGGAGAGATCCTTCCGCTTATGCGGTAAGCCAACGTCATTAATCATCTGGTCTATTTCAATTTTCACCTCGCTGCGACTGCGTCCTTTCAGCCGGGCGTAGAAGTAGATGTGCTCCTCCACTGTGAGCCTGGGAAAGGAGGGAGGAAATTACATCAGAGCGCCCCGCTCGGACTGACGAAGTGACCAAAGAGGGGCCCGGCCTGCCACTTCATCCACTCCCAGGCGTTTGAAGTATCCAAAGTGTCACATTAAAGCGTTTTTCGCGAGACAATCCAGCACCGTGATGGTAATTAAACTCTCATGAACTTAAGTCGAGAAAGTGTCGGCTTCTATCAAAATGTCTCGACTCCTTCTGAGCTGACAAAATAAGACACGGAAAAAAGCCGACATGAATATTTTAACCCTACTTAATATAGACGCCTTCACTGTCTGGAATTAATATTAATGCAAGTAATTTGCAGGTGCTCAGCCGTAATTATGATGTAAGACTGGTGTCGAGTTGCAGGTAATCAGTTTGTGAACAGAGAGAAATAAAGGGTGAAATAAAGGTGAAACAAAAAGCAGTGTGATGGTCGGTGCCATTAGCAGAAATTAAGAGGGCCGTGGGAGCAAAGGTCGTTTCATATTTCAAAGAAGAAGGGAAAGTGATAATGGAGTGTTGATGGGAAACATAAGCCAGAGACTGAGCCTTCATTTTGCATGCGATGGATTCACGCCGTAATGACGCTTTTCATCCCTTTGTACCTTTTTTTTTCTTTTAGATCACTCTGGAGCGGAACATGGCTCTGAAAACACAGATTAATGCTATTCACTCACTCATCAAATAAGACGTTGTGCTGTGGACACATTCCGAGGCACTTCCGGATGCTGTCCATGTCGGAGCGAATGTCGTATCCATTGATCAGAGCCGTTCCCGACGTGGGAGGGAACAGACCCGTGAGAATTGACCTAAAAAAACAGGAGAGGAGGAAGTGAGTCTGAGTCAGCGGATGTCAGATGGAGACAGAATATTGCTTTTTCTAAAAAATAGAGGACCTTCTCCTGGTTGGTTGCTGAGAAACGATGGATGAGCACTGATTAGTCTGAATGGAACCACATCTGGACAAATAATTAGCTAAAAAGTCGGTTTTTTTCTCCCCCATCTGTTATTCTATGAATCTTAATGTTGCATTTTAACCCGAGAAATCCATTCTGAAATATGCGACTGACAGAAAAGTTTAGGTTTGTGAATTTATACACAGGTTCAGTAGTAAGAACGAATAGATGCTGTGCTGAGGGCTGCATCGGTACAGAGCCTCACTGTGTGACAGAGTCCTTCCTTTGTCCTTTCTCTTATTGTTCTCTGTTATGTTTGGTTCCAGTTGCTCAGAGCGGATGTCTTCCCCACAGCCCTTAGTCGTGCATCGCTTGTTCTCTCTGTCGCTCATACTTTCTGGGCCACTGGGTTTCATATATTTGCTGTCATCCTAAACCCCTTCCAACCTTTTCACTCGTTTTTAAACACCAATTAGATAACTCCCACTATCAGCGCCACAGCTGACTCCCTGTGATAAATGTCCTCTCAGAAGATGTCGCTCTTTTGAAAAGCACTGACCACTGAATTAATGCAGCAACAGTGCAGCCGCCATTGTGTACAATTTAGATTAGTTGCACCCTGCGAAATTGCGCGAGCGCCGAGCCAAGTGGAAAAACATGGGAGAAATAGATAATCGTGCTCACATTGTGGTTGTTTTTCCAGCTCCATTGTGGCCAAGAAATGATGTGATCTGATTCTCATAGAAGTCCACGCTCAGCCCGTCCACGGCCAGCTTCTTCCCAGTCTTGTAGATTTTGACGAGATTTTGGACGGAGACCCCGGCTTTCACATTTGGCGGCGGTTTCTCCTGATACGCTTCACGACAGCATGCATGAATTATTAGACACACATGCAGACAAAGAAACTGCACACAACATCCACTCGAGTTAAATATCTGCATCTGAGTGTTTGGAGACAATATCAAATTAAATACGTGGTTTCGAAAGAAACTACAATGTAAATGTACACAAGAAGCAAACAAAGAAACAAAACAACATAATATAAGACAGTAAAGAATTATAATACAGCCTCTTACCATCATGCACTGCTGGGTCTTTGAGTAGATCAGAGTTACCATCCGTCACTGATGACGTCCCGCACCAGTACGATGAAGTGACGGGGAAGTACCACGGCTTAGGGATTCCATACTGGCCTGGGATCAGTCACAGGAAACATTATTCACGTTTAGAGATGATTTAAAATGACTTTGTTGCCTTTATAGGTTGTGTCCTAGTTTACCTGGAAAGACGTTCTCAATGTACCAGGTGAGCACCCAGTAAAGAGCAGCATCGAAGAGCATCATGAGGATGGATACGATGAATGTGTAGCGCCCCCCTTCCTCCGGGCTCTCGGCTATGTTGTGCCACTGAATCCCGATGCCTTGAACTTCAAACTTGGAGAAGCTCTCGCAGCCATAGCCAAAGGCCACACACGACAGCAGGCTCTGGAAACCACAAATATGCAGAACACTAACTGGTAAAGAAGTACAGTAAATTCAGAGGGTGCTGTTACTTTGCTGCATCCCACCCGAGTCAGACGAGAAGTTCAGACCGCTCTCATGTTTGACACTAAATATGTAGCTGGAGCGAGCAGCTGGTCATCTTAGCAGAGTATAAAGACTGAAACCGAGGGAAACAGCCAGTCTGGCTCCGAGTGTTGGGCTGCTGCCTGGCGAGCGGTCCCGGCCAAGAAATAGTTGGGCCTCGTAATCATTGTGAAACTGTAAATTGATTTTTCATTTTGACACTTTGATTTCTGAATGAAATTATAAATCCTGCGATAACATGTTAAAGTCCGAGATCTGCTGGGATTGTGGGGCTGCTTTTGGTTTCTTGCATTCGAGAGTCGAACTGGGTGATCTGCCAGGTTCTGAGGGTACGTTTGGTTGGCTTGCTCCCGAGTGCACAGAGAGGACGAGGGCACGATGAGGGCACACAGCTGGTAATAGATTCAGACGTTATCTGCATGTTGCCCCACTGTGTCGTCACGCAGACGATGAACACAATCGCAGCTCATTCGTGATGATGATTCACGGAGGGACGTCACCTGCATCGTCTTTGAGCGCGTTCGCCCGATCTGTGCTGAACGCCGAAGCGAGTCTGCAGCAAACAGAGATTTGTGGCATCTTTCATACAGTAGGAAACTGCAAATGATGCTGTGCCCACGAGACATCCTCTGCGATGGCCTCTCGCTCTGCATTGCCATGTTGCCTGCCAGCTGTTGCAGCACGCCTCATTTGCTCGCAGCATTTTTCACTCCGGCAGAAGTGTTTGCGGAAGCTTTCGAGACGAGCCATCATGGCTGTGGCGCACCCGATGTTACACAACCAGGCGGCGCGAGTCTGAAGGGCTCGGCGGTGACGCCAAACCTCGAGCCTGGCTGCGAAAAACACTGCTGGCACGACGCGGTGCAATCCTCCGCCGCCCATCTGCCCATCAGTCAGTAGATGAGGGCTGACAGCGGGGCGAGTGGGCACCCATCCTTGACCTCTGTATGAACGGCTGACAAAACGACAGGAGCCACTCCTATGGCGTTTCAGAAAAGGGCAAGAGTTGGTCGGCAGACAGGAAGAGCAGAAGAGCTCCCTCCATTGAAAACATGTCAAAGTCCAGATCCAGCCGTCATCCAGCGAGGTGCAGAACGAGGACTCCGTAGGCCAAGACGTCCTCCATTAAGACGTTTTGGACAAGCGCAGCTGAATTTGTGGGCAAGTCTCGCAGCAGAGAGCAATGTGTCTGTGTCTGAGCAAGTTTCATTTAATCAGCCAGTTTTGCATAAAAAGTCAGTGTACAAATTCAGTCTTTGTGGGGGGAAAAAAAAGGTTTATCAGAATTGCTTTTTGAAAGACCAAAAGGAAGCGAGAGCGCCGATAATTAATCCAGTAATCGACTGAAAGAAAATTGGCTTGTGTTTCCTGTAATTCCAAAATGGCTCGAGTCATTCTTCAAGCCTGAATGTATCAGACGTTTCTGTGTTTTATCTCTTCAAATGTGGGGATTAGCAGCGTGAATGTTCTCTGTTTTGGCCTGTTTGTTTGCAATTCGTGGACATCCTGCGTGAGGGAAATTGTACAGGCATTTACTCCAATATCAGCGGGCCACAGCGAGAGCCGAATGGTGGAGAGGCGAACGCAGACACTGCCGGGTATTTCTATTGCGTATCATTCCTTCTTCCTCGTTGTCTGCTTGCTACTATATTGCCGGAGATAAATCCAAATATAACCTCCCTCAGTGCTGCCACCAGAGAAGAAGGCCGCGCTATATACAGTCACATTTTAATGAATGCCTAAAGAGTCACAAAAGCTGTCAGATATGGCAAAAGCGCAGATCAATCAAGCAATTTAACCAAAGAAAAGCCTGACAAGTTTTAAATTATACCTCAGGAATTGCAATTTCTGCGGACTGGGCTGAATGATTGATTGGGAATATATCGCAGGTTTTCCACAACATAAAAGGAACGGCGGACTTTTTTTGTTTTTACCTCATTAAAAACAAGAAAGAAGAAAAGAAAAGGAAAAAAAAAACTGTTCAATTACACTGGATTGTACTTCTGGCGTGCACTGCCTGCAGCTCTTTTTTGGGGGTGGAATCAAAAAGTGTTCATAGAAATTCAGGTGATCTTTTGAAATGCTATTCCGATTAAAGACTTCATTATCAAGGACAACGTGGTGGGGAAAATTTGTATGCCTCGGCACGAGGTGGTTTTATCCGAGCTGGAAAAACGGAGCGGCGCACACATGCACAGACACACACTCACATCTCTGATAAAGTGTAGGGATGAACTGGATAGTGGTTTGGTCAGAGGAACATTGCTCATGCTAATTAGAGGGCTAGAGGGCTATCCATCTACTCGGAGCAGGGGAGAAAAATCTCGGCGCCAGGGGAGGACCCTGCAATGGCACTTTGTGTAGAGATTAAATAAGGCTTGCTCTGCTTTATATGTAAAACGCCTACCTCGCCAGGAACTGAAAAGTTTTATTTAGAAAGGATTTACATCATTTTAAAGGCGAAGGCGGGCGATCCCTGCCCGTGTGTCAGCGCCGCTTGTTGACGAAAACAAGACGGACAAAGAGAGGCTGAAGATGGAGGATGAAAGCAGAGGGGGACCTCTGTCAGATGCCAAAGTGAGATATTATTGGCTGCCGGCGTTTTTCAAATTGATATTTAGGAAACATGAGACTGGCCACCCGCACCTGAGACTGCATTGTTGGAAGTGACATAAAAGGAAAACATGACCTGATTGGGATTCCGCGAGCGTGCATCTCCTCGTGCCCAAATGAAGATTCAAGATTCTGTGGTGCCTTTTGTCTGGCCGAGACAGCTCGAGGACAAATGACACCAGCACCGCCATAAAGGTCACGCAGAAAGGCTACACTGAAAGTTGAGCAATGGTCCACTATTTATCTTTATCCCTAAGCGAGGGGGAGAAAATCCCCAACTTACTCAGA
>JAUESE010000067.1:4047123-4062851 GCA_032274725.1 Malacoctenus triangulatus
GAGAGAGAGAGAGTGTTTTCATGTAAATGTTTCAAGTTTGTGTCACTTCCATGTGGCTATTTTCAACAAAATTGGGGGCAAAATACGTCAAAACAAAAAGCAGTTTGCAGAGACAGAATGTTGAAACAACTTTCTGTGTGCAATTCTGTTGCAATTTATATGTCAGCAGACTCCAGACACATCCTACAGACACACGCCTCACAGCTAATTATAGCGAGACAACTGAGACGGATACTGTTGGCAATAAAAGTGAGAGCATTTTTCCTTACAACACCCCAAAAAAACAATTTCACTGGTGCTTAGATGTGACGGAGCCGGCGTGATTACAGTGGCGGCAACATTACCCAAGAATAAATTTGAATGTAAGATAGGCCTGATGAATGATAACAGCATGGGGGGGGGGTTTAAAAAGTGTGTCGGGGAGAAACTCACCACGGCGACCTTGACCGGGAAGCTCATGACGTCCTTCCAGGCGTAGCAGAGGACGTGCGGCAGGTAGAGGACGAAGTAGATGAGCCCGCCGCACGCCGCTGCTAAGTTGGCCTTGGAGAAGAAGACGCTGATGAAGAAGCACTGAGTGATGGTGGCCAGGCAGAACACCAGCAGGAAGACGAAGATCACCGAGGGGTCGCTGTACTGCAGGACTTTGCCGTACTGCGTGGAGAGATTTCGCGATGACAGAGATGTAAACAACTCGAATGACAAGGTTGTGTTTTTTGTATAATCAGTCAAGCAGGCAGAATCAGAAAATAGGATTATCATGGTCGATTCTTAAAGCCTGGTCAGAGTAAAAGGAGCAACAGTTAGAGGAGACTGCATGTGGATTTTCTTTGTGCTTTGAAAATCTATTACATAATACAAACTCCTTAAATACGTCACTCTTTCACTCTACCAGCTTGAAGGAGGATCCGTCTCTGATGTTGGAGAGCTACTTGAGAATACGACAATACAAAATGATGCTGGGTCCATTTCAAAGAGCCCCTTGGATTGTTACACTAATGGAGCCATTGTATGGACGCAATTATGACTTATATACTCACAGAGGACACAGTTCGACGTGATCATCCTCCGCAGAAACTTCCAAACTTGTGCGGGCTAAATGAACTCCCAAGTGTACCTCTGTCAGCCAAATGAGTCAATTTTACTGCTTTGCTTTCAGTTCACATTGACACGTCCATTATTATTATAATCTTCACTGTGATTAGATAATGAGCTGTAATGGCTAAAACTCTCCAAAAGTAGAGGTGGGTCCTCCTTGAATCACTGTTAAAATCATTCCACAATCACCTTGAGGATAACAGAAAGGAGCGCCGAGCTGCCGGCCAGGGGCAGCCCGCAGGACACCGCCCAGCTCAGCCAATAGATGGCGCTCCTCAGGCCCATGATCCGCACTGTCTCCTTAAGCCTGGCCTCTTTCTCCATCACGATGGTTTTAACGATCATGGCCACCGAGTAGATCCAGGCTAAGGTCATGAATAAGGGGAGGGACTGAGCCAGCGAGCGCAGGTACCTGGAAGGGTGGGGGGGGGGGAGCCAGACCAGACATGATGGTGACCCCACTGTCACCCGACGGGACAGGGGACACTATCGATACACTGCGTGATAACATCCGTTTGATGATGAACATCTGTAGGAAGATCCTGTCTTCAGTGTCTCGCTTTGATTGCCTGTTAACTCGTAAATACATAACAGTATCCAAGCAACATCTTGTGCATTTGTAAACTATGTGTTGTCAAATCAACTCGAGAAAAATCTCAGATACGAAAAAAATAAAGGGAATAGAAGAAAGTATTTCTTGGAAGAGAAAGAACATCAAGTTGCTGAGGGACCAAAATTCTAACAAGCGACTGCGATGGAAAGGTCACTGCTGGGGACCGACGAGATGTGTTGGAAGTGTGGTCACACAAATGTCACACAAGTATATAAGTTCCTGGTCACGTATTTATTTTTTAAAGGTTTCTTCTGAACCCCGAGTGCAGAAGAAGCTTTTATTTGCCTGCTTCTGTTGGCTGCAGGAAGGATCCGATGTGGCCTTTTTGCTTGGCTTGACGTGGCTTGTGGTCAAAAACGCGTCACTCAAATGGATTTGGAACCGTGTCCGGATCTAAAAAGTGCTCTTGGCAGCATATATGGATATAAATAAAAAGACAGCATGTAGTTTGGAGGTCTTTAAAAATCAGATTTGCAAATTCTCAAGTAAGCGTGTGTACAACATGGAGCAGACCTGCGACATTCTCTTATTTTGAAGGTCCCTGCTTTGTCTGGTGGTGAGAGAGTATGTCGACTAAAAGTTGGCTTCACTGTATTGTTTTTTGCCCAAAGATATTCAGCACCCCGACCTTCCATAGAGGCAAACTGGAGGTCGATCTATCTTTTGTCCTGCACGCCTGAATGTTTAATAACCGATAACTCCTCCAACTGTGAAGGTGGTCTCTCTCTCATTTGCATACTTTCTTTTTTTTTTACCTCTTCTCGCTGTTTTCATTTACAACTAATTAATCAAATCTTAATGAGCGTGTAGAAACGTGACAAAACATTTGGAGAGCGGTTTCACGTTGTCAAAACACAGACCGGCTGTTTGGGAGAGGAAGCGCGTATTGATCGTCACTGATCAGTGTTGGTTTTTGGACAGGAGATGCTGCCAAACACACACCTTGATTTAGCTGATTTGTGCTGGGAGCCAAATGTGTGTGTGTGTGTGTGTGGGGGGGGGGAGTGTAAATAAATCCGTCTGGAGGCCAAACGGTAAACGCATTACTTCCTCCATAATGAAAGAGAGAACAAGTGTGAAGTGACAGAGGACTCAGGTGCAGATGACAAAGCTGGTTGTTGTCACAACTAATCCAGATACAGCCTCCTGATAATTACCATTTGATTTGCTATTATTATTAATGCGCTGAAAATGACTGTGAAATTATCATTTAGACTGGTCCTGTGATCTGAATACACATCCTGCTCGCAGTTGCTCCTCCAAGGCACTCGACTAACTCAATTTATTGTTATTAATGTTTACAAATTGTTGATGACTCACAAACACATTAGGCTGATGGGAAATTACATTTCACCCAGCTGTTCAAATATCAGTTTTTATTTACCAGGCACATTTTCCAATTAAACTGCAAAAATTGATTAAGCCAATCTGAAATAACCATCCTTTTTTATTTCATTAGCCTCCGAAACGAGGAGTTGAAGGATGTGCCCCTCCTAAAGAAGGCTATGATTGCGTGTCACCGAAGGCATGAATGGTCTCCCTTCTATAACCGCGGGTGGTGCTCATCTCCTGATCGATTCTCTCCTGGTGGATCATTCCCGGAGATAAACACGCGGGCTATATAACACAAAAGCATCGATTTTTCCAGGAGAGCAATACATAAACATCTCAATATGCACCAAATCATAACATTAACTGAAAAAAAAAACAGGAGACGCACAATAGATAAAGCTCACAAAGAAGAAAAGCAATGTCTTTGTGCATTTTTGAATCGTATTCCAATGTCTGATGAAGTTGGACACAATAGATGATTGATCTCCCAATGCAGGAAACAGCAGCAGCTCAGAAACACTGCAGGAAAACGTCCCTTCCATTGCTGCATTATGCATGCATTGGAAAGCTGGTGAAATATTAGATACAGTAAATATAAACAGTGGTAAATAATTCAACGGCTAAACAGTGGTCCTTCCCAATTCTTTCTTAAGGGTACAGTTTTGTTTTAGCTGGCCAAATATTAATCTTAGTTGTTGCAGTTTGACTCGGCAGTTAACATATTCGAGGAGGGTTTATTAAAGAATGTAAATATCGGGACTGCACTCTGTGTGTCGCACTCTGCGTTTAAAGCTCTCTCCTTTACAACTTTTGCCCCCAATTAAGAAGATAACCCATCAAAATAACGGCAAGGAGGCACAACAATGATTGGAGAGCAATGGTGTAAATACACAGCAGGATCCACGACAGCAATCACAAAGGAGTCGCCTGAACAACCGCAGTCTTCAATCACAGGGAGCGGGGGCGACGGTGTCGGCGTGATCTTCTTAAACCTGTAGTTTGGGTTGCATGCAGGATCAATGAGTCCACGAGGACCAATTTTGAGGAATCAGAGATAATGAACTGATTGTGTGCTTCGCTCCATAATTGGTTATGATTAACAGGAGGAAGAATACCAAAACACAAAGCAAAAAAAAAAAACAGTCCCTGACCTGGCTGACTCCTGACAGCTTCACATTACTTGGTTGGACGCATTTTTGTCGAATGCTTATCTCCTTGGCTGTGCCTCATTTGACGATCATTGTCTTATTTTAATGAGTCAATCTGTTTTTAAATGAATTTAAACCTGTTTATACTCCAAGAAATTACTTTCATATAATGAGATATCAAAAATGAAGTCTTGCTTTTCTTTCTTTTTCTACAGATTCTGTAAATGAACAGAAATTTCAATGATCCATCACGTTGTGGGTGAAGGCGCTGCATGAATTATCCTCAGCCTCGCTGCTTTGTGTTGTGATACTCTCCACCAGACGGCTCTTTTCCACTGACCTTGACCATGACACTTATGAGCAAACAGGGGACCGTGAGGAGAACAATGTTCTCTGTGAACCTCGCCGTCCAGAGGGCGCCGTTCTGAATACCGACGGCACGCAGCACCTCCTTCAGCCGGAGTTCCTTCTCCAGCACCAGGCCTTTGATGGTCATGCACACGGTGTACATGAAGGCCAGCACCAGGAACATAGGGAGGATGCCGTCTATACTCTGTATGAAGCTGGTCGTGGAGAGAAAGCGGTTGAAAGGATCAGGACTTCCTGCTCACAGAGAGAGAAAATGGTGAGATCTGTGGGAGAGCGGCTCTCTGATCCCCGTGTGGAAACGAGTGAGAGGCGGAAGAACAAGCTACAGTTGACCAAGTACAAACCTGAGGTGGATGTGATCGTGCAAATCAAAGAAAATCTCCCTGTTTGAAGCCATTCATCTGAAAATCTGTACATTTGTTACTATTTACTTGTGCTTGTACATTTTTTTTAACCAATGCAAATGAGCCAAGCTTCTCTTGAAGGTCCACGTCTTCGCTGCACTAACCTTTGTGATCGTGGTGCATCAGCTGAACGGAGCGTTTAGTGCCTCAACCTCATGCCAGAGATGATGTACGATTTGATGCTGTTACCCAACAATAAGGTGATATTAAACTGACTTCATAATGCCACCAAAATGCCATGTCAATATCTCCTCTCCTGCCAATATAATAAAGTGCTTCCTTCGCTTTACGAGACAGTGGAGCAGAGACATCAAATGCATCCGAAGTATAGATTCTACGCATCGCTCGGACGGGCGGCAGCATGCGAGCGCAGCAAATTCCGGCACAAAGTGAATCTGTGGTGATTGGCAGAGCGCAGCTCGCCTCCTGAGCAGTCTCACATAAACAATTGATATAAGTACGCGTTCGGTACATTTGCATGAGATGAATTTCTGCTGTAATTTTGGCCGAGTTATGTTTTTTCGGAGGCTTTTCTGAATCCCTGCCAAGTGGGAACAGTTCACTCAAACATCTACTTTCCTTAATTGCTAGTTAGCTCCGCATAAGTGCTTCTTTCAAAAGGTGTTTTTGCCGCCGTTGTTTGTTTTTTTTTCCCTCTAATTTTCGCTTCTTTTCAAACAGCTACAACTTATTCTCCTGCAATTATCTCTTACTTGTCCTCCCGTTAATATCTTCCCTGCAGCAGCTTTCATGTTAAAGCTTAACTTTTTACATTTTGACATTTTATAAAGTTAAAAAGTAAAACATTTGAACAAGGCCACTAATTTTCCCTTTCAGCTGCACTTATTTTTAATATGGACTTTTTTTTGAATTGATGATGAGAGACTTTAGAACGCAACAAAGAGATTAAGCTAGCCGCTCCGCGGAGGAAGTTCAGTTACACAAGAACTTGAATGAGCGTCAGCCGCACTTGTTTTCGAGGACACTCGCGGCGGCCTCCCGGGACGGATCGCTTTTCAAACCAAGCCTCCGAAGCCGCAGGAAGGGATTGGTTGACACCGCGTCTAAAAGTTTAGACACGGAGCCGCTGAAACCCGAAAAGACCGAAATTAAATGGCCCCTTTTTAAACGAGGAAACATACGCCGATCCTCCCAGAAATGACTAATTGATACATTAGCTTTGCGAGTGCCTCAAATTGAATATCAATTCTGGTCTTATATCCTCCTGACGTCTCTGTAACAGCCCGTGTTAACTCCTTCAAGCACCGGAGGGGGGAGGGGGGGGAGATCAGTCATGCACACCGTGTCTGACACTGACAACCTTGCCACCAGATGCTCCTGAATTATACATTCGCCGATCGATCAAAGGTGCTTAAGTAATAGAACTCCAGGCAGGTCTGTGTTCCCGAGCTTCGGTTACACTGGCAGGCTGACCTAAATTTAGGGAAGCTGGGAGAGTGATTTCTGAGTGAGTCGCGAGATAGTAGAGCAGCGCCTCCCCAGAGGTTGGCGTACCATGCTTTCACTAAAAAAATAAAAAAATAAGAGGAGGAACGAAGCTTCTTATTTCATTTTACACAAATATACTATTGAGCTCCTTGGCTGGCACACAATGAGCCATTCATTGAGAACAGACTTTATTTTTGAAATGTGGATCACTTTATTGCTGGTATAAATTAGGATCTCAAGGAGAGATGCGTTTGTGATTCTGGCACAGAACAAACGTACGGCTTTTCATTTCTCCTCTAACAGCACAATTACCCACACAATTCTGTTACACTGATGGGTTTACACCTCGTCTAAAGTGCTTCAAGGTTGCTCCCAATCTGATACTTGTATCAGAGATGAATCTATAGAAGGGAAAGCAATGAATACAAGACGTATTGTTGGTGATGTTTTGCTTCCGCTCGACAAGAACACAATGTAAACAACATGAATGTTCAAGGATTCACACTGAAACTTGTTGTGCTTGGGTCTTTCTTGAGCCGTGCGTTGTTTTTTCACCAAACTTGACTCACATCAAGTCATTCACACCTGGTCTCAATAACAACTGATGCTTTTCAGCCTTACAAACACAGCAGCTCTGTAACTACTTGGAAGACTGCAGCGTCTGCCTCCGCTGGGCCCCCCCGTTCAATACTATGGAATTCCAGGTCGTAAAAAAAAAAAATTGTGTAACACAAATACCAGAGGAATAAACAAAGTTATTAAACACTTTATCTTGTGGCCAACTCAGCGCCGGCATAAATCAACATGTCATTTGGCTCCACGCAGCAGCTTTGCATTCTGACCATAGTAATGATCATTTACAGAAAAGGTGAGTATCCTGGTGTCGGGATTATTTATTATAGCTTCAATCAGAGGTGTGTGGGTGTTTGTGTGTGAGGGGAACAGTTTTATTGCTATTGTGAGGACCCTAAAGCTGTTTACACTCTCACTATTGCTATCCTTGTTGGGACATAAACAGAGAGATTATTAGGTGAAGACATTAATTGCAATCAGACTGTTTCATCTTCATAGAAAGTGATTGTATTCTGCCAAGAGACATCCAAATACGCATGTGCGAAAGCATTTCAGCACTTTTTTTTTTTACATCACTAATTCATTATATGGAGTTTATCGTCAGAATACACTTCTGAAACAGGAACACGTTCATCAGAATGCACCGCGTCCTCTCCTCCTTTGCTGGAGACACGCTGCTCGAGATGAAAATAATTACCACCAAAGTTCTCCCCCCCATCATGCCTCTCTGTGTTTTAGCACATCTTCCTTTGTGTGATTTCACTCTCAATTATTTATGAATGAAAAAGCAGTTTTCAAGTGTTAATATTTGATGGAAATGCCTGAATGTCTCGGCAGGCGAAGGAGTAAATGGTGGAGGGACTGGGGGGGGGATCGCGAGGCTTTATAGCGCTGATTTATCTCCTGTAATTATTAATCCTCTGTTTTAGGGAGATGGGCGCCGAGGCAACGGGGTCGGCATGAGCAAATAAGCCGTACTATGGCCGTCAACACCGTGATGAATCCTAAATGAAAGCCAAATGGCAAGTGAACCACTGGAACTGTGAATTATTAGCAGCTGGAAGGTCGCATGTTATTGGAGAGAGAAAAAAAAAGTAAAGCAGGTGCAATAAGAGAGTCGCAAAAAGTCACCGGTGGCGGCTTCAGTCACTGCTCGTCTGTAAAGTCTGTATACTGTGTCGCCCGTGGAGCTCGTGTTTTAATTTGTGATGGCACCATTCAGATGATTATCCCCACTGGGGGCATTATGCAGTTCAGCCTCCCTCCAATTAGCACCTCTGAAGCTATCGCGTTGCCGAGCCCGCCGCTCCGATGACACCCACTTCGGCAGTCGAAGTGAATATGAAAGATGAGTCTTGGATCAGGTTGACTAAATTACCTCCAGAATAGAGCATAAAGCGGTGACGCTGCATTTAATCCCCGGGCCACAACGCGACCATAAATCAGGGAGGAATCTGAACCTAATTGATGGCTGCTCACTTCAACGCCTGCTGCTGGGGAAAAAAATGGAGTTTGGGTACTGAGCAGCATTATCAAGATCTCACCAAAAACTCATTCGATGCTTTACGTTACGCTTTTTTTTTTTCCGTCGCTCTTTAAGACTCAACAAGTGCAAGCACAGTCATTTTGTGAATTTTAGCCTCTCAAAACGTACATAGTTCAGTCATTTAGCTGAACAAAATAATGACTGCACCCTCACGGTGATGACATTTTATTGCTGTACAACAACAATTATCATTGAAAGCCAGATGTGTCATCCTCGATGCATCTGGCAGGTATGCCGTTTGTGTGGAAGGAGTGCTGACCAAGTCCTTCCAGCAGGCAGAATGAGTTTGCAGAGAGCGGCGCTGTCCTCGATTCCTTTATTGAAAGCTTACAGTCCTCTTAATGGCCAATTGCTTTTTTAACTGCTTCTCAGCCAGATGTGCAACAATTTGGCTGCACGGCTTTGCTTGGCTTCCTCCTTTTTTAGATGAAAAGAGTGCAGTTATACCGCTGCGCTGCCACCTAGAGGCTGTGAAGTCAGCCGGTTACCGTCGCACGTTTCCACAGTATCTTACCTCGCCTAAATTAAGTCAACATAATTTATTCTGTGACTCACATTTGTAAGTTTGGGATTTTAACGCTCACGCTTCAAGTTTATAAACTTGGGCCAAACTAATGCAGTCTGATACAACAATAAACTTGACATTTGTAAAGGTTATGATCCTTATTTTTTTCTAGTTTGACCACAGTTTTTGACAAAGGTTAATTCAATTGTGCAATGTTTTAGTTTGTAGTCTGTTGGAACAGTAATATATGATTTTAGGGAGTAAAATGCAGTCATAAAAGAGCCCCTCATTAATTGTTCATCAAGGTAGAATTTACGGGAGGACTGCATGCGACTAATGCACCCTGATAAAGCTGCCACTGAGTTCATCCAGTGGGGACAAGGGTTGGATCTGCAGCCTTGAGAGGGAGCACAGACAGGATGAATGCTGCTCGAGAGTCCAGGGACGCTGGTCCTCCCCTACTCGGAGCTCACCAAATGGAGGACACCCATTTGGGCCCATTTTTGGGGAAAAAAGGAAGGCTGTGGAACATGCGGAGGACGTGAATGGCCCAAGGAGAAGTGGATTAGGGAGTGGTTTGAAGAGTTTCTATGGACATTTTAATGCCTCCTTTTACCATGAAACTGGGTCAGAAATAGAAGTTATTGTGAGCATCATAAATTCGACCTGCACTCTTCTGTGATGGAGCAAGCAGGTAGCTGGAAAGTTTTTCTAAGCCTATTGGGCTGGATTTTGGATCTTTTAGAGAAGTGAAGTCTCCCTCCAGTGCAGCTCCGCAGCTACTCGTAAATGAAAATGTTGCTGTGGATGTTGAAGTACTGGCCAGTGTTCATTAACCTTTGTGTTTACTTTCTTTCTTTCTTTTTTTTTTACTAAAGAACAGATCACTTATTTCTGACGATACTCGTGTTTTTTTTTTTTTACACGTTTGCCTTTGTAAAGCGGAGAAAAAGTTAAGAGGGAGCAATTTAAAGTCCCTCTGTTGACTGAAATGTCATTCGGTTGTTCAGATTCGACACTGTCAACTGACGCATGCGGAACAGAACTGACGGGACGCTCCACCGACCTTGTTTTCACACTTGTTTTTTTCTAATTTAAGCTAAATCACAACCTGAATGTCGCATCTAAAGACGACAGTAGTAATCAAGAGTTGCGTTTGTAGATATCACGCAAAACATACGCAGCTCCTCCAGCTTTCCTCCTCACTGTACAGCACTGCAATTCCTCGCAGCGAAGCTGTATGGCGCTCATGATAGAGATAGTTAGAGAAAAAGAGACAGATTGAACAAAGGAGCGCAGGGACCATTATACCCTTCAGAGGGTTATGGCGACCCCCCTTGTAACTGATGTCGCAGTCATTCTCCGCCGTCCTCTGCTCTCGCGCTGTATGACAAATATCTGTTTTCTCTTTCGATCATCCTCGGGGCTGAAATAATGCACTTTGCCGTCCCCAGTCCCCAAATGCCGGGCATGCATCAGCACTTATACCCTCACAACACTTGCTTTTTCCTTTTTTTTCCCCCCCTCTCGTCTGCTGTAGCACTACATATCGCTCCCCTTGCAGCCTCGCATGCTCTTTTCTCTGGGCTCTCTTTAGAACTAATGATACCGTAAAAAGCGGATGTCGGCGCCGTATGTCCGACGTCTTGTGAAATCCGGCCCAAAAAACAGCAAAAAAAAAAGGGGACTCATTTCAATTATTCTCTGTGCTCCTTGTGGAAGATTAAAATGATGATCTGGAAAGCACTTCACAGCGTATGGGTTTTTTGTTCTCTGGAGAACTGTGTTCATTTGTGCTTTGTAACAATGCGGCTGCAATGCAAATCACAATCATACCCTCTCTTGTTACTCGTTATCTGTTCTTTAGATGTGGAATCGGAAAAGAGTCCTTGAGCCAGGCTTTTCCACAGCACCCACGCACTGCCATCTTTTTCAAAAGACAAATTCTTTCTTCTGTCTTTTTTCTATCTTTTCAAATTTTCCTCTCTTTTCTGAGATACGCACACAACTCACAGCTCTTTTTTTTTTTCGACATATGGCTGGAGTATATTTTTAGAGATGTTGTTTACCCTTCACGCTTATGCCTGACGTGATTTCAGAGTGGAGGTGGTACCGAGCTGTCCTCCTCTTGTTGTTTCAAAAGACGGGACTTGAAAGCTGTGCAGGCAAATGCAGCACATACTCAATTATACAAGCATTTGATGGAATCGAGTGTTCATGCGTACACTCGGCCTCCGTGCGACGACCTAGGCCGTTTGTCCCTTTGTACAGTGCTATAACCACCTCCTTGAAAAGATATACTAACTCAACCATGGGCCCAAGGCGAAGAGCAAGTAATAAATTGTACAGTGCAGGCAAAAAAAAAAAAAAACGACTGGGGGAGAAGTGAACGTGAATTGAATGTATTTACCTTGCAACAACCTGTTTTTAAATGTCAAAAATGTTCAAAAGATTTGATAGCGTGACCACAGCAGTAATGGTATGATTCAGTTGGAATAGCCTCCACAACAACACACCTTGGCAATGCCAGCAAAGCATAATGTCAGTCAGGTGACTGGATGCCACCCCCCCCCACCAGTGTCCTGGCGAAGCCATTACTGGACGGCCTTGAGCGCTGCCGATTCTGTACCCCATTAAGGAGCTTATTTGGGCATCTTGGTAGTGAGGGAGCCTCAAGTTTCCCATGACGGTAAATAAAACATCCATGAAGGAGCATTAAATAATGTAAACACACCACGAGGAGATGGAACCCGAACAGAAAGAGGAAATGGAGCGTTAAAAGGTGGCACATTTGTCAGGACTGCCCTTGGGCTAAAAAGCCCATCCCAATCCCCACCTGCCTCACATGCTCTAATCTTGAAAGTCTTCCCAGAGCATCAGGTAAACGCTCTGCGGCATCTCAGTAACACAGACAGGTAACAACTTTACAACGAGTGATCAAATAGTCGCTTCATAATCTCTAATAGATCTAGAATGTTCTAAAAGGTTTCATGATAGCTGCAGCATGTTCTCACTGTGGCTTGTAGACAGAGTGAATACTTTGAATAAGAGCTCAATCGGTGTGTTGCTTATTTGACCTAGGAGACGGGCTATTAAGTAGCAATATTTAGTCACTTCCTGTTTCTCCACCCACATAATACAGCAATAATTACTGAGCATCATCATTTCACAGCAGTCACAATGCTTTTCTTTTGGTTAGCTCCAAATCAAAATGTGGGATTATTCAATAACACAACTTGACATATTTGCAAACCAAATGCATCTCCAATGTAAAACCACACTTGTCATGTCTCCTTTTGCTTCTGCCTCTTTAAATATGTTGATCTAAACTTTTTCCCTGAAGGCTGATTCACTGGAAATTCAGCGCGATCCAAAAGCACATCATGTTTTAAAATTAGATCCCTAATCTCTGGAACTACGTTTTCCCTCGGGTGGTGAATATTTTGTGTCTCCAGAAAGGAGGCGTGGAGGGGGAAGGTATTGTGTTGCTGGACCTAAATCTCCCTGGTAATTATCTCCTCTCTTGATGGCATCACTGGGCTTTTCCTTTATTAATGGAGATCATAATGGTGTGTGTGGATGGGAGTAATTTCGCAGACTCGGAGGAAATCTTGGCTGCGGAAGATTCAGTGCGATACCGCATCATTTGTGTCCCCCGGTGACTGATCTAGCACTGGAGAAGGCGGTGCTATCAATGGATGCATGGGCTCCACAGATGGAGCGCTGCTGTGATTCTCCGCACGTTACGCAGCTATGTTGGGCTCGGGCTACGTTTTGCTCACTTTGCTGAGGATGAAAGAGAAGGAAGGAAGGGACTCAAAGTGGTTGCTTGAATAATTCAGCATCCACCGACTATTCGGGAACTTCCTGTGGTTTGACTAAAATCGATATTTTGGACTCGCAGTTCCCTTCGCTGAGTTCATCGTCTTTGGCAACCATAAATTCATGTTTGCATTTGCGCTCCGCGGCTTGTATGATTTACTCTTATCAATGACATTGTTAAAGGAGAGCTCTGTCCCCGCTCTTTCATCTGTATGCAGTCAAAGACACAAGCAAAGAAAACTACACAGGTATTCAAGAAAGGGGAGGTTAGACAAACAAGAGAAAGCATCCTTCCATTGGGGAAATCCAGAGGGCCTAAGTGCATGATAAGACCATAATTCAACTATGTGGTGGCAGTGAGTGGCAACTCCCCAGAGTGAACTGAAATGTATTGCTGCAATACCTCTTTCTTCTTCCTCTAATCACAAGAATGACAGAAGAAAGGAAAAAAAAAAGGGAAACCTTTTGTACTCACGCATCATCCACGTAGCAGGGATAAGGCATTTGTTGGGCAAAAACGCCGAGCGTTTGGTTGCTTGATGTGTGCACTCGTACGATGGCGTGGTCGATCATGTCCTGCAGGTAGGCGAAGCCTCCCCATATATAGCGCAGGTCATTAAAGGCGTTGCCTCTGGCTCCGGGAGACCATGACCTTATTAGAAGATGACATACCATCAAGTAAACGACAAGCAGGAAGATTGCAGGAGTATGACGAAGTATTTTAGAGGTCACGCGGAGGGACGGCAAACTTAATAATCCTGAGACAATAAAAAGGAAAACCAAGCATTTTGCTTTTTATGGACTGACATGAATACTTCTGACAGTTAGGGAAACGATGCTTAGCTTTTCAGCGGCGAGTTCGATTTATGCCACTCTCATGTCTGTCCGCTAAATATTAGAGATCCTTTGCAGACATGTTTTTAGATGTGTATCAAATACACTTCTTCAAATCGTAACTCCTGCTTTCACATGGTTCCTTCAGCAAATTATTCCAAATATCTTGAAAAGAACTACAGCCACAAACTCATGAAATATCCTTATTTCAAAAAGGGCTATTTGAAGGTGTGAGAATCCGGCGGCGAGCCGTGCTCCGTACCTTTCCTTGATCTTGTTGGTACGCTCCACATCCTCCACGTCCATGCGGATTTTGTACTTGACATAAGGAGGGGGCCGGCTGGAGTCTGGCTGGAGGTTTTCAAAGACGACGCTGGCCCAGAACGTATCGTTTTCCAGCAGCTCCAAGGCTTTGCTCACCAGATGGCCTTCAGTGGGGGCTGCCTCGAACTTATTCAGATCCAAACACTGTCAACAACACATACAGGTGTCACAAATATGTCTGGTTTTCTATAATCTTCTGAAACTTTGCTCTAAATGAATTGTGTCTCGAGTGAAAAAGGTCATTCCACAGAGGCGAGCAGGAACTCACTGGCAAAACAGCAGATGGATTTTCGCAAAAAAAAAAAGTATCACTCAGCTATCGACTAAACCATGCAGACTGTAGTTCCAAATTATGTGGAGCTGCCAGGGGGTGGGCAATGTTTGGGGCTTCAGCAGAGACAAGCAAATGAGATACAGGCTTGCTGGTACTCCCCTGTTCTGTAGCCTTGTCCCCCTTTTTCATGAGACGATAATGAGCAAGCCATCCTGGGAGGCAGTCACACCTGACAGCTGTCTACACATCTTAGTGCTGCAATAGTTTTATCATCCCTCCCTCAGGAGTCCGGAGCCTATATCAAACTACGGTGGGAAACAAATAGCGCAGCAACACCATTTGGGCAGAACACAGTGTTTGGGAAATGAAGGCAGAGAATGGTCATATGAAGTTTTGGCACCAACTAAATGGAATATAAAATGCTTTGCGCTCCGCATGAACCTGTTTAGGCTGCAAAGTGTATTCCAGCGTCATTTCCTGTCAGACTTCGTCTGTTGGTTTTCCAAATATCAATGAAAGCCCCAACGTATACACAGAGTCTTTAACATGAGTGGACCCTAATAACACGACTATCATTCTCCCTGCAATTCAAACAGTGCATCATTTCACACGGGACTGCGAGCAGGACCTTATCAGAGGTCTGCTGGAGGCGGAGCTAATGAGTCCGAGGAAGCTTCAGGAGCAGGTGTTGTGCGACCAGGCCTTGCTGTTTGCCGTCAAGCAAAACCATAAGAAACTTCTTGCAGTTCTTACAGTGCATTTCTGTTTTAAGTTGATCATGTTCAACTTTTTCTGCTAAATCTTTCATGAGATGAAAATTATGATAGGATTTTCTCTAAACTGACGTCTGCATGATGCAGTGCTGGCTGTTTTCTCACGCCAACAATCGCCACAACAACTTTATGGATTGTTTTTTTTTTAAACATAGAAAACAACACACACTGAAAACTAACGACTAAAATTACAAACTCGCATGCAGATATTATTCTTGTGTGATGCGATTTGTTGGGCTTTCATGTTTATTTCGTTTATGAAAGTACAAATCCAGCACAAAGTGACGACGAAGCTACTGACTCTGTTCAGAAAAAAAAAGTGTTTGTATTACACCTGCCTGAACACTTTCTGGGTCCTGTGGCTGTGATTAGTTCATGATACGGAAAATGAAAAAATCAGAAAAGCACCTGGCCGCGGCTGCAGCGTCGGCTACTCAAGCAAGCTCATTGAAACGACTTTACTTTTGTTTTTGTGGCAGGTTGAAGGTGACGGCTGCAGTTTGCACAGCCGCTAATTACATCATGCATTCAATTTGCAGCCCTGAGAGCGACCTCATCCTCACATGACCCGCGCTGCTATCAACAGATACTGCTGATCTGGGCAGAGAGCATTTTGTACTCGCTGACTTTTTTTTTTGAGGGGGGGGGGGGGGGGGGGGGTATT
>JAUESE010000067.1:4062861-4073318 GCA_032274725.1 Malacoctenus triangulatus
CGCCCCCCCCCCCCCCCCCCCCCCCCCCCGATGCAGCCTTCCAGAGCTGCTTCTATTCAGAGGAGCTTCACAGGAAGCTGGAGCCTGCGCCTGCCCACAATGGGCAAGAGGCAGTGAACACCGCAGGCGGTGCAAGGCTGACACAAAAAGGCCAACAATCACCTTCACACATATTCACACCTATGATCCATTTAGTGGCACCAAAAAGCCTAGCATGCATGTCTTTGGACTGCAGGAGCTGAAATACCAAGAGAACAGGCAAAACTCCACGCAGAAGCTGCGATTCAAACTTATACCTGGGAACTCTTGTTCTGACAATAAAGTGCAAAATAAAAAAGTTTTGGCTTTGTGAAGACCAGAAGCAGTCAGAGGGTCAGTGAGGACTTTATGTCTTCTTTTTTTCCTGTTATAACACTGAATTCAACGCAGTTCAGTGGGGTATCTGTTCGCACTCTCGTCCAGCACAAAGTCTCTGAATGTCCTGGTGAGTTTTCTATCATTGTGTCTCTCTGTCTTTGTCCTGGTCATTCTTTAAGACCCATAAAGAGTTCCTGCTGAATCAATGTGCAAATTAGCTCCACGAAAGAATATGATCTGATGATTTGGCCATGCCCAGAAGACGGCCACCTTGATATGACTTGTGTTTAAAAGATAAATCAAGTACCTTAGTCAGTGGAAGCTGGGGTCTGCTCTGCCTTGGGAGAGAGTAACCTCACTGCTGTGCACTGGTTTGTCCCTCTGCTGAGTATGAATCAAATCGGGGGCTTGACCACGATGTTTCTGTGCCTTTGTCTGAGTGGTATTTCTGCTTGTTGAGAACCTAAAGCAACGGCGATTAAGTTCGATGGCTTTGTGAAGTAATTTAACTTTGAAACAGCTAAATAAATGTTGGAAAGTGGATTTGATGTTCTCCAGATCTCCAATCTGTTTAATGTCCAACTGCCTTTAAGTGCCTAAAAAAAGGAGAGCTGAGAGCGATTTAAGCAGAGATTTTTGGGGAAGAAGGGTTTTTGTCTGAACGTCTCCCAGATGACGAGGGAATGGGGAAAGTTGACACAGATCTTCTGGCGCCTTAAATACTTAAAAAACATAATCCAGGGCAACGTCTCTTCTACAAATGCAGTCAGCACAAAACTAAGCTCTTTTCGGGGTTATCGAGATATTTTAGGAGCACTGATTGCAAACTACTTTCAAGAACAGTTCCATCTCCAATAAAATACTCAACACAATTTGTAACCAGGCTGATAAAGAGATGCAATAACTATTGGATGTTGATACTGGGGGGTTAATGTGTGCAGACTGCATCAATAGGTCTTCTTCCTGTGTGAGGCGACATTGTGAAATGCAATCGACAAAGAGGACGTCATACGGGATGTCCTCAAACAAACTGCGTTAGGTTGGGAATCCTTTTGCCTCATATAACCCAACATGTCAGTGTACCTGTCTGTGGATTGATGCGCACGCGCGTGTGTGTCTGTGTGTGTGTGTGTTATTGAAGAAGAGGAGGGGGGTGTTTTGTGGAAGTGTTTGATCCCACATTGCTGACAAAGAAAGGCTCTGCTCCACACTGTGCCACAATCAATATATCAGTGTCGTCTATGTGTTCCCACTCGCAGACACAACTTCGTTTGATGCCACTTCGACTTCACTCCAGTCTGGTACCTAACAATGTGTTTTTTTTATGATTATTATGGAAGAAATGTAGTGACAGATCTTCCTGTGTGTATGACAGTTCGTTAAGGATATTAAAGTTTAACGAACAAAAGATTGTGGCCTATTTTTGTGTGTTTTCAAAAAGAACAAAAGCTGAGCAAGACGGCGAAAAAAAAAAAGCAGCCTTGATTTTGATGAGAACAATAGCAGAGCACAGACACTGCAACAAAAGAGCTGTGAAACTGTACTGTGCCAAACATGGACGGGCGGTGCTTTCGTTGCAGAGCACCCTGCTTCCTTATTGTAACACCCCTGATGTTCTGCTGGAACTGGGTGACAGTTGTGAACTGATTGCTTCAGAGAAATTGAAGTAAAAAGGTCAGAACTCTTTAAAAACACATTTTCAGCAGACCAACAGTCCAGAAAAGAAACATTTATTGTCATGATTTTAAATGTCAAACACAACATGGTTCCAATGGTGACTGTTCGAAAAAGGTTCGCACGTATAAAATTTTGCATACGTGTGAACTCTGCCGAGTTTATTTCTTGTGACGAGGTGGAAGTCGTGTTTTTGACGCGCCGAATGAATACTCACACCAAGGAAAGTAGAAAGCATCTCAAAGATCTGCGTTGTGGCGTTGTAGACGTCCCTCCAGTCATTCCGTGGCATGCCCGGTGGACGGTCCTCCGGGGGTCCGTTGTAGAGGAAGTTGGCGAGGAGCTCGGCGGTCCATCCCGTGCCGTTGAGCCGCTGGTCGAGCAAGGCGGCAAACACGGGATTCGCCAGCAAGCTCTGATGTTAAAGGCAGGAACATGGCGTTACTGCGTGCCACGTGTCACTTGTTGGAGGTATGAAGAGGAAATGGTTGGAATGTGAATGAATATTCATGAAGACGTGCAGCGTTTTGGAGTCAGTGTATTTTACAGAGAGGGAAAGGAATGAGAGAAGCGGCATTGTTCTGTGGTAAAGTGAACTTCTTTTGCTTTCTGCCAAGGTCACTGGGAGCTTAAAGATATATGGCATTGCTGCACTTGCCACTCGGATGTACAGCAACTCAAGAAGTAGCCACATAAAGCATACTGCAATGTATGTGCATGAATACAAAGCGTAAGGCACCCATTAGGGCCAGCAGAATGCAAATGAATGCAAATCAAAACTCCTGCTTGTTAAACACACGAAAACAACATAAAGGAGCCATGCAGAATAAAAAACACCTGCCTCTCAATTTATTTCAATAACATGGTTAGAGTATTGTGATTTTTTTTTAGTCCTTATGGGTCACAAATAAAAATGCAATTCAAAGCAGGTGAAAAAAAATAATAAAGGTGATGTTTTCATCAGGGAGCAGAAATCATAACAGTGGTGTGAGTGTGTATTTTACTTAGAGAAATGAATGGCTGTAAGCTCCTCATCCAATAGCTCTTGGATAATAAGGCAATAACACTCCCACCCATGTGTTGCCCTCCATTTAGTCGCCCCGACCAATCTCCTCCCTCTCGCCCAGTGTTTGCCTGGTTTTTCCCATTGCTGTGAAATTAACACTTAAGCAGTAATACAACCCTGTCCCTGTAATGACAGTGGTAGTACATAAACTAAAATTAAAGACTGATAATTTGCCTGTCATGTACACTGGGGAGATGTTGGCAAAGGAAATTAAAACCCACTAAGAGAACGAGTCAATTAAATCACCTGTTTGGAGTCATTTGTACATGCTGTCAGTGTGGTATGTTTTTTTAGGAGGGGGGTGATGTGGACCCAGGCTCAGATGTCCCACTGTCTACTGGGCATCTGGGCCTCTGCACAGTGTAAAAGTGAGAGTTGAGAAAGGGAAATATTCTGGCCAGTGTGCTCAGTGGCATTTCTGTGTCAACACTTCTGATGATATTCTGCTTAACCTAAGGACAAAGTGTCAAATTAAGTCATCTCCATGCTTGCATGTGACCTTTTCCAAAAAAAATCGGTACATGTATCTCTGCGGCTACTACATTAAGGCCGTGACCCATCAAAAATGGGAAGACTCTGCAGAGATGTGTGCCATTTTTAAAAGCTACTGGTGATTCCTTCGGGGGAGCTGACCAGAAGGAGTTCGAAGGTTCAAGTCTTCATCTGGCTCCCACTGAATATGACTTCACGCATTTAATCCTCAGTGGCATTTGTGAACAGTTTGACCTCACTGGTCATCTGTAAAGTACAATGATGCAGCCTTCATGGTGTTGTAGTTTTGAGTCAAATTATGCGATTTTTTTTGTGGTTAAGACATGCAGCGTTCTGCACTTGTTGCCACGGTAGCCACAGGTGAAACCTCACCGACTCAATCAGGAACGAAACCTTGAGGATTTCAACATAAACTATGAAAAAGGCAAAAGCGGCTACGTCAAACATATTTTCAACCTCTTTTTTTAATTTCAGAGCCATTTCAGAGAATATGCCACAGTGCTGTGTGTCCTTCTATCCGACTCTGAACCCTAAATGTTCCATCTCAAATGTGGCTGTGGTGGTGATGGTAATTGGTCCATCAACGTAAAACGTGTCTGCGACCTTGAAGGACCTCGGAAGATGACAAACCTCTGAAGCCACCAGCTTGGTGGCGAGAGGTGGAGAGGGAGAGAGCCCGGCTGGGAGAAAATGAAGACAAAGGAGGATTGCCGGTCCATTTGTGTAAAGGTTAGGGCTAGGGTAATGAATACCCTCGCTATATGGAGCTCCCAATGTCTGCTTCCCTCCAGCTGCCTATAAGCTCATTTGGAGTGACACTGGAGTAATGTCAGTGTCAAGGAAATACGGCGAGGAGGCAAAGGGAGAGAGCAAAGGGGGGAAGAGGGGCAGAAAGAGAGGGGGAGAGAGAGGGAGAGAAGTGGTGGCGAAGAGTCCATGTCCTTTACTTCTATAGATAATCCTTTCTGCCAGGATGAAAATTATCCTGCACTTATCCATAATTACTTTCCTCCCTCAGTCTCCATATCTAACAGAAGCTACAACAAATTGATGTACACAGCACGGATATTCACACCTGCAGCATATGTGACGCTCATCCCTAATATTTTACAGGCCTGTGAGAAAGATGCCGCCACATTTTCCCTGCACAGTTTGAACATGGTTGTCTCTGGTATTGGGAATGTGACAAAAGAGTGAAAAGGATCTGTCCCTTTTAACATTGCTTCGACATAATCATTACCTTGTTGATGATAATATCAGCAGAGTTACCTTCAACGATTCTCTCAGTTTCATCTTTTCCACAAGAGTTTTGCCTTTACTGGAGGTTTAACTTTTCCAAAATCCCCCCCAAAGTACCACAAAGTATCATGTACATGAGCGAAAGTCAGAGTGACTCGGGTCAGTGTGTTCCTGTGCTCGTCTGTGCAGTCTCACCCGAATTGCGTTGACTTGCGGGCTGTTCTGGAGAAAATCCCAAACCCTCGGCCCGAGTTCGTCCCAGGAATCAGACAGTTCTCTGAGCATAGCCAAGGCATTAAAAGTGCTGTTCGCCTGAAAAAAGCAAACACAAAAACAAATTTCAGTGGCACATTCATCTCACCATCCCCTGACTGAAAGTATACCCGATGAGCCTTCCTCCTCTCCTCTCGTGCCGAGCCAACACAGACATGAAAGTACTCCACATTTGCACTTTCAGTTAATCCCTGGAGAAACTCATCACATCCTAACACTCACACCCCCTGCACCCCCTGTGGCGATGCATGTAAATGGGGTTATTTACCCCTGAACACTGACTTGTAAACAATCCGACTGAGTCTGGTGTGAAGAGGGTCCCCCTGCACGAACGGGGGGCCGCTCGCTGTGAAGTCGACAGGTTTGGCTCACACTCATTATGTATTCTGCAAAATCCTCTCTGCATGCCTATCGTTTGTTTTGCTCTCGCAGTGATTAAGATGATGCTAATCTCTTGAAGAAATGTCAGGTTGGGAAATCACAAAGCAGCATGTCCACAATGTACTGTTTTTATCTCCCCAACTCTTGGCATTCAGTTACTCTTTCGGAGGGCATCTTCCCACTGACGAGCCTAATCTTGATCTTTCCGAACAGAGCCGCGTGCAGCCCGAGCGCAAATTTGCAAAATTTCACCCGACGCTGGCGACATAATCTTGATGCAGACACATTACAGCTTTCCCCTGAACATACTTCTTTCACCAGGAGACGAGCAGCAGGTGTGTCAGGTGTGTAGAGGACTTTCCCTTGCAGTAATGGCTTGAAGGTGCTCCAAATGTAGCGCAGACCAGGTGTGCCCTCCAGGGTGTCAACGAGAGTCTGACAAAAAGCATCTGTGGAAGAGGGGAGGTGAGAAGGGAAGACAGGGAAAGTCAAAGTGAATCTATAAAGACACCTCTCCTGTACATATATATATATATATATATATATATATATCGGCCCTGTTATGCGATGGTGTGGGGTCGGAGAAAATAGGACAAACACTGTTTGGTCCATTTAAAAATCACAGAGCAGCCGGCAAACAAACATGATGAATATTGCACAAGAGCTTGGATATAGCACGCTGCTGCCATGCCAACCATCTCTGCAAACTTTCTCAACGCAGGAAAAAACAGAGCAAACATTGTAAAAAGGTCGGCAAATTCCACATGATTTAAGCACATTTTGTTGAATAATTTAATAAACTAAACATGCATACAGTCTGTCGACTGATACAGTATGTTCAAGCAAATTTCCATCATTTGCATGTTGTGGGGGGAAATTCATGGAGGAGTTAAGGAAAACAACTTTTCAAATGCAAATGTGAGAAAACATCTCGTGATATCATGTGCACTGATCAAAATGCGACACAAGCCAGCTCCGAGCAGAACGAAACTGCCGTTATGTCAGTGCACAAATGCCAGCACTGGTTTTAAACTGCAATGCTGTGATGGCAGATTTGTGCTCATTGAAACTAAATTATTGAGAGAAACACCACTTTGTTGAGGTTCTTCTCTTCTGCCACCACCTTGTTGTCTCATCTTCTCACTCTGTGCATCGATGTCATCACCAGCTCACTGTTTTTCCAACACCACTAGTCATCAAAAATAAATGCGAGAGAATAAATGCAAATAACTGCTTATGAGGACCAATTATTGAACTGTGAGATATAAAAGTTTGGTTATAATTATTTTTGTAGTTTGTTGTCAGTGGAGCTAATCTAATTGTGTCTCTTTAAACATACCACTCCAGCTTCTTCACAGATCTTCCGCGAGTAAAAGTTTATTCAATTGAGTAGATTTCCAAGTGGATGTATTTGTAAAAACAAACAAGTGGCCAATTATGACTTCAAAAATCACATATGGGCAATGTGCAACACAAGCCAAGAGTTCAACCCAGAGAACATAAAGAAAAGCTCCTCTGAACACAGAAAAAAGTCAATATGCTCAGCGGCAGTCGGATCATTATTAATTTAACTTATCTGCCAATGTGAATATTGCGAGGTTGGGGGAGTGCTGAATAAGTTACACGAGGAGCTGCGCTGCAAGCGATAGAACCTGGAGTGGTAAGAAAGCTTGTTCTGCCCTGTCTGGCTTGTTGGGACTGTAAATATGGGATTCGCCTTGTGTGGCGCTTCATCAGACGATCGCTCGGCTGAGTGTGGCGCGTGCCAGTCAATATGGCCGCCTGCCTTTCTGATCTGGTGCTAACTGTCCCTTTTGTTCCACCACCTGTCATTTCATCAGTGTTTTTTTTCCAGACCTCTTTGATTTTTTTTTTTCTCCCCCTGTCAAGACTGCAACAAAACCTCAACCCTCCTCTCTCCTTTTATCTCAGCAGGCCAACCATTTTCCCCATCAGGGAGGTTTTAGCGGCCATTTTCGGTGCAATTAAATGTTAGCCTCTCTGCCTGCTGGCCATCTCTCCCAGGTGCTCCTCAGAGGTCAGTGTGCGCAGAGCTAATGGCTAGCCCTTAGTCTGGGTCCAGCCAGCTGTTCCCTCCACAGACTGCACAGATGCCACCTTCTGCAATCATAACACTTGAAAGACAGGGAATGTGTGTGACACACATCTCCGCAGCCCCCTCTGCTCGATAGACTGTTAGATGTGTCTGGGGGAAAAAAATGACTCCAAATTGGAAAATTTTCTGCACTTAGTGGGAAATATGCTGTTCAGTCACAGTAAGATGAAGGGCCTGAGCAGATTCCTCATAGGCATAAAAAAAACCACACAATTGGCATCTACAAAAACAGGCTGAACTAAAGCCAAAAGGACAAGGGACATTATCTTAATGTCCAAAAACAATCACACACAGGTATCTGTGATTGCAGCAGAACATAAGTCTGCCCAAAAAACCCTATTTTGGCTTTGCAAAATAAAAAAAAGGACGATATTTCGTCCAAATCTGGCAAGCGGACCCTTTGAGCAAGCAGCTGGAGGGGCGTGTCTGTCTATGATTGACAGCAGCAATGCTGCTGGCTTTACCCCAACGGGAAAAACAAAGATAGGAAACCAAGTTATGTGTCACGGCCATACAACGTGTTGTTATTGTTACAAAAAAGCTTCTTGCTGGACCCATGTGGCATTCACAGGTTCATTTAGATGATACTGAATGTGTTGCAGCAGAGCAGCTAATTAGCGATCTCTCGCCTTTGAACTAAAGTGAGTCGGGCATTTTTGTCCCTCGTGAATCTTTGGTTACTTCCACAACATCCAGTGTCGACGTGGCCTCAAATATTAGAGCAGTGGTGATTCTCCCTCTAAAGTCTGGGGCTCATGTTCAGCAAATCATGCTGCTGTTCTGATCGGTGCGAGAGTGAAACAACCACTCAACATGGTCCCTGTACCTCACATACTTATTGCTAAGTCCGATATGTTTTGCCCGACAATAAAACTAACAATAATGCAGCTCTGGCTCATTTTGACTCACCTCATCATCCAATCAACAGACAGTGCTGGACCCTCTTTTTTTTCCAACGTGGATATAAGACAATAAATAACTTGGAACATCCAGGCCCCTATGCCCCACACTAATATATTCCAAACACAATCATATATATGCAGACATATGAGAGTCTGCAACATGTACGTTTGTCCTTATTCAAACCAATTGACAGTTCTTTAGTGTATCCAGTATGACTCCCCTTCTCATAAATGTCGTAAGATGATGAAAGTGATGTTGAGGACAGACTGTGTCACTCCCCAGGAAAACATGAATGAAGATAACAATGGCTAATACATTGAGCTCTAATATCAGTAATCTCTGCATCCATAGTTTGTTTTTTTTCCAAGTTGTGTGTACTAAAGGGAGCATTTGATTACAGAGGGTACACATTCTCCAGAGCAGCATGCTATTTTGTTTTTTGACAACAGAACTTTATTACAAGACAGCAGTCGGAAAGAAGAGGAGAATCGGTTGTATGTAGCAGGTTCAGCCACAGTCAAATAATTGCTTGGAGGCTCGAGTCGGCCCCTCAACTTACCTGGCAAATTTAATCAATTTGAGTTGTACCCTGGAGATGGGCTCAATTCAGCACTACTGTGAGACGGCGCTGCCGACACGCCGCACAAACACGCGTACGCACACACACAGCCCAGCACGTGATGCGCATGGCCGCGCACACACACAGAGAAAAAGATATTACTTAGAGGTTGTATTAGGGCATTTCATGCAAAGCACAATCCGAAGCAGTCAAGCCCTCACACAGGCTAGACACACGTGCTGAATATGACCAGGCTGGTCATGACGGACCGTCTGCGTGAACTATTCAATGCATCATTCAGAGCACCTTTTTTTCATACAGGCAGTACAAATCAAGTGCTGTCTTGCAGCATCTGTGCAGACAGTCAAATAAGCCTGAATAAATGTCATTGAAGTCACTCTGTCACAGGAGGTGCAGAGAGGCCGATTTGGCACCCGGGGGTTTGAGGTGAGAAGCTCTTACTCTCAATGACTGTTGGGACAAACGCCCATTATCCCCTCACTGGCTCTGGTTAATTTATTCAAAGAAAAAAAAAACCTATTTTTCTAATTCATTCAGAGACAGAAAAAAGCAAATATTATGGGAAAGGCAATAAATGTGGTTGGGAAACAGTTTTGGTTCTGTCAGCACAGGAAATAGTGGTACAAGATGCCAAAAACTGTGTGTAGTAACATACATGGTATAATATAAGCCAGCCTTTTTTTCTTAATGTTGCACATTTTGCGGGTCGTCTGAAAACCTGAAAATCTGTGTTCACAACCATGGAAGAACAGTAACCAGTAGAATCGTTACCAGCCCAGCTATTCGGTGTAATCACTCAGGAGTTGCTGTCAAAAATTAATTGACAGTGGAGTGTTACCGAGCCATTAACAAAACCTCAGAGTTGGCCTTTATTGTTGCTATTTTGCTACTCCTTCGAGTGTACTTTTATACTTACGAAGGAGTTGTAATTGGCTATTACGCAGACACATTGCATATTCTAGATCCGTTTAACTATACATAGACGAGCACAATGAAATGCCACGATGAATCCAAAGCGGCCATTAGCATGCTAACAGAGATGTTACTGCTTATTATGTAAGGAAGACACAATGTTTTTGCTAATTTGTGCTGGCACAAGCATGCAATTCCACTTTACAGTCAAACTTTATTCCCAGAGAGGAAAGGCTTCTTATTAAAATCTAATTTTGTGCCGTTTTCTCCAAAGAACAGCCGTTTAATGAAACAGGACTGCGTGGTCTCTAATGAGCACAAGGCTGCGTGACGTTGCAACGAACTAATTCTCAAGGCTTTCTGGGAGGAAGCATATGCACCGATTTCCAGGGAAGATCTGAAGTCTTAGTCCAGTGGTTTTTGATCAGGACCGGGACCAAAGTGGCCTCAATGCTGAAAAAAAA
>JAUESE010000067.1:4073418-4103405 GCA_032274725.1 Malacoctenus triangulatus
CAGGGAAGATCTGAAGTCTTAGTCCAGTGGTTTTTGATCAGGACCGGGACCAAAGTGGCCTCAATGCTGAAAAAAAATGGTGAAATGTGCTTTTGATGGGTTTTCATGAACAAAACAAATGTTTCAAAAAATCAGGAACTGTAGTATAATGGATGTTAAACCTGTATGGGATGAATTAGTCCAGATTTGAAAAGTCTAGGTGAAGCACATTTTGATCTGGACCCTGGTCAAGGTCAAATTTGAAACTAAAGCTGAGTGAACTTTTTCAAAAGGTAAACACAGATACCCCTTAATTAATGATAATAAAAAAAGAAGATTTTCAGGTGCACTTACACAGGTGCAAGCATTAAATAAATAAAAGTTTTTTTCTTCGCCTTTGAGAATCCAACCATACATCAAGCTCCGACACAAGGTCAGGTTAGGTCTTGTTTTACACATTCAGGTATGTGATAATCTATAACTCTTTTTCAACCTCCCCCCAACCCCCCCTGTGAGCTCAACGAGCCCTGCAGAGAGAAGTAAGGAGAATATTCTGCAGATGGAGAGATTTGCAAAGAGCTGCCAGACTGCCCGAGACACTTCACACAATTTTAATCCACTGACTGACCTGAAAATGGTTCAACAAGTTCAAGAAAATCCAGAGGAACAGTGAGCGATGGACTGCCATCTCTCTCTGCACTCACTCACCAAGTGCACGAGTCAGTCGCAGCGGAAATCCGAACTACATGATTGCTTTATAAGATTTGACGGAAAGCAATGAGGAAAGAGAGAGCAATGTGATGATAACAAAGCCTGGATAACTGGATGGATGCACACATGCACAAAATCACAGAATATAAAATGCTCGACTCATTGCAGAATGCAGCTACTGTGCAACCAAATTTTGTTGTGGCTTTGTGCAACAACGCAACATAAAAACCAATAATAATTAGAAATAGAAGTAGACACATTGCTAACAACAAGCAATTGATACAGTGCAGACGGACTGTAAAAGATGGTTTTGATAAATAAATAAATGCCCTTTTACCGAAAGCGCTCAAATTTTTTTCTTTAAGCACACAGAAGTGAATCGAGCAGTCTCCATGGTCACACATTTTAGGTCTCCAGGCAGACAGGTCATGTGCATCCGTCCACAAACAACTATTTTGTATTTACACTTTGTCTGCTAAACTAATTTCAGCTTCACAATAACACATTTGAAGGGCAGGAGAACGGAGTGCGAGCTGGCTCAGATCAAAGGCCAAGCCACACTTTCTTGTATCCATCAATTTCCTTTCTATTAATTCAATTCGGACGAGCAGCCGAACGCTCCTTCACCTGCGACGACGCGGCGGACGTGGGCAGAGGGTTTGAGGATGTTAGAGCAGTGTGGACTTCCCACAGACTCTTCCAGCGTGGCTACTTGGAATAAATGTTTCATGAGGAGCGCTGCGCTGCTGCAAGGCGCACAGCTCGGGCTGTGGAGGCAAGTCTGTACCATGTTACCATGTTAGTATGCACCATATTAGCATGAGTACAGGAGACAATGACATACTGGGGATGCACCGGACACAGTGTTGGAAATAACTTGGGGAAGTTGAAAGTTTCTCCACTGACTCTGCAGCACCAAACTCGAGGGACCATTTCTCCTCATTTTTATTTTGTTATGCTATATATTTCATCATAATCTCAAAAGAAAATAAATGTGAAATCAGATTTACTTTTGCACAAACAGGAGCCGTAATATAAGAAGGCAGACTTTAAGAAAACAAGGTTAACCAAGTCTAAAGTCTACTTTCCAGAGTGATGGAAACTTTCTCTTCTATTAGATCCAATCTCTCAAGACAGCCCGTATTTGGCTGTTGTTTAGCTGAATGCCACTTGGTCTTTTTAACCACTGGAAGGCAAACAGAGCCGGCTTCAGTCGAACTCAAACTGCTCTGGAGAGTTTAAGCAGAACAAGCTGACTGACAGTATGGCTGCCATGGCTCCTCTCGCTTTGAAAAACCCTGTCGACAACTCCAAAAAGAGTTGCATTGACGCCATCTGTCCTCAGTGGGAAGCTCGGATTTCCATATGCTCATGTTTAAGATGTCATGTCATATATCCTCCTTCCTTGTGACAGTGCGCCGACACAACACCACCAATTTTTACTTGGAAGAAGTTCCGGACTTCCTGCTCCAGTTGAAAAACATCCTGATGTCATGGTCGGAAAAAGATGGCTTTAAAATAGAGCGCGAGGAGCCATTTTGATTGGCCACAGCCGGGTCCAGGACCTGATATTGCCTGCGATAATTTACTACCAATCAAACCCAGTTTTCCAGCTCCAGCTGTGACGCCAACTGTGCCACAGGTGCCTGCTCCTGGATGTGCACAACCGCTCATATCATGCGAAAAATATGCACCATTGACTGCACCACCGATTTATCTCTCTATTTTGCACCTGCATGGCTTTTTTCCAATCATGAACTGCTGTATTTATCTACAATCTGTCAATAATGTGCTATTATTACAGCTTGTTTATTAACCTCTCCCCTGATCTAAAATTGAGATCCTCTCCTATGCTGATGTTTGTAATTTGCACCATGCAGTTCTACCATTTTTTCTTCAATAATTGAAAAAAAAAATCTTGTTTTCTGACATTAAAACAGAGCAAAAACTTAATTGGGTTTATCACGAATGCCATCTTACACCACACAAAGTGACCCAGCTAAAATCGCAGCCTTTTCCTCATTTTCCAAATGCGACACCGCTTTGCAGCTTGCCCGTGGTGAGAAAATTACCACAAATCAGTCGCCATGTGCCACGGTGCTGAACATTATGCACAGCTTGTTTGTGAATTCTCTCCATTTCCCCGGCTACCATGACTACATTTACTGCCGCCGAGCCAAAACGCAGACAAATGATTAAGACACAGGTCCTGTGTGACAGCTTTGCCTTATAAAAAGGAGCTTGCTGCGGCACTTACCGGAACTGTTGCCCGTAATGGAAATTGACTGGTTGTTAGCCATCTGTCTAGGTGAGGGTAAACCCAGAGTCATATTGGTGGAATTGAAGTCGGTCTCCCTTCCACACAGTAGCATATTGATGCTGCCAATTGCGTTCTCCTGGAAATTCAGAGAACTGGCAGCCTGAAAGGAAACGGAGCGCTGGAACCTCACTGCCTGCAGACAAAGAAGGAGGAACATTTTTTTGGAGGTTTTTTACTAATAAATTCAACACTTTGTGTCAGAAATATGGATTTTAAAGAACATGAACTCAATACTGACCTCCTGGATGATCGGCAGTGTGTCTTCAGACGTCTTCCTTATCAGTGCTAATGTCTCGGTTGTATTCAAATTTAAAGCTGGCGGTACCTGGAAGAGCAGCAGGTGAAGTAACAGAAGAAACATAGATTAAAGGCTTAAAGTTAAGCAGGAATATACCCTCAATTTTTTTATTCAAACCACACGTTCAAACATTTACAAGCAAAAAAACTACACAGAGTTCACCAACAACAAACAAGCTTTATACACAGTTCCATTAAAACAAAGAAATGTGAGCCATAATAAATGGACTGCAAGGATGAAAACAGACAAATAAAAAATGACACGAATATTATTTGAATAGACAGAAAGTTGTGGTCTAAAAGCACGAACATAAAAACAAAAGGCTGTAAAAAAGGTGACATCACGCAGAGGCGAGTCTATAAACATGTGTATTAAAAAGAGATTTAAAAGAAGCCTCTGGTTCCGGGAGCCAAAGCTCTTCAGGAAAGTCGCTCCAAAGTCACAAAGCGCTGACGGCAGAAGCTCGCTCGCCCTCGGAGTCAGACTTTGACGGAGGATCCGAGGCCGCGGGCGGGCTCACACGAGGTCATCGTGCACGAAATAAAGAACGGAGCTCTAACCAGGCAAGCATTCATAATAATTGAATTACTTTTATAGAACACACCTGCATCACATGCAAGAGAATAAAAAACACCACCGACAAGACGAGGAGGACAAAACAAGCCACTGAGTAACGGCGCTCATCTGTGAATTTTTAACACTATCTCCAAAATGAACGGGGAGTTTATTACTAGCTGCATTAAAAATGACAAGTGCTGCTCTGTGTTACAGTGACATTCTGAAGGTACACAGTATGAGTCCAATTAGAACAACTAAATGGCGTGCCCTTTCAACCACTGTCATTGTCATGCATCAAGTGTCAAGCACAGCTTGTACCAGGGGCGTCTGTATTGTCTCTCAGCATATAAAATCACAAAGGCGGTGAATATATGCCGCACAAACTCCAGAAGCAGGGAGATCGTTAGTCTGAGGGGCTGCAATAGAAATCCTATATAAAGCTCTATTCACCAACAGAGGCTCTGCTAACAACAGCTTTGACAACAGCCTGGCCACTGATTGAGTCTTGAGTGCGTCCATTCAGGGCCCCTTTTTTTTTCTACTATTGGCAAGCGGAGGACGGACAAAAAGAGGAGATGGAGAGGAAAAGTGTTGGATTCCTGGACCGTTCTGAGCAACACTGTGGAGAGCCACATTTATGTGTTCAGCCTTTTCATTGTTTCTATGGAGCATGTGGTGTTTGTCAGAGAGCCGTTTTGACAAGATTCTTATGAGATCCCGACCGAGGTCACTGTCAACATTGGTCACGACCAAAGTATTGACAGCTCTAGCGAATCTTTACATGGAAAATAACCTCAATAACTGGGTCATCAATGAATTAATCTTCTGAATTTGCTGAATCATAACAACAAAACAATCCTCTCCATCAAAACATAACAAAAGCTTCACCGACTTTTGAATGTCCTCTGATGATTTGCAAATTTCCATATTCAAATCCGTTTTTCATTCAGTCTACGGTGGGGTTTGTGTTCTGAAATGACTTCCAACAAAAAAATAAAAAATTCTCCAAAACAAAATTGTAAAAACAACGTCTAAATCACAGCCTGCTGCTCAGTACCTCAGTGATAAAACTTGACTTCTTCCCTTGTCCTTTTCTTTATGCCGCTCTTGTTGTTATCACAATCATTCAGAGGCGTCGAGCCTTAAGTGTGAAGGCTTGATGTTCTTTTCCATCCATCTGCTTGAGGCGCTGAAGAGCTTTTCCACCATATCTTGTCCGGGCTTTCCTTTTTTATTTCTGTGTCTGAAAATGCCTGTGGGCTTAAATTGTTCAAATGCTCTCTCCGACGAACTTCCTGCCTTATCACTTATTTATTGGATTTGCTGTCCCATATATTTTCTCTCAAAGATAAAGTCAAAGAAAAAAAGTGCAGGCTTTCATCATCCCAAAGGGAACTGGGAGATTTAAAAGAACTCGAGAAAACACTGGTTCTAATAAATATTTCCCACCTGATTGCATGAATTCGAGTAAAATCACTGGAAGACAATGACGTGGACGTGGCGCGGACAATTGCGAGCGACAGAAATGTGTCCCCCCTCTCTCAAGAGCGATCAAAAAACATCAAGTTGACGTTGCAGTCACATCAAGAAACAAGTGCTGGAGGGTTTGGCCTTGAAGGATTCATTAACGAGATTTAACTTTCTTCATCTCTTCAAATCAAAGACTCAGACAAGCAGAACGTTCAACTTTTAAATTGCTTACCCAATTGGCTGGCACACAATATCATTGTCTTAATATTCAATTTGCTGCAAGTCATGCGAGAATTACACTCGGAACAGCTCGTGTGTTCTCAATATTTGATTCTGAACTAAGATGTGAGGACAGAAGATTCATGTTGAAAATGACCTAGCTTACTTTTTCCTACTTTATGCCGCAATTTTATCATCTGCCTCCTCTGAAGAAAACTCAACATGAGTTTGTGGCACACAAAAAAATAACTCCACTACTGTGGCATTTCATTCTTGCTTAGGCGTAAAAAATCACAGCAACACTCCCAAGAATTTATGACCACAACCATCAATTGTAGCAATTTCTTGGTGGACGTAGCCTAACGGCATAAAGTGGTTTGCTCAGCAGAAGAGCTGCACTTTCACTGACCCTCACTGCAGCAACTGTCGAGCTTCTGTTTGTGATTTCAAAATAAAAGTCTTCGCTTGAACAATTTTGGATGATCACAGAAGTTAAGAAATGTCCCACGATATGCAGCCAGGTTTTGTTTGTAATATTTTGCTGCTCTGAGCAACAAATCAATGTGTTTCTCTGTCTTTTATCAACACTGAAAGACTGTGACTCATCTTTTTGAATTGTGCACTGAGAATAGAGGGTTTTTGTGAGTTGTGTGGTTCAGGTTGAATTGCGATTCTGACTATTTTAACTAAACTAATAATATTACAAATCTGAGTCGCTGAGAATCCCGAGCTGTTTGCTGGAGCAGTAAACAAACTTCGGGGCAGACATTGTTTGCAGCGCTCTCCAAACAACCAGCATGTTGCTCTTTGAAAGATCGGTCTGAAGCAGAGTGCTGCAAAGTCACACGACAATTTGTTGTCTCTTGCTGTCACCACATCTGGGCCTCTGAATGAAAGACAACTAATAGTGGCTCCAGCTCCCGACAGCTGTAAGCTGTGCAGAAGCAGCCAATGACTCAACAGAGAGTCATATAACATGACCGAACAGTGAAGTCCAGGTGCGGATGATGGAGAGAGGAGTTCAGACAGATGCCACGTGTTGATGCTCCGAGACTACAAACAAGGATATTCTGAACATCCACGTCTTCGAGTTTTATTTTAGTTTAAAGAAAGAAGTTATAATTTTGGGATCAGATGCAAATCTGTCGTAATAGAGTAACAAAAAATTGAAATTTTAGCTGTGATTTAAAAAAGTGGAGGTTAAATTGCTTTGCTAGATGCAATGAGTGGTGGAAACTTAACAAAAGCTTCAATTTACATTGATAAAATCACCTCGTCCTGAGTGAGGATGTTGGAAAGGACACTCGACATAAGCGACCTTGCAAAGTGGGATAAAGGTCGTTTTTGAATGTGGCCTTCTTGCCTGGTATTATTCCCACTCTGCCCCCATCAGACCAATCTGAGTAAAATCAGCTTCCAAACATAAACTCCCCAAGATTTGTCCAAACTGTGGAGTTACTCTACGAAGTTTTATCAGAGTCAAATTGGACTTGAAGGCAGATCCACGGAGCTTACCTCAGACAGCACTTTCCTCTCATCCAGGTTCTGCAGGAGCACTCGCTGGGCGTTAATCAGCTGCTGGGGAGTGAGCGAGCAGCTGACATTTTGAAAAGCTTCCCTCTCAGACTGGCTGCTAAATTGGACGTACTCGTCCAGATCTGTCCCCTCGCACAGGATGCTCCTCAGGTCGCCCGGCCTCGGGAAGGCCAGCGTCTGCCACAGAAATATAAATGAACAGCAGCGCTGACAACGGCTGACAAACAGGAACATGTGCATCTCACAATATATAATCATGTGAATCCTGGGGGTTATTTAATGAGCAGATGGCATGTTAGAATGAAGTTCAAAGTCAGACATAAGATGTTGTCCTCATTTAAATAAGCTGCTTAATTTATGGCTAAAAGCTGTGCAGAGGCTCCAGCAGAACAGGGGAGCTGTGACAGACGCTCTGCATGCAGCGTGCTCGTGTGTCATACAGATGAGAGGAATTCAATACAGGACACTGGCACGAAGAACGATTAACGTGTGGATACACAGTGTGAGTCGTACCAGAGCCCCCTCCCCCCCCCCACAGCCATCAGAGATTCTCATGCACTGTCAGGGACTTTTCAGTGTGCGCATATCGTGTTGAACCATCCCTGTCATCTTTGTCAGTGAAGCATAATTACCCTCTCGCAGTTTATCTGATGATTCTTGGTGCATTCAACACGATCAATTGGGGAACACTCAGACGATGTACTCGTTACTCTTATTGGAGTCCATTGCATTTCAAACCGCAGACTGTTGGCAGCTTCAAATGACTTTTCGTCGAGTACAAATCAGAGAGCATTTTGATCGTGGCTGTCAAGACAAAGTGTCCCACGGGCGACTCTTGGCCGGGACATTTTATTTTGAAACGTTCAAACGCGATACTCTTGATATATTTAGTCTTTTGAACATCTCAGTAACATTTAGATTCTTTTATTTTCAGATAAAGGTGGAAAAATCTCATTTGGGGGGAGTTGGAAATCAGTGTGCACGTCCTTGTTTTCATGATGGCAACAGGGAGACGGGCGGAGACACTTACAGGCCTGAGTTGAATTTCGGCGTTCATGAGACTTTGGACCACTGATGGAGGCACTGACAAATCGTCCTCCAGGTGGGAGGAGAACGTTTCATTGCTTCTCAGAACTGTCCTGAGGATGACAGGTTGACCTGCAACAAAAAGACAAGACAACTATTACTGTGTATGATGCATGCAGCTGCTCAGACAGAGTACATGAAGGAATACGAATTAGCAGTCACTTGAGTCTTAAGTTCGTAGTTTTGGCCATGAATCCTTTTTCCTCACCATCTGCACTGCAGATATACTGCAGCCAACAGCCTGTCTGTTTGTCTCGCCACCTTTCTCTCGGCGCTCCGTCATTTGCTTTCCACACCGCTGTGCAAAAAAATCTGAATGCATGCAAAAATATGGGCGATATTTGGATCATCTACACTAATAGGCACCTATGCCAAACATGGAGGACAGCCAGGACGAACAGAACAGCAGCTTCCACTATAGAAGGTCGGACTAAACAAAGCACCAGAGGATTGTGTCAGGGGCTGGAAGGACAAAGCTCAAGCCTCTGTCTTTGAAGTCCCCGCAGTGCAGCTGCTGAATTCAGAGTTATTTAAATTGATAAAAAAATATTGGACAAACCTATGAAATACACAGATGAAGAAAAAGACTGCCTATATAATTTAGTCAAATCTTAGTGAAATCTAATTTGGTTTACTTATGCATGATGCGATGAATGAGTGATGAATTTGAGTACTAATGTGTTCGAGATGACATTCACAATTAAATCCATCACGGGTGCAAGTAACTGCAGAGAGTTTCATGAGTGTGTGAGATGAGACACTTTGTTGCTAAATATGCAGCAGTTTGTTAACCAGCTATTTGCCCTTGATTAGCTGCCAACCGTTTTTCAACGAGAGCCAATTTCTAAACCAATTGGCACCTTCTTGTCACCGCTCTGGGAAGACCGAGACGACGTGGGCGGAGCAACACGACGCATGAGATCAGGGTGGGCGAGAGCACAGGAGGAGGACTGGACAAGAGGGAGTAATAAAGTCGGATCAAAAGACAATCGAAACTTGGCATTGAAAAGAAATAACGGACAAAATCAGAAAAAAAATAATACAAAATACAAACAGGAATCAACAATATGTGGTTTCGATGTAATAATATTTAGATACACACGTTGGAATAGCTACCCGGAATCATCGTGTTTGCTTGTGTTCAACGTGCGTTTTTCTCTCACTGCGACATCAGCATGTGTGGTTGAAGTGATGAAGGGGTTATGTAATGAAATTATCACTTTGCCAATTGTAACATGGGCAAGTCAGCCAATTATGTGGATGGGAGAGGAAGTGACTCACGCTGAGCCATCCGAGGCTCAATTAAGATAAATGTTTGGTGAGAATAAGTGGAATTAATTGCACTCTTTCAGACACTACTTTCACTTTACACAGCCCCCTGCGACTCTGACTCCAGTCGCATTTTCATGCGCCTCATGACTATGGAGGCATCGGGGGGGAATGGGCGGGGTTAGGGGGGAGAGCAGAACCTGCTCCATGCACTTCCTGTGCACTGTTGCCTCTCTGATTGAAGTGACCACCTGAGTCTTTTTAATCAACCCGCGGCGAAAACAAGAAAAAAGAACAACACAATCACCTTTGCCTCCCTGGTCTTTTGATAGTACTCCATTCCCCATTCTTGTTAATGACCTTTTGTGCTCTCGCTTCAGACAGCGAGTCCCATTAATTATGCCCAGGCTTAGATCTTTGATGGATTTAATCTTGTATATTACAAGCCAGCGACCCCAAAATGCAAATGGCCCACAAGCTGCTTGTTGAACAGCGGCGCCCAACCCCCCCTCTCTGCCTTTTTGCAAATTAGGTGGCGTATGAAAATCTGAATATCATCAGGCTAAATGAGCCTAATGCAAAGCAGCAACTTATCAAGACAAACGATCTGTCAGTCTGCACGGCAAATTGCATCGTAAATAATCACACGCCATTGTTTTTGAGGGATAAAGGAGAATAACAAATCCTCAAACTTGTCATCCACATGAAGGGGATACTTTTCTTGATGAAGAGTACTTAACAAAGACATAGAGTTATTGTTGCTGAGGCAGAGTATTTACTAAATCAATTATTTTTTGAGACATTACTCACTGGCAATTAAAACATTTACACTAATAAAGCTGTATCTACTTTTTGACAGGACTATCTCAGACTCTAAACAAGCACTGTTGATTTTTAGAAAGTGCCTACATTTGTACGCTTGGATTACCAATATAAATACCATTCAAAATGTCTTTACCAGGTTTCAACTGTGGCACAACTGAAGCCCACCGCTCCACGTCGTCTGCAAGCGACTGTGCCCTGCTGAGAATAGATCGGTTCACCAGCATGGTTTGTAGCTCGATCAGCATCCCAGCGATTCTAGTTCATCATGAAAACAAAGGAGAACAATGCATTGAGTGAAATTGTAAAGAACCAAACCAAAACATTGTGCCTCGTATGGCTCTGTAATGCATCAGAGGGCTGAACGGGGAACATCCCAGTACTTACATGGAGTTGTTGAAGTTATTGACTTGGCCCGGCGTCTCCCCCGGAGTTGGATAGTTCAAACAGGGATTGTCGATATTACACATCATACCCTGAAGCCAGGGCAGCACGCCAGCTGACGGCATGGCTTTGTTTGGGTAGTGACCTGGAGGATGGGCGATGAGCGCTCATTATTCCACGCAGCTCGGGCGATACGTGTGTGGAAGTGGACCGCTTGTACTCACATTGATCTCTGTTCTCTGCCTCGTTGGTGGATCGCACCCAAACAAGGATGATGAAGAGAAACAGAGGCCACACAATTTCCACGACCAGCCGCACCTGCACAAAGAACAATCTGGTTTTATTTCAATGATCAGCTTGTCAAAAAATAACTTTAGAGGGCACTGTGGTCCAAACATTTGTCTTGCACTGTTCTATACGAGCAACGCTCCTTTATTGGCTCTGAGAGATGAGTTTGACATTTTGGAGGACGGGGCTTCTTGTCACCTGACGAGAAGGTTGCCGCCGCTCTCATATCTGTCCAGCAGCCGGTTAACTTAGCTAGCATGACTATAAACTGACAAATGCCACGAAATGCCAGCCAAGGAATAGTTCAGACCGTAACCCCACTTCAAATAATAAAATGATATCATTACAGTCTGGTTTGACTCGGATTAATTCAGAAATAAGTGATCTTTAGAGGAGCACAGAGGGGAGATGATTTTATCACAGCAGAACATCGACTGTTTAAGTTAAGCTCAACATTAAGACAAACACATGTAGAATTATCACAGATGAAGGCTGAGAGAGAACAAATCACTCTGATTTGATCATACAACTCTTGGAACACTACTTTCTGGGAAATTGATTTGGTTTTCTGTTGAGTACCAAAAAGGTTTCACACAGGGACTTGCTGACAAATAAGTTACCTCAAGGAGGACATCTGGAGGGGCTATTTATATCCTTTGGTTGTATCTGCAGTGGAAACAGAAATGCCAGAGCCCACATGTTTTGCTTTCACTCTGGCTATCACCCCGAGCACAGGACTGAAACAGCTGTCCCTTCTTGTGGGTCCCTAAGCTGAGGCTATCACGCACTCTTTTACATCTCGAGTCACACTCAATCTTCTCCTGGATGAAGAGTGTCAAGCAATTCCTCGCTTTAATACCAGCACTTCATGCCTGCTAGCAGGTAGTGGCCCATGTGACATGCCAGGTTTTTATTTCACCCCAGGGGAACGGCGAGAGAGGGGAAGCCAACAAAGAACAAGCGGTGAACCTGAAAGCTTTACCTCATGTTCACTCCCCTGGTTATTCTTCTACGCAGTATATGCTGTATATATGTGACCAATGGCAGGTTATTAGGTTGTCCTACACCAGGAGACTGCAGCACCTACAGACGGGATGGCTTGAAAATGTAATAGAGGAGACTATTTAGCCCTGAACTGACACTGCAATACTCTATACTTTGAAGTATCATCTGAGCTAAATTGCTTATTTAGCTCTCCATAAGCTCTGGGTATAAAAAGATAAATGGACCTAATAGCACAGCTGGAGCTGTTAAATGTGTCACTTTGCTGCTCAACTTTTAGATAGCGTTGCCTTTTTGCAAAGCAGCATAGTTTGTTTTTAAGGTCTTACAACTTCAATAAATATACTCTTGCATAATTATCGGAAGCTAAAACAAGCAAAAGGTGATTAGCTTGCTCCAACTTTATATTACCCGACATTAAACTGAATGTTTTCAATGCATATCATTTCGTAGGTCAAAATTATTAACATGCTTATTTATTGAAACTGTGTAAACATCTGTTTTGTGCATCACTAAGGAAAGATAACATACATGAGTTCATAAAGGCTACACACTGCAGCACTGGTTGTTTTTTTTCTCACTCAGAATTGTACATAAATATCTTATATTGGCGTATGATTATATATTCTGGCAGATATGCGGCAGAGCTGGAGCTCATCTATCGGGGACGCCGCAGCTCTGCCGTGGAAGCTCTTACGTGTCCCTCGCCACAGCATCACTCAGCAGCCCTCACCCCTCCGAGCCCTCTCCCCCAACCTCAGCTGACCTGCTGTCCCTGCACACTCATCCCTCCCAAGCATTCCTGATAAAGTGACCTGCTTAGAGGCGTCAGCTGCAGCGCTTCAGTCAGCCTCTCTCGCTCTCTCGCTCTCCTGCCTCCATAAAATGCTCAGACCTTGTTTCTAATGACATATTTTGCCACAGATAATAAGAGAAGACATGTTATTGTCTTTGTAATTAAACCGGAGGGTAGGCAGAGGTGAGGAAAATATAATAATATACACTGTGCTGCTTGTTATGCCATACCTCCATGGAAACCTTCTAAATTAAAGTGAGAGTTGAGCACACTTTATTTAGCTCGGTTGGTTTTCAGGCGTAAAGTGAATCTTCAGTTGTGGATTTTTTTTTTTTTGTCTGAATTACTGATGAGAAAATAGCAGAAAAAGCAGATTGCATATATTTCAAGAAAGAATTTCAGATTCAGTTCTCTAATTTCATCCAGTCGGCGTGTCAGTGGTCGTTCTGCTGAGAGGCTGAATTATCATAATGTATTCCAAAGAATCGGCATGGAGGGGGGAACACAGAGATCATGGGGACTTTCTCAATGTCTGACTCCCCAGGCGTTTGCCGTCGGACACCAGAGTCTTTGTGAATAGATAATCTCCTCCTATGAAATTATGTGAAATACTGGACCATAAAATCAGTTTCATGCCTGTTATAAAATCTTAAAATGCTTGGTGAGGCATTCATATAATTGGTCATTAACCTCCACGAGCCCTCCAGAAGCACCATTGTCCTTGCTAACTCCCACTGGTTTTGTCTAATAACAATATTTCATGTTGACATTGGCCAAATATCCGACAATCCATCCACAAAACCACCACTGTCCTTCGCACAGGCTTCTGCAGAGGAGCAGTCACATATTTCTTTCCGATACAAAAAAGGATATCACTCCGTTCTTTCTGCTGGTTGATAAAACTAACAAAGGAAAAGCTTCCCAGACACAAAGTTGTAAAATTGCAAACGACTTTGCCTTGAGTTATTCCAAGAAAGTGTGAACTTTGATGAAAGACAGTTTCTTTCTTCCTTTCTGTTTTTTTTTTTGGTGGAGATGTCTTTTGTTCTTCCCCGGCAACAGGCACACTGCTGTGCTTGAACCCCTAACAAAACAAGTGGGTGGATGTAGCTCCGATCATCACTGCAAGGGTACAAATCAAAGAACGCGCTGCAGCAATATCTGCCTCAAAAAAAGTTACTCATACAGCGAGCCGCGTTCCTTGACGACTTATCCCAGCTCCTTGAAACGCTGTTGCAACACACGGTCAACTGTTATCTTCCTGCGGCATGTGAACTCTTGGCTGTTGCGGGTGATGTCATGGGTGATTATGTCAGCCGTATAACAGCAGCTGCTCATGCGTAGGCTCTTGTGTTTTATGACGAGGACAAAGAAACAACTGTCTGACAGGTTTTACAGTGAGAACTGAATTCTGTACAGTGGTCCAATTGTACTGGACCCAAACCGTCTTTAAATGTGCATTTATCCGCACTTAATGGACTTGACTTTTGAGTTAACTCCTTTGAATAACAGTAAATTGGTTATAGTTACAATCATATAAGTTGCGCAAACATTTCATAGACAGTGTTCCTGAGGTCAGGCTGTCAGGAAGAAAAGCTAAAAGGAGTCCTCGCCCTTCGAACAAAACATTTAACATTCACCATCCACATTCACTGGGTCGAAACACGAGCCTTTGTTAGCGCTAAAAGACCGACAATGTGGCATAACATCCACTAGAGACAGATCACCAAAAATTGAAGGTGACACCTTGAATTGGTTGGCATTAAGGTAAGATTGTTCTTCTTTTCTCGCGGAGAGTAAGAGCGGGCTTACTTCTGTAAGAGACAATTTTCGTTGTAAATCCCTCCTATTACCTATCCCTCCCACGAATACCTGAGTTGCCCTTGATAACACAACTTCTGGGACCCTTTCCTTGTCAGGGCACCTTTGCTGGCCAATCTTGGCAGATATACATTGATTTACACCGGGGTGGGGGGGTTCTGGTGAGCACATGCGTACCTTTTGTCTCTTCCGGAGAGTGAAGTTCTTCCACAGGAGCAGAGTGAACTGCGTCAGGAGACCCATTACGGCTTATCCTGGCAATATCCTGCCAAAGCGTCGCTATGGCAACTGGCCCACTTAATAAACCCTGGAGGGAATAAAAGGCAGAGTTTGGTTTTAATACAGAGGAGCAATGCATCTTGGGGGAGTGCCACTAATCATTCACTTCCCCAGGCCTTGGGGCTTATGGTGCAGCACCTGTTCTAAGAATTATTATCACCTGCACTCAGCAAATCTCTGGACAGGGCCGCGTCTCGGCACGTGGAGGTTACGCAGTATACGGCTCTTTATTAAGTACCATGTGGTTGTTTTACAACGCCGTGCTTGTGATACGGTTAGATAAGGACCAAAATCATCACAATTTAATGAAGCCATGTAAAACGCACTTATGTCTTTTTGACCACAGTCCTACAAATTCAGAGTCCATTTATGTGTCTTTTGAGAGACCAGCGAGGGGGAAAGTCAACAAATACAACCGCACCACTTTACCAATGGACTGAAGACTGCTGTAAAATATTTATCACATTTTTTACTAGCTGCTCAACTCTGATTACACAGATAATAAACAAATAGTTCTGCCATGCCGTTTTTATGCTGCTAAATCAAGTATGACCTTTATCAAATACGTATTAACGACAGTCTCTCCATTGTCTACAGTTAAAGCTGCTACCATTTACTGCAAGATGAACTCTGTTACTTTTATTGATTCAACCAAGAAGCTAGTAACATAAAACTTGTATTTTGGCGCTTGTGTACGAAAAAAAGAGAAATGTTTAAATGTGAATTTTTCCCATCATGTCTGCTTAAATGTTCGTAGGAATGCGTTTCAAACCCCTTTTCAGAGCTCTATGACAACCTGGGACAACCTGGTGATGGAAACACCATTTTGTTTCTGGCAACACTTTATTGCAGTCTTCTGCAGCGACAGTCTTCAGCAGTGCAGACCTGCTGGCTACTAAAACCTCTGGACTTCTACGGCATTATCAGCAGCGTGTGGGAGCTGCAGGAATCTCCTTTGTGCCTCAGCATCACTTTCGCTGCAAAACTGCACCTCACGAGCTATCAGCACCCTGCTCTCCCTCAGGCTACTCTCGTGCCTCTCCCTGTGCCAGCTGTGCTGAGCCGAGTTTACTGACCCAAAGATGGATCTTAATTTTCTGCAGGAGCCACACACTGAATTCTCAGCAGTGCATGAGAGCTCCTCTGGAATACAGTAGTTAAAGGAGGGGCACGACCCTGTTATTCAGTCCCACACAACTCTGGACCTTTGAAACAGCAACATGCAGCCTGCTTGGAACAGAATTGAATATCACTAATATTGTAATGACTGGGGATTAGCTGTAATTTATTCGTTCCTACCAATATTAGGTCATATCTCCAGTCAGTTGAGGCCTTTGCTGTCTTTCAGTCAGACTCCCTTGAGTGACAACATTAACAGATTCAAAACACAACTAGAACTACAACACTGTCAAACTGATTAGCTGACATTACTGATTCTTATATCTATTGGTACAATTGAAAATGTTCTTTCTTAAATATTCATCAGTAATCTCTCCTCTTCAATGCAGACAGGAAGTTGTGAAGTCAAAAGCAGCACAAGCCAACACAAGGTGCGATCTGCACTCAAACCAGTGCACCAACACATCCAAACCACAATCACGCTGCAAGCAACAATTCAAATTGCTCTGTGCAAATAAGCTACAGCAAAAGTTGTCAGTACTTGACGTCTCTATTTGACTAAAGCTGGCAGCCTTGCACAGCAGTACAGGAGGTGGGCAGACACCAAAGATGAGGAGAAATGAGTCCATTTTTAGCGTTCAGTCTGAATACTGCTCAACTTTCATAAAAACACCAAAAAATAGACATAACGGCTGATACCGATGTATCGAGCATCCCTAAAGGTAGCATACTGAAGTGACAGATGGTGATGATGGAATAGAGCAAAGATCCAAACACATGATGTTGCAAATCCAAGTTTATTTCTGAGTTGTCACTCCAGCAGTAGGATATTGTTGGTCTCACTCCTAAAAGCTGTTGCACTTACCAAAACTAAACTAATTAGTCTGGATAATGTGGTCACACCTGCACAAAGGAACTTTCTTTAAATCTTTGTTTTCTTTTTTCAGTCTCAGTGAAAAGTGAGTTTCCCGCAACCGCTTCATTATTTGTCTCCCGACAACATTTGTAACACAAAACGCTCAAACTCAGCCAAACAACTAATCAGCGGTTTGCCGCTGATGGCGACAGCTGCTTTGTAATTCACATCCGAGAGCCGCGTCCTAACAGCCTCTCCAACAAGTTTATCGTCAGGGTCCTCCTTGAAATTGCACTGATCAACTTTACTTACGATTCTATGCGATTCCGCTTTGTCCCTAAATCAACTTGAATCTGTTTTTTTGTTGTTTTTCTTTTCTTTTCCCTCCTTTCTCAGTAAACACTGGCTTTAATCACAGTTTAAGTGTGATACGGCAGTCTGTCAGAATGCTATCGTTGGCTCAGGCAGTCGAGTAATTAGTTTTCGCTGAAGTAATATTTCTCGCTTTCGATACCTCCGCCAGTTACTGCAACCTGTCAGTCACTTTTAGCTGCCAATTAGCCGTTCATTACAAACAAATGAAACTGATAATCAAAAAAATTAGAACATAAATGTTGACATTTAATGAGTCATTAAGACATGTCATTCAAGAATGCAACGCTCTGCATCTATTGGCAATGTGCACAACGTGAACGCCCGGCGAGTTGTGACAGTAGTTCCCGCTCAGGTAAATCATTAACCACTGTGGTTTAAAGTTCATAGCGTTTCCCTCTCTGACTCAGCAAACAAACTGTAGAAAATATCGTCAATATCTACGAGCAGACTCGAACAAGTGGCTGATTTTCTGTGATTAGAACAAAAAGGTATCTATGTGATCTTTTATATCGCGCTGGGCTCCTCTATTCTAAAAGCAGCAAGCCAGGAGACCTGTTTATTAAGTGATTTCAAATAAGATAAGCAGTTCTCGAGGCACTCTGTTTGATCCACTACACAGAAAACAGGAGGAGGCAAACAGAGACAAGTGTGTAGTTACCCGGGCCCGAGCCCCAACTAGCCCCGAGAGTAGGGAGCAAGCTACAAAAACAACAGCAGCGGAGGAGAGAACGAGACGAAGAAAGACTGCATCACGGGAGGTTTGGCTACAAAACATGTGTCCTGCCTGAGAAAACAAACTGTCAAAAAACAACCTACCTTCGAGCTGTGTGCTTCTCACCCATCAGCACATCTTAGGGCCTTCGAATGAACTGGACAACTTTTAACTGCCGGCCCTTATGACTCACCAAAACCAGACTTTTACTAACTCTTCCCCTTTCCTTTCCTTTCCCACCCCGCGCTACCACTCGCTCTCTCTCAGCTACTGTCTCCTTTTACCTGGAGTCATAAAGTATGCAAATGACCTCTGCTGAGCCCATGGTGGCGACTGTAGCCACAGTAATAGCAGAGCCAGGAAGCACACAGGTGGTGTACATTACGCAGCATGCTCCCTTAAGCGTCGCCCTGTAGCAGGGCACATATGTCTGCTGCTTGTAGTCCTGCCTGAGTCACCTGATGAAGTGAAGAGGGCCAACAGGAGCACTGGCCTACATTCCTCTGGCCTTGTTTTGGCGCCTGTGTGCAGTGGAAGTTTGCCTCGTGACTTGTCTCATCAGAAACTTTGAAATTAAGTCATCTGTTGACTTCATATGGGCCTCACTCAGTGTTTAACTTTAAGTTAGGCATCAGCTTTGGAAACCTAATGAGTGACTAAGAGAAGGAGCTGAGCTACAAGTGTTGAGTGTATCACATGACAACAAGCAATACATTGACTGTAGAGCCTGAAACCAACTGTGTATTTCGTTATTAAGTGGCGTTAGTGTTTATTATTCAAGGTGAAAAAGGAAAATACCCTCAATGGACTGGGAGGATACTATTATGCAGATGAGATAGGTGTTTACCGAGAAGGTAGACAGGAGATAAATAAGGGAGGCCTAATACTGGAATTCATTTCTGTGCTCATTAAGAAACATGTCACCAATAACATTTCTTCTTCTTCTAGTCTGAAGCTAAAGCACACTTTAACTCTTGCAACTCTCAAGTTTTATTCGAAAAGTCTTTAAACTTCCTGCAATATCTTCAGCCTAAACAACGGTGGCTGGTTTGGCTTCAGATTGTCAACATTTGACACGAAATATTGCAAACATAAACTCCGAGCCAGTCTAATGGGTGCTTGAAACTCTTTAATTAGGATTCATGAAAGTCGATGCAATAATTTCATGCTATCTTTCACAACTATTTGAATAATTAGAGCGTATTTCAACTACACAACAGTGACTTTGATAACCATGATCATTTGGTCCATGACATCAAACTTACATGCACTGACACGTGCAGTCATGATCACACTCCCTTCGTTCTCAATGATCTTTGAAATGCGGGAGAAACTTTTTCCGTCCCTCACAGTCACTTGGGGGTCACCGTGACTCGTCCACGAATCGCAGGTCCACACTCTCAATTAGCTGCACACATCCACACTCATGGAGCTCAGGTGAAACACTGACTGCCCAAAAGTAATTGCTTCGACTAATGAAGTGGTGCCGCTCGAAGCTGCCAGCGCAGTGGAATACACCTGCTGTTCCCAGGTCAGTAAACCCTGCATTAGTCTAGCCATACTAATGAAAAACAAGGGGCACATTTGCAACGGCGCTACCTTGTCATTTGCTTCTCGCATACCTTAAGGAACAAATGATAATGAGAGAACAAGTCGAAGCTGACAAGAAGAAATGAGCCAAGGAGCGAACATTGAGTAAAGCATAGTGGGGGGAGAGACGGAAATGAAAACAGGTATTCAGAGCAGCAAACAGTTTATTTAATGGGTTTCATCTCTGAGGAGCTCAGTGTCATTACATTATTTACTGTCTGTGGGATGCCTGTGTGGAATGATGTGCAAGCCATCTTTTTTCATTTGCTGGAGGAAAGACGAAGCTCAAATAATTTTCAGAGGAAACTGTTGCGATTCAAGTGCAAAAAGGGTCCAAACTAATGAGATATTTGGATAAAATCCCTCATTTAACCACACAAAATTGGGATTAGTCAAACAAAAGAGCGAGGGGGAGTTGTTTAAATCCAGTTTATCCTACATTGTACTACACTTAGTTTTAATTACACTGCAACAATGGCTCTCATTGGAGCTCCAGCTTTAAAACTTTACACTCCACAACTCGCATCATCACAGGGCACAAATGTTTGTTGTGATGAACAAACTAAACAACCCATGGAGAGGGATAACAAGTTCCTCAGTAATCCCAGCCACTTTGTTTTTTTTAGCCCAAGAACTCAAATGGAAACAAGTTCTGTCTTTTTATAGGCAGTAATGGTCAAACTCGTTCTTCTGCTTGAGTTTTAGCATTTTAGAAACTGTTCAATTGAAATGACTTTCAGTAAAACGGATGTAATTCTTGAAGATGTATTTTCGAAGAAAACACTGGTACTGGTGGGGTGAAAAGCTGAAATAACACCTCGATGCCACACAGACCATCTCAAGACCCTGTGAGAAAGAACGAGCTTCTCCTCTCTGCCCTTGTTTTGTACAATTCCCCATCTTGCTGGTGATGCGATGACGCGTGGACTCACAGTTGGTTGTTAGCCATGCTACCGTGGACACCCTGGACACCTGATGGACACCGAGCAGGGATGGACCCCAGGTTGACCTGTAGGGCCACAGCTGGTTTCCCCAGCGTGCCATGCTGTCCTCCTGCGAGCAGGTGAGGAGCTAGAGAAAAAGAAAAGCTGAAAAGTGGAGGAAAAACAAACAAAGAGTGTCACTCGACAGATGCTGTTGCCTCCTCTGACTGCTGGCCACGGGTACAATTGTGTTTGTTTTGACTTCAGCCAGCACAGCCCACACAGAATGTGCAAGAGCAGAACAACGTTGTCTTTTTTTAAACTTTGTGTAATCTATCTTGGCATCACAACTGCACTGGACCTGCAGTGAGGACACAATGTGAGAGAAAGAACACGTGAAATGAGGTTGATGAGGAGATAAACTTGCTGGTTCAGAGCTAAATTAGTCTCATCGCATTTCTGAAATCATAAGTTTTTTTTACATTCTGTATGAATTTGAAAAAAACACCCAGATATTTAACAAGAGACTTGGTCATCACTGGAAACCAGGACATCTTTGGCTTTTTCTGGTAAATAAAGTGTTGGAAAAGTTTGCTGGTTTACTGAAATAAACTTTTGAAGAGAGAACATGTGTAATGACAACATGCTGGCTGGCGTACCTTCCAAAACACTTCTACAAGCACAATTTTGGAGCCTCCTGTATGAAACAGCATGCTGGAAGTTAATCCGACACTGGCCAGAACCTAAAGGCAGGGTGGGAAACCAGTGAGGGACCCTGCCCTTGGCACTGAACTCCTGGCTCCCGCCTGCTACTCTGGTCAGCCGAGTGAAAAAGGGCACACGGACTGTGGGGGCCAACACTGCCCTCACATGCAGGTGCAGCTGCTCGCCACATCTGAGAATAATCCGCTCGAGATGCACATGGCTGACTCCACCACAGGCCAGCAGTAGATGTTAACAGTGACGGGTAATGCCACGATTGGGGAAAAACAAGATTTTTCTCCCCCGCGCGAGTGGACAGTCCGTGATCAATGGGCTAAAGAGGAGCCAGGCCACAGCCAGGTGGGACACCTGCTGCTCCTGCACTGGCAGGAAGAACAATGGAGAGCCAGACCTTTCCCAGCGTATTGATAGGATGGCAGCTTGGTTCTGCTCCATCAGGCAATATTGAGGATATTTCTGTCCATCGAGGGCTTGTCCGTAGTTGCACAAAATAAAAGTTACATTTATCATTATGCTTCGATGATGCCTGCACCGGGATGAAACTTAGCTAGAGCTGCGCCTGAACTGTGCAACGAAAAACAGAGTGTTTGAGCTCTCTGTTATATCTTTAGGACTTTTACCTTCAACTCACTTCCCAAAATTAATGCTTCAAGCCACTTGACAGCATTTGCTTTCAAACCCAGAAAAATAGTCAACAAAGATAAAAGCAGCACTAATGAGAACTCTTGTTTTTGGAGTTGTTTTTTTTTTATCTGTGTCCCCCTCCTGGAAAAATAAACTTTTCCCCTCTGTGTTATCTATCAATCCAAGCTGCTTTGGCAAAAACGCTTGATTCAAATGAAAAGGTAAATAACATATGGGGTTAGATTTTTATCAAAATCCAAATTAAAGCAGTTTAAAGGGGATCAGAGGCAGTGAAGGACTTCTGACGGGACCCATCAAACTCTCCCCAGATACAAAATGAAGTCCTCTTTATATGTGCTTTCCTTTTCTAAAACTCTCATCAGATGTGCGAACAGAATCAATTACAAGATGTTTGTTCAAGCATTTTAGTGAGAAAAAAAAAATCATTAGCATACTTTTGGTAATCCCAATTTTCAACGAGTTAATCTTTTACTGAAGCTGTGTATTAAACTTCAGACAAATTCGAGTAGCTCGGAAAAATAAAAACACCTGCAACACTCAGGGTGGCGTTCATTGTGTGAAAAAGTCTCAAGTCCCCTACAAAGGAGATACTTGATGAAGAGCGTTGTTTTAATCAAAACTTGATTCCCTTCGGATATTCAAAAATCAACACTGAATGAAAGCAAACACTTAAGTCAATGGCAGCTAATTTGCTTCACAAATGATAAAATCAACAACAATCAGTTCAGAAAAAAAACATCTGAAAATGAACCAGAGATAATTTAGGGTGGAAAAAATGGTTGAAAGAGCTTTTGCTGTGGGCAGAATATCTCCACAATGTTAACTTGGAGTATTTATAGATTTCACAGATACATTCGACATTAAGAGTGAAAAACAAATCTCTACAAAGTCATTTGATTTGATTCAAACACGATAAAAAGACAGACGTATGGAAAGGAATCTGTGCTGGTCCTATTGGGCCACAGTCTTGCATGTTTCCAGTGGCTTCCTGCTCCAACACACCTGAAGTCTAATATATGTGGCACCATGAAGCTCTGCATGACCAGCAGCTCATCATCATCAACACAGTCTGTGTTCTTTCCTCTTTGCTGCTGCACTTTATGTTGATGTGATCAGTACAAGTGGTCCACCTTCACGGCTGACCTCCTCGACGCTGAGCGAAGAAGAAAAGGATCACAACATTCACTAAACCAGCACTGACATTGTGTTATCGGCATTATGAGTCCCACAATGGTGGCGTTTACTGCATGCTGCCTGTATTGGATTGCATTATTTTGCTCTGAATGTTCCCGCGCGCCTCCAGTGTGTCTGGCTCCGCCGACATTGCTAACAAGGGGAAAGTGCCGGCAAATCATTCCTTTACGAGGTAAACTAAAAATAACAGCTGATTGTGTATCGATTACTTCCAACTGAGACAATTAGGGGAAAGCATCATGTCGGTGATCTCCCTGCAATGTCCCTGGAACTCATTGTGACTGGTGGAGATAACGCGGGGCCTTTCTATGCATCCTCAAAGGACCTTATAAATTCAAAAGGATGATGAGATCACTGGGAACGTTGCATTAGAGCCTTATTAAAACTATGAATGGTGCCATGCATTGAAGCATGCCTGGTTAGAGGAAACTGTCAAAAGTTTCTTTCACATCACATCAGCACACAAAGGCAGCCTTAGACTGGGAGAAGTAATTATTTGCACTGAATAGCCACATACATCCAAGACCTCGACAGAGAATGGTTTGAGAAATGCTTAAACCTTGTGTCTCCCAGAGATCAACCTCTGTTTTGTTCAAATAAAACTCACCTGGATGAGGGGGGGGGAGAAGAAAAAAAAATCCGGGTGACATATCGTCAGCTGTCATTGTTGGGCCGTGAGGGGAGATTACAGGGAGACAAAATCAAAAGCTCTCTGATGCTACAAATATCAGTCAGAAATAGAAGCAGGTAATGGAATTTCAGTGGCCTTTTGGTTAGGGACACATCACAAATTGACTCATTTATATTTCCTTTGCTTTTTCCCCCCTGTCTATTGTGCAGCACCGTGGTTCAATATCTAATTACGTTACCAAAACTGATAACAATCAAAGTCCCGAACATGGAAGATGGGGCGTCGTGTCGCAGCCATCCGGCCCACGGTTCCTGCTTATTATTGAAGTTTACATTTAGCTTCCCTCATTATTCAACATTCAAGCGGGTCGTCCCCAAGAAGCTCGACTGATGCTTTTGAATCATTCGGAGAGCAAACTCTTAAAAGTATCAAGGGCTTACTTTGCGCACTGTACACAACTTTGAAATTGGCTTTATTTATCATACTGTAAAGCCTTCAAAGTGAATTAGTGTTTTAATTTGGTGAGTAGTGCGCTATGCCCAATGTTTATGGTTCCACGTCAAAGAAAATGGCAGAGTGCTAATGGTAGGCCGTGTTCCCGGAGTAAGCACTCCCCAAGTCAGACACAAATGGGCATGTATTAATGTCAATTAGTACAAGCGTCAAATCAGCTGTTAACGTGCTTCTTTATGCTTTTTAGAAATGAGGCACAGATAAGATGGCGCACTTTTAATAAGCTAATCATTTAACGTTTCAGTGGTCCCGTGTTGCAGCAAGTGTTACCAAGGAAGGAGAGGAGGCTTGATAAATTCTACAGCAAGAAGACTGAGGATTGCTCTTGCATTGGTTGCATTAACATTTTTCAATGATAAGAGAACAAGTGGAACATGAAAGGCTGACTCACGTTCTGAGTCAAGCATTCGGGTAGTATGGGACAGAAATCACGACAGGAAAAATTTTACCGGTGAGTGACTCAATTTTTAGAGAGTTGCAAATAATTGGCACGTATGAATGGCAACAACTGCAGCACAACTATGGCAGGATTTGTTCAGGTTCTATGTGGGGGGAAAAAAAGACACTGAGACACAGTGCAACAGCGTCTTCCTGCAAACAAGCTGTTAAGTAATCAAAAGCTGCCACACGTTTATATTATTTTCCAATCTATTCCCCACCCAGCACAAATGCAGGTGTTATAAATCGATCTCAGTGGGATGTTGGGTGCTGGCTGGGAACAGAGGAAATCGACTCGTATCTTTTCATGTCGCATTCGAGAACAGGAGGCTTCTCTTCACCTCGCTGCGTGAGGGGGAAGGACGGCGATAAGGAGGTGGAGAAAGTGGCTGAAGGACTTTTGCAGGAGCTGCATTAAAGGCTGCTACACTGAAAGGAGCAGCTTCTGCATGCATGGCTTTTTTTTTTCTCTTTACAGGGAACTGCTTCGAGTGCTCGTGGTTTTCAAGATATAAAGATAAGTCATTCCCTGTCATGTGTTTCTATGTTGCATCTGCAATGCACCAGATACTTCACTGCATCTGCACAAGCTACAAAAGAGGCTTTCCACCAGTTCGCGCTGAACATCGGTGCATTCCAACTCGGGGTCAGTGGGCACATGTGAAACACTGTCGAATGCCAAGCTGTAAACTGAGCTGTGACAAGTTGGTAAACTACCATAAAAGTGTGAAACAAAGGTCAGCACTTTATATTTTCATCCTTCATTGAACACGGGGTTTCTTTTTTTTATCTAGTCTTTCATACTGTAAAGCTCAGGGTGACAATGGATATCTGAAAGGTTTGACCTTGGATTCACACCGCAGAGTGCTGCCAGCTCAGGCTGATCCAAATTGCTCTCTGTTCCAAGTCCTGATTGGCATTTCAAAAAGCAGTCCATCGATTCGCCCAGGTGATTTCCTCCGCTATGACACGCTCCCCAGGTTGTTATCCCAGCAGGGCGCCGGCCAGTGGCTCAGTGTAAAAGCAGGCGGCGCACACCAGTGCAAACCACCACCTTACAGGTACGAGTATGTATACAACAGCAGTGGACAGCCGACTGACACCAGCACACAAGGAACAACGCAGGACTCAAGGCGACAACACAGTGACACTAACAGCGTCATTTGTCGGACTGTCAACAAATGTCTTTACATTGAGCTGTAAAAAGAGTGTGACATGAAGTTTACTTTTACTACAAATGACAAACATGTACTCGGTAAGATTCCAGGTTTTTGCACAGTAGTACACAGAGGGTGTGTTCAAATCTTTAAACACCCAAAAAATAAATAAATAAAAAGGCTGAGCTTGTGCACCTATTGGACTCCCTGACTGATAATATATCTGCTCTGGCAGCCTGGCCTTGGTATACACAAGGGTTTTCAACAATGACTAATGATGCTGTCCCATCTCCCACAGGAATTGGACAACACTTTATCTATGAAGCCTGGAATCTATCTTGGCTGCTTTCAGTTCTTGGTAGAGAGGGAGGGGGAAAAAAAAAGATGCAACTTAGCAACATGGTCATCTCAGTTCCTGGCTTGCAAAAAAACAATAGTTACAACTTGAACTGAAACACATCTTGGTGACTGTTTATGCCATAGTGCTGAAACAAAAGACAGTGGTGCAAGTGGCTGTGAAGCGATACAACACAGTGTAAGACATAAACATGACTTTAGAAGAAACTTTACAAGAAAATGTTTTGTCAGGCTGGAATTGTCATACAAGTTACCCAACAAATGAAAGCCATAAGGGTAAAATCTCTATATAAAAAAAGGTCTTATTAAATACATTGAACAATCTAAGGACCCTTTAATGTCACTTGGAGCTAAATATATTTCAGCCACAGCAAGAGTAGAGTCACAGCTATTTTCAGGACGTTTTATTATATTCTATAAGTCTTTCAATGCATCAATATCATTCATGATGATGGGGAAAACAGTACTTTGGCACAGTTCCTCTCTTTTCATCCTCATTTTCAAAGACTTTTGAGGTGGTGATGTATTTTAATTGACAGCTGTTCCATTTACTGAGGCCCTGTAAAACCTCGGGGCAAATGACAATCGACATGGCTGCTGCCAAAGAATCCCCCGCGGTATCGTGAAACTTCAAAGCCCCCACGTTTGTCCTCCTGTGCCCTGTGATCGTCTACAACAGTGGGAGACTGAGGATGGGGAGGGGGGGGTACATTTACCTGGAGTTGGAAGCCGCCAGAAAGCTGTTTTCAAATCCAAACTCAAATGAACCCTTCATCCACATCCCTTCACACTACAGCCACTGGCCTGACAAAAATATTTAGCCCTGCCACTCTCTTGATATTGGATATGTCACCCTCCATTGCCTGTACCACGGACCAATGTCAAACTCATTTTGGCCGTGGTTATTTTCTGTACCATGAGCAGCACAATAGCTTTCTGGGAGATGATGTTGTCCCTGAGAGGAATTGAGGGTGAGACAAAAGTAAACACATAGATGGCTGTAAAGTCACCATTTCTAAATTTGCTCCGCTGTTAAAGTGTAAACTTGCCTTCGCGGCGACTACAATCAAAAGACCCGAATCGCTTAACATGCAGCCAGACATCTTGTGCACGCTCATTATATTGTTCCCGCCCTGCATACCAATAAGAACAGAGACAGGTGTTTTCACCTCATTTTACTGATTAGACATTCCTCAGGACTGCGTGTGTGCACAGAGCGGGCTTGACTGACGTCTCCCTCGCTTTCTGTAGAGACTGTTAAGACGTGACAACTCATTCTTATGAGGACATCCAGTTTAACGACCTCACGTAATTTTCCGGCTCGACTTTGAATAAATTCTACCTGTGCAACAGATTATTCTGACAGAGCAACTCAAACACCTGTGTGGGTTGCAGGTTTTTCCATTAAAATGACAAAAAAAAAACAGCAATTCAACATGCACTGAAACACCTTCTCCTTTTTAAAACCAATTATCAGCCTCTTAAACATTTAGCGAAAGTGATTGGCAATTACCCCACATTTTTGTGTACCACAACAAGAAGGCTCACCTGTGTACAAGAAGCCGAGGGTGGATGTGAAAAGGTGGAGTGAAAGGAAATTAAGTTTCCTTAATGTCACATCAGATAATAAATTGACATTTTACCGGTTCGTTTTTCGGCTCAGACCGGCTAACGAGACACGTTCAAGTGAAACACAACATTGAGCTGTAAGAGTGTGTAACAAGCCTCCAAAAATATACTCATCCTACTTATTGCTGGTGTGTTAATATTATCCACAACATTGTTTCCATCACGTTGTGCTCCAACCTAAAAACTGCATCAATTTGGATGTAATCTGTGTTGATACAATAGAAACTGAATATAAGCAGAACTTGGTCACAATTACTTTTCAATTAGGGACTTTCGAATTACAATCGAGACTCCCTCTTCAAACACTGGAGATGGCCAAAACATTATTTTAGCCAATATTGCAGTTTGAGGCACAAAGAACCATTTCAGAAGGAGTTCAGTGGGTTCTTTTCTGCTCCCAGCCGGCATGCACACCTCACTGATGACAGCACCCCCAAACCTGTGTATTATCCTTTCAGCATTATCGCAGTTGGGGGAAAAAAATAAAAAAAAAAGAGCCAGGCGTAACCACACTGGCAAGACTTGAGGACTGACAGGCAGAGAGAACAAGGAGAGAGCAAGGAGGGAATTATACCGCCAACACACTGACAACCAATTTGGCAAAACAATCTCTGCCTGGCTGCAGCGATATAATATCTCACCAGGGGAAGGGAACTTTACATGAAATGTCAGGGCAAACATTCACCATGACAGGCTGACCATTGAGGTAATCCATTACTGGGCTCTGATAATGGCGCCATGCATGGAGCCTACAGATTCTCCCCCAGTCTCCGCTCGACACCCTTTGGAGGTGGTGGGACGACTGTGAGCCATGTGAGTGATGACTGTGAAGACAAATGGCTGTTGGTGAAGCCGGAGCCGAGTCGGAGCCGCGGGGAGCGCACCGAGACTTAATGCACCACCTTCGAATATGTCTTCCAAGGGCCGAGATCAACTCACTCACTCAGCCACGGCACATACATGCTTCAGCGGTGCAAATGACTGGATTTCAATGAAGGAATCATCAAGCGTGAGCAAAAGGAGATGCATACAGCGGTGCCAGGATGTCGCCAGAACACACTCGCTGCAATGTTTTCAACACCAGGAAACATCAAATCACTTTGCTCAAATAAAATCTAAATGCTCCAGGGACTTTTTTAAATCCTTTATAGCCGCAATACAGCCAGATCCTCCAAATGTACTTATTGAAAATTGAATTGAGCGTCTCTTCACATCATTTGTGACGACGCTCAGAGTTCGCACAAGTGTCGACCTGCCTCTGAATGTCACTACTATGTGAGACTTAATCACATCCACAAAAGGGTTTCAGTGTGACAGAAAAAAAAAAAAAAAACAAGGTCAAGTCGCACAGAATCAAACAGCAACATGTTGCAATTCACAGTAAATCGAAGATCACAGCCAGCAGTGTTTGGACTCCATTCAAAGATTGTGAACTTCTATTTAATCTTTGGCTTTGGACAAAGATTTACTGAATCTTATTCAGGTTACTTTTGTATATTTTCAGGGACTTTTTATGATTTCAACAGAATAAGTACACAACATATCTGGACATTATCAAGCAGTGTGGTGACAATACAAGAAGTTATTAATCTCCAGATTGAAGTACAATGAGCCACTGCCACACAGTTTGATAAACCGTTTCTACAGATTCATTCGACGCCTTTGCCTTGCATAGAGATATCCAGAGGTGTGTAAATGGAACAGCCAATCCTTTTATTTCCTCACTGCATATAAACAAACTAGTCGCTTTGCTTATAAAATGAGTCAAGCTGCCAAAATAGCCCTGGAGTAGGAATCGACATGGACACACTGTGGGAGGGTAGAAATGAAGGCGGGTGCTCCTCCTCAATTCTTGTAACCAGCCTCAGTCATATTTCTGCAGACGCACCTGCAAGTGCACTCGCTGAAAATCAAGACAAACTATAAAAACAGAGGGAAAAAAAGGACTTGTCGAAGCTGAAATGCAAAATTTTCCAACCACTGTGGTCGTCTGGGTCACACTGGGATACTTTACTACATCCCTCAATTCCCATTTTCACGTTTTGGGGCATTTCATATCACTTTGTGTAATAGAATGTACCCATTGTTCCTCCCCAGAGATTTAACCCCATGAAATGTCAATTTGAAATAAACTGAAGCAAAAAAAAGCAACTCAAAATCCAAGCCGAGGAAGAGGAATGAAAGGTGGAGTGGTGGCAGGGAGAGAGATGGAGGGAAGGGAACAGAGGGAAACTGGCGAGGCTGGATAGGCCGAGGACGAAAGGCAAGGAGGGGGTGGGTGGGTGGG
>JAUESE010000067.1:4125068-4138213 GCA_032274725.1 Malacoctenus triangulatus
GAGAGAGAGAGAGAGAGAACATACATATCAGTTGGGCAGATGCAGCTGAGCAATGACAGCCATTAACATTCAAATGATCACATGATCATTAATGTGAAAGGGTTTTTTGTTTTTTTTTTTCGCGACATGAGACGTGGCAGAGCCGCGCTGACATGGCTAATGGCGCCGATGGAAGGTGTGTTAAAACTGCGCTGGTAATGCCGGCCACTATCCAGTCCATTTTTAGCTCCGCATTCAGGCAAGTTATTCACGTTAGCACACATATCGTCAGAACAGGATTGAAACGAGACAATTTACCACCGAGAACACACACAGTGATAAACAACAGGCGGGTGTTTCAAGGTTGTTGGCTTTTATGAACATCAACATTTCTTTTCAGAATAAGATCCGATTCAACTAGCAGCCCAGCTATCACAGTACAATAACACGAGTGGCTGTGTTGTGCTGATGTGACCGAGGACATTGTTACACACGTGGAAAGCTGACATTCTTCATGACTGGTTGTAAATATATTTACTATTTCTATCAACGAAACGATTGATTTTCAGTTCGTCGGTGAGTCATCGCAACGATCTCATACTCGTTAAACTCATCAATGATTGGTAAAGTTCTTCAGGCCAGTGGTTGCTATAACAACATAGCTGCGTTAAAAGATAACTGTATCGAACGACTGAAGAATCTGATTGGTTGAGCCACATGTGGATACGCACAATTGATAAAGGAGAAGTCCGACAATAAGACACTTATACTTCATTGAGGACCGACTGCTGCACTGTTGTTTTTCCTTCCGGCATTGCCGTTTTTTTTTTTTTTTTTATCGGATCTTAAAAAGGAGCAAAGTTCAATATCTCCCTTTGAACTTTTCCCCGAATGCACCCTTTGAAAGAAGCGATTCGTCCTCTCTTTAGCCGAGATGGTCATTACCGCACCTCAGCCTCGCCTACTTCTCACACACACACACGCGCGCGCGCACACACACACACACACAGGGGCTGGTTTTCTATTTATGCCATGCTTGTCTTCAGTAGCTCGCTGCCAGGAACTTGCCCGGATGACTCATCAGTTTCCCATCCACACAGCGCCGCCGCACCAAAGCAACCTTCGCAGTCTGAGCCCGGTGATTAGCGGCAGGTTTGAAGGCTGCAATCTTAAACATGAATGGCGCCGATTCCCTAATGTTTGTTTTTGCCTCGTCGCCGCCGAAAAAATTATTTATCTTTTGGAGGGGGGTTTGAATACATTAGGCGGCCGCAAAAAAATATTTTGCAAGTCGCGTTCATTTCCTGTTTACACGAAAGCCCCCTCATCCCCCTCCCCTCCCCTGTCAACATGATATGATGCTATTATTAAAAAAAAAAAAAAAGGAGCCAAATCCAAAGCTTGTGAGGGGCGACACGCGTGTGTGTGCTCGCAGCGTGCACGGTGCCACAGCGGGTAAGCATCCTTTATCTGAGGTACGCGTACACGGCAATTAGTTCCTCGGGCGGATTGCACTGTTCTCTAATGCTCTGAATATGTCACACCAATCTTGGAAGTATTGTTTAGTTTGTTTGTTGTTGTTTTTTTATCTTGTGACTCACTCTCTTCCTTCCAAACTTGGTCCTAGTGTTATCGGAGGACGCTCACATTGGTGCTGATCTCGCCTCTCCTTTCAGTAATCACTTTTTTTTTTTTTTTTGTTCGTCTTCTGTATTAATTAGGCATGTTGTAATTTTGCTCGGAAAAACAGATTGTTGTTTTGATTTTGTTTATAAGAAAAAATGGTAATTTGTTGTAGCTGGTGCAGTTTCCCTAATTACAGTGTATTCCATAAACACCAGCTCCATTTGAATCCTCCCAGTGACAGATCCCCCAGTGCCTAATGTGTGTTTGAATTGGACAACCCCCCCTTCACCCCCCCATAAAAAAATCACCCTGATTGTGAAGCAATAACACTCAATACAGGGATAAATAGAAACACGCCACGCTATCAAGATGATTGCGTGACTCGGCTCTCCTGAGGAGCACAGCGAGTGTCAGCTGCACAGCTCCCACTCGTCTGGGGTGGGGGGGAGGCGGAGGGAGGGTGGGGGTGGGGGGGTTGTTTTGTCTGTGCGAGGGATGAAACGGACAAATCAGGAAGAATAGTCGCTCCTCAACACGTAATTCCTTAATAACAGCGCGGGAGCGGCTGCAGATAAGTGCCATTCTTCTGCATCTGTTCCCCGTGATGCTCGTGCCCCCGCCCCCGCCCCCCTCCCTGAGCCCACTCTGGGGTCTATGTGGATGTTTTCCTAAATCACGTTCCTCCACTGGTAGAAGAGTGCGCTGATCATTTCTATTCTATTTTTTAGGGACGATCCGTGTCGGGTTCCCTTCCGCGGTCAGACCCGCGGCCCCCCAATTGACGAGGGGGGCCGCGCCTGCTGATGGCGCTAAGCTGAGTGCCTAATTATTGAGATCATGACACTTCCTGACTGTGTCGAACATTAATCCATCATTGTAACTGTGCATTAGCGTCGACGCAAGCAAGCGCCCGGAGCGAATTTAGAGAGTGAGCGGGCGCGCAACTCCTCCAGCTCTCCATCAGGAAATGTGATGACGGAGGGGGAGAGTGTCAGGGAGGGATGCCAGCGAGGATGCCGCTCGCTGCTCGGATGGGGTGGGGGGGCGGTGTACGGTTTCTGTAGAACCTGAGAGACTCCGGAGCGAACTCTATTCACTGTCTGACGCTGTCAAAGGCATTATGGTCAAATAGTTTTTATTAACGCGTTCCTAAGAGAGAACCCCCTCGGAATTGATTCGCGGCCTGTTATTCAGCACTTTTCCTGAGAGCGTGCCCGGTTTCTGTTCCGTGGCTATCGCAGCCAGATGGCACAGTATTCCTCCGCTTGACGGCAGGAAAAAAAACAAAACAAAGAAGAGCTTTCCGCACATTCATCAAACGCAGGAAAAAACTAGAAGTTTCATTAGGAGTTTGACGGAGTGCGTGATCACGCCTCATCCTTTTCGACTGAATATCCCTTTAAATCAGTGGTCCCTCAGCATCGTACTCCCCAGTTCCCTTGCAAAAAGGCGACAGACTGCCTCCAATTGGCCAGAAACTTTATAGTGAAGCCAAAAACTGGTGGGCATATTCACTCTCCTAAATGTATAAAAGAGAAGCCTACAGCTATTCATAGCAGTTTTGATCTGTTTCATATCTTGCATTGCTAAAAAAAAAAAAAACTTCCTCAGATTTTTGTAATTAATCATGTCAGGGCTTAAAAAATTGCACATTTTTACAAGATTTTTAATTATTTGGAACATTTAGAGTTAAAGTTGGTGAATCGACTGCTTTCCCTCGACTTGAAATGTTGGATCAAGGTTGGTGGTTTGAAAGCTGAGCGTTTAATTGCTTTTAATTCTGCCGAGCCCCTGTGTCACAAGAAGAGGGAAGCAATTATAACGACGATTCGAGAAAAAAACGGTGACGCTTTTGTGGGTCTAAATAAAGAAGGAGAGAAAAGGTTTTTTTTTTCTCATTAGTCATCGGCGTGAGGGTGAAGGCCGGGGGTCCCGGGGGAGACATTCCAAAACACGGTTTGCCGGCTGGACCAAGTACCTCTGTTGAGTGACGCGGAGCTGTTGATGTCGCCGGTCATGAACGAGGACTCGGACTGTTTTCTGACCGTGTCGTTCCACATTCTGCGGATGCGGCTCTGCGGAGACAAACAACATGCCAAAACAAATCAGATTATTCCCTCTGACTGCTGTCAGTAACACAAATTAAGAGTCTGCACATAAAAAAAAAAAGACAGACACAATCAGCTTCATCACTGCCTGCATAAAAGACTCTACGATACAAGTTGTGGAACAGGAACGACTCTTCGCGTTTTATTTGAGGTCCTCAACGAAGGGTCTTGTCGGGTGCAGGGGTGAGTCACCTCTAATTAAAGATAAGCATGAGCACAGGAAGAGGTCAGTCAATAATAAAGTCATCAGTCAAGCTCTCTGAGTCAGTGTCTGGGGTTGCAAAAGCTCAATTCAGGAGGGTTCATCCTGGTTAAACATGATAGACTCCCACGGGCTGTTGCACAAGCTAAGGGGCCGAACACCCACCCTCAGAGACGACTACATCCTGTCCTGTAACACTGCTGACGGCAGAGCTCGTAACTGTCACATATGGGTCAGCTTGACGAGAAATTAGAGGCTAAAATTAAACAGGAGAGATGATGCTTCCAGTTCTGAACCAACCACACCTTTATACTCCTTGGAATTATTTCCAGTTATCCACCAGTCATCTTCGCTTAACCGGCTCACCTGTTTGATCCATCTGTCTTTCCCACGCTTGCCTTCCCCCACCCCACCCACCGACAGCCATGTCAAGGTTCCCATCTGCTGCTCCCTCGAGAGGAATTCTGCCTGGATGCTAGTTACGGGGTCCTAGCCCCATAAATCCACCCAATCGATGAGGTCAGCTGCAATCTTTTAATTAAATAACGCTTGCTCAAGTTGATGAATTAACGGCGCTCGGGCACAGTTCGCTCGAGTTAGCGTTCCCCCTCAGCAGGGGGGGGGTGGTGGTTATCAGTCGCATTTCAGCTACAGTTAGAGGGGCCAAATGCATGAGGAGGACGGCCATGACGTCTTGACACTGTTGTAACAGCGAGTCATTGTCAGCCAAAGTCCAAAGTGGCTTTTAATAACTGGTTAAAAGCTAAAAATGAAGTGCTGCCTTCAAGATGATGTTCCCCCCCTGTCTGCCTTCAATACCTCAGACGTTTCCTCAGAATAATTAAGGTTTTGCCACTTGCCATCACCATTAACTAAAATTAGAGCACCTGTCACCGCAGCGCACCTAATCTCCCCCTGAAACGCTCCACTGCGGGGTGACATTTAGACTGAGAACATGTTTTTTATTCATCAAAGCTTAAAGCATTTCTCACATCATAAATGACGGCGGTGACAACACACAGCTCGCACATTTTACCAGCGACATATACTGACACAGCTGATCCCATCACGCCGTCCCCAGAAGTGCCGACACAGATGGGGGGTTGGAGGAGGAGGAGGAGGAGGAGGAGGAGGGGAAAAAAAAAAAAAAACATGACACCACTATTTCTTCTTCTCTTTTGGACACACGGAAACTTGAAGCGCTCGTAGCCGTCGGGTTCGAATGTACTTTGCTGATTACACATTCATTCCGAAGCCTCCGAGTTCGCAATAAACAACCACATCTTTTTCTGAGTGGTTCCATTCCTGCCTCGCTCGTATGGAGCGACCGAGCATGAGGTTAGAGCCATCTTGTCAAAGCACTGTGTATAATTAAATGCTTTGATCTGTATGCAGAAACCGGCTTGTACCGTGGGTTTGCCACTGCACGCTTGACTCCGGAGTCTATTTATAATTGAAACACTGGGAGGAAATCGCACTGTTTGGAATATGGATGTGATGTTCAATTATGGTGTATCATGGCAATTCATCCCGTACTACATGTCAATGTGGGAGGAATCTATTAGCGATTTACTTAACAAGGCGTCTTACCACACGCGCGTCTTGGCGGGGACGTTCAGAATTTGCCAGCGTGGACAATTTTCTCACAATGGGGCCGCCGACACTCTCGTCAGCACGGCTGTATCAGCGCGCAGCCGAGTCCTGCTCCGCGAGGAATAAATTGTGGGCCGACACTGTGTACTTTGGAAATATTCAGTTTAACAAGCGCTCCGTTCGGCTGTTATCACTCCCAGACAAGGACGTATGTCGCACTTCCTTGAAATCTATCAAGCACGCAGTCGTTGATAAAATCGTCCCTCTCTCACCCCCCCCACCTCCTTTTCTCATTTGTTCTCGAAAAGAAGAAGTCATTTTGTGTTTTATTCCAGATCAGGTCCTTTTTCCCTGCCTGTAGCGACATGATGGAAACGCTGGGGAGCGTTCACATCCTCTATTTTCTCCACTGATTCAGTGGTGATCAATAACAGCAGAGAAAAAAAAAGAAAGAAGGGAAAAAAAAAAAGCATGCAGAGAGGCAAAAGTCTCCTTCAACCTGTGACCCTGTGGAGTAGCGTCCTGGAGCGCGCGAGGCAGTGCCCTTTCCAGAGCCGATGGAGCTGTCCACGCTCTTTCCACTGCAGCAGTGAGTGCGCAGACACTTGCCGTACTCCTTACGCACCTGTGTGAGGACGACACAATCCACAGCTACAGCACATTCGCACCGAGAAAGCTCTGCGCTTTCATCAGTCATTGACGCGCTGTTGACGAAAATATCACGAGTGTCCCACATAAGTGTCAGCATCAATTAAAAACCTTCAATTTGAAAGATGCAGTTTTAACTTGAAATGCAAACACGAAGTGGTGATTATCAGTCGAAACCACTCAAGACTCGTGACTTTTGAATCGACTTGTTTAAACTGCAGATTTGATGAGACTTTTGTTTTAATAGTTTCGAGTCGTTCAAATACTGCTGACTGGGTGATAAACAGTCACTGCGTCATTCTGTGTAGGTAGTTTCAAAAAAATGAAGTCAAAGTAACACTTTTAACAACCCTTTTTTTTACGACACTACAGTAACTCCCGGCAGTCGCGCTTTAATACAGTGGTGGGGCCTGGAGGTGGCACATCATGTTCCAATAATAAATCTGTACCTTCTTCTGCAGCACGCAGTGGAAGATGAAGATGAACATCCCCTGCAGGGAGTTGAAGATGGTGAAGAGGTAGGCCATGACCACCGTGCTCTCATTAACATACATCAGGCCAAAGGCCCAAGTCAGCCCCAGCAGACACAGCAAGGCGATGGCGCCGATCACCCACGATCTGCAAAAAGTGGAGACGTCGCTCTCTTAGAAAACACTCCGACAAAAGTTTTACAGTTTGATTTGTTTTCTTGACACGATAAGTGGACGCAAATATCTTGACACTGACAACTTTGTATGAGGGTGTTAAACTATGCAGGAGGAACCACGTTAGGAAAGCACATGTTTTTTATGCGGCACAGAGGGAAAAAAAAAGGACAAATTAGATGAATTGAAAAAGAGACCTGACAAAATTCAAGCTGAATATTGGAAAATATGTCATTACTGATCAGAAAAAACACGTTTAGATATAAATAGAAGGCTCTAAGCTCCAATTGAGAGATATCAAACTAATTCAGGAGACCATTACATGCTGGATCTCACCGCCCGGAGACAACTGGCTTCCTTCTCAAGCTTAGAGTTTTCCACCCTTGAGAGAATAAAGTCTATTAAGACCAGGCGGCTCCATCTGTGTGCAGAGACACTGCAGAAGGGGGGGGGAGAGGGATGTTCCCCCTCACCTGCAGCCTGCTGGTATTTTGGTGACTCCCCGAGCGCCGCAGTAGGTGAGCTGGAGTCAAGCTTAATATCAGATTCTTATCATGGAAAAATCTGACATCCAAAACAGCCCTCCCCCTCCCCTCCCCTCCCCATGCATGAGGATGTCTGTACGAGATCTCCCTTCAAACTCGATCAGATCTTTTCGGCAGTACTTGAAGGAGGCAGCCGGGTTCCTCCGCTGCTCTCACCGACTCTCAGGGTTTTATAACTGCGTCTCCATCACTGTCATTTCCTCTTTTTTTCTTGGTCGAATGTCTACCGTCTCCTGAACGATCACACGGACTCCTCCTTTAGTGATCTGATGTGGTCCAGGCTGTGTTGGATGCAGGGCGACCACATTTCTCCCCCCCAGCTGACAAATGAGAGCGCTGTATCTACATTACAGTGCTAATGTTTCCATACACTGCGCCGCGAAGATACAGGTGCCATTTAAAACTAATCTGGCTTGTCACATCAGACGGCCATGTATACCTAAGACCAGACCACGGCGTGCACATTAACGCGGCCTTCAGCATGACAGAGTGCTCGGCCATGAATCATGTTAACGATTCAGAGAGGCAGCCGGGCAGATTCGGGCGGAGGAGTGGATGGGAAAAGAAAAGATGGCGTGATGGAGGGGGGAAAAGATGAAAAAAAAAAAGGGAGGCCTTTGGATTCTTTTGGTCTTACTTGATCTCAGGTTCATAGTCCTGATAGCTGAGGAACGGGACGAGAACAGAATCAAGCAAAGAAAAACAGGAATAAATCAGATCGGATGGAGAGGTGCAATAACAGAACGAAGAGGGAAAAAACACAAAACGCAGGATTAAACAGAAAGAGGGAAACAACGCAAAAGGCTGACACACGGACATTCACACATTCTGAGGAGAGGATTTAAGGAGGAAATAGACAATAATCGTCCCCGGTCTACAGAAGTATCCAGCGCCCCCTCATAAAATGCTGGCGGACCTTCACATTTAAGCCGTTATAAATGGGCCAGGTGTGCGGGAAAAAAAATAAATGATTTATGAATTCACCAGGGCAACCATTAAACATAATTTTCCCAGGGCTGTCTTAATGACCTGGCGGGAGAGGTACTTCATCAAAGCGATTGCCCCCAGATTGGACACAGAAACACGAGAGGTGGGGACACACAAAAAAAAAGAGAGAGAGAGAGCGAGAGAAAAAAAAAGGGAGGGAATCATTGTCCTCTAACTAGTCCAACGAAGGGAGGCGGGAGAGCGGGGGGGGACGCGAGGGGGTCATCGGGGCTGCGCGAGCAGAGCGGACGGGATATGAAGACGCCGCTTATCTTCGGCTGGAGTTATCAGATCAAAAAAAGAAAAAAAAGGAGGGTGATTTTGAGGGGGCCGCTCGGAAAGGAGCCTCAGGGCCAAAGTCACAGCTCACTCGCGAGCGAAGCTGCCGCATTTCCAGTCGCCTCCCTGTCAGGATTGTTGCCTGAGAGCGACTCGTATAATACCACTTACTGATCTCAAATTCTCTGCGTCATTAAGTCCGACATTGTTTATGTTTGAGTATATTTGGGAAAGCATTGTTTTTTTTTCCCCCTTTTCTGAAAGATTACTTTAATTAAATGTGTTTTTCTAACTCATTTAAACCGTCAAATATAGTATTCGAGCTATTTAGGTGCTTCCGTGCTTGGAAATGAATCACCGCCGTGATTTGCTGTGCTGCAGCCGACAGCTTTCAATCTCAGAGGCTTTATTCTGCTAATTGTTGCAAAAATGCCCCCCCAAAAATTGAGCAATTTCGACTCCTTCAGTGTGACGCTCCAAATTACTCATTCGGCTCCAAATGAGTTAATTTGCTGGAGGTGTCATTCACGCGTTATTTATGGTCGAGATCGCGATCGGTCAATTCAAACCTGCTTTGCATCGGCATAAAGCCGTGCAGCCGGCAGCTTCTGAGGGAAGAAAGGAAAAAGGAGGTGCTGTGATCGTCCCAGCAGGGTGTTAATTATTTAACCAAAGGTAACCGAGAAACGCTAACTGCCTGAAAAAAAACTGGTGAAGACATCAGTCGAGTGACATTTTTTTGAAGCAAGCAGAGACGCGCGGTTGTGCAGCTTTAGAGCTTTGGTCTGTTTTAAACGTGCCCGCATGCAGAAACGCGTCTGGCTGCAGAGAAGTCATGTTGCAGCGCATGAATCACGGGGGCCGGTGGCAGCCGCTGTCTCCATTACGGGGGTGAGGAGGGAAAAAACACATCAAACACAATATCAATTCTACTCTACACCCTCTGCCGAGAGATGTTGCATCTTACCAGTGCCATTCTACAATAACACATCCATCATAATAACGGTAGCTAAAATGAAGAGGGGGGGGGGGGAGAGATGGGAGATGAAAAACAGAAAGATGTTAAAGATAAACACAGCATAAGATAAAAAGGCAGGATGTGAGTGCTAATCAAAAAAAAAAAGAGAGAGAGAGAAGCAGTGAGGGGAGAAAGAGAAACAGTGAAAAAGAAGAGATGAAACATTCATTTTAAAACAAGGCAGAATGATGAAATCTCAACAGAAAACGTGACATCAAACCGTAAAGAGGAACAGAAAGGCAGGAGAGATAAAACACATGACAAACATGCTTCATTAAACCATGTTACATGGACTTAATCACCCGGTGCTATCATGATCATCAAACCAGTTCACCTTGACAAAGCATCTTGGGGAGAAGCACGTGTAAAATAAGGACGATAAAGGGTCGAAAAACGATGACGTTTGGTGGTTGGATCCCTTCACAAACCGTCGCTACCACACACACACATCCCACTTTGATACTAGAGCCTCGCAAGAACCAATCAAACGAACTGTAGCGCGATCCAAGTTGCGTCGACTCTTTAGCGATCAAACAGAGGAGCCTGTTATGAGTTAAAAAGAAAAAGAATTTAAGCAGCGTTTAGCCAATGATCCCCGTCCAGTGTTTCCCCGGATTGTTGAGGCAACGTGTTGCGTGTCGGGCGTCGAGACCGCATCGATTGACAGAAACAGCGCCGTCTCTGCTGTTTTCTTCGCTTTCCAAAGACCCTCTGAAACGCCGCAGCGTGTGCCGGGGGCCCGGCGGTCAGGGGGTCAGTTGCTCGGTACATTTAGGGGGCTGCGGCGTGATAAATCACAGGACGGTGCGAGGCCCCGGCAGTCAATATTGTTTCTGCAGAACAAACTACACGATGCATCTTGCCGGAGAGAGAAAACGTGGATGTGGAGCCCCCCCGTCTCCACAGCAGCAGCTGCAGTGCTAGCAGGTTTGTTGTGGTGTAATCCAGCCTCAGCCTTCATTAAAGAACTCCTTAAAGCATTGGATTTTCCACACGTTGTATGCAGACACGGGAGGCAAAGGACTCCATCGGGGGTCCGAGTGGGCAGCGGGAGGTGGCGATTCATCGTGGGCTCTTTGAGATTGGCTGTGTGTGTTTACTCGGTGTGAACATGCGGCGCACATGCCTCTGATTCTGAAGCTATTGTTAAAGGATGTCGGCTTGTTTAAGGAGATCCGCTGGTGGTCAGGACACAGGCTGTGAGCACGGCTGTCTGATTTCAGAGGGGGGAAGTGAGCACGTGGCGACACGCACGCACAGGAGTGGAGCGAGTGCAGGGCGGGTTTCAAATCCTGGACAAACAACGATATTCTCACTTCCTCAACCACAAACGACATCTCCCGAAGCTTCAGAGCCGAACTCGGGATCTCGATTCTAATGTACGCGTCTCTATCTCATGCAGATTCTTAGTTAGCTGTGTTTGTCCTCCAAACAGCTGCACTGGCGCGGCGATTCTCTCAGCTCAATGCAGCAATCCCTGTTGTGTGCAGCAATTCATTTTAAACAAGCGTCTGAATCCCTGCACTGTGATGCAAATCCTCCCATGTGTCGTTTCTTTTTTTTTGAGTGACTGAAGTGTCGGCGCAGGCAGCTAATAAAGAGCGAAGGTTGGCTCGGCAGCATCCTGCAGTGGATTTGTGGCGTGGGGGAAAGGAAGAAGGGGAAAAAAAAGAAAAAGAAAAGCCCAACACGTTGGCTCACTGCGGCCTGACATGGCACAGCCACCGCCTGCCATCAGGCCCGCCCGAGATTGTTTTTTTATGCGTGTATCACTTGGCTGAGAGGAGCAGGGCAGACAGAGGGGGGGTGGGAGGGGGAGGGGGCACTGTGCCGAGACACCAGCGCTGATGTGATGCCCCGGACGAAGAGGACGAAGAAGAGAGAGAAAGAGAGAGAGAGAGAGAGAGGGGGAGCCATAACGCTGGCCATAAAGCAAACTAATGTGTCCAGAGTGGCTTAAAAAAAAAAAAAGAAAAAAAAAGAGGGAGGCAGACAGGGAGAAAACAGAGCGCGGACCCTTATCCATCATAGCAAACAGGCAGCAAAACAACTTTACACCATCTGCAGGAGGAGGCTGCCCCGGTTCCAGGTAGCCGGAGAGCCGTCAAAGACGATGACCCAAAATGCTGTGTCATTCGACAAGGAACGGGGGTTTGAAAAAAAAAAAAAACAACACAAAAAAACAAACAAAAAAACACGGCAACTTTCCCCAACTCTCTTTGTGTAAGGAACTTTTACAGGTGCAGCTGCGCCGGTATAGGACATGAAATAAGGCGCTGTTGATGCCACTCTGTGTCCCAAAGCTCTGCGATACAAGTTCAGTGAAAGGTAATGCTGTGCAGCTTAAGGCAGCAGTGCTGCCTTTACTTGTTAAAGTCACATGACTTTTAAATGGGGGGAAAAAAGTCACAAGAACAAGAAATCTAACCTTTCAGTTTGTTGTTTGGTCTGTTATAACAGAATAATGATACTTATATCATAAAACATCTCTTGTTATTTACTTACCAGTCCAAACTGCTTTGAAGAGTTTTGGCAGGAAATGGGATGAGTGACTTTATCGAAGCAGGTCGTCTGGTGTTAAATATGTAACTGATTCTGGGTCCATTTAGAGCATTTGCCTAAAATACTGAATGATAACAAGATTGGCTTTAAATATCATTAAAGAAATTACTTTATGAAAAAAACAAATGGAGGCCTGTCCTGATTGGAAAAGTGTGTCGTCTTCGTTGAAAGTTGCATGCGTGACTTCTGTTGAGTCTTACACGCCGCAACTTTGTTTTGATGTACTTTGGCTGCAATTATCGGCTAAAAAAAAATAAAGTTGTACTTTGAATGTACACCAACACGCTGCGTTTCCACACGACTCGCCTGCAGTGAAGACGATTTATTTCCTACTTTTTTTGCCAGTTAAAAACTCGACTTGAGCTGCCTCTGCGACACTAACAATAATTCGCCCCGGAGAGTAAATCGTGTGGTTTAATAAGTATTTGAACTTCAACTCACAGACGCAGTAAACACCAAAAGAAAGTTTGCATCGGAGTTAAAGTCATTATTGTCCCTCAAGCTTTTATATTATCAGAAAGCAGTCAGGCATAGGCAGATAAACAGTTTGAAACACACAAGCGCACAGACGCGCGCAAATGCGCCAAATGAATATTCATGGGTGGCGTGTTGACACCGAGATAACGCCGGGTCAGGTCTGTCAGATTGTCTCCTGGCCTTTTCCCGAGCAGACAACAGCGGGGCTCAGATAATGATGGAGACGCCACAGAATACCTGTTTGATTTTAACCCGCGCTGACACAACCTTTCAGCATAATGGGAGACGCTTACCTCGCCGGGGCCTCACACTCCCCGGACCCTCGGGTTGGCCGTTCGCGACCTTAAGTGCTTTTAATGAGGTTTTTTTTCGAAATATCAAAGCGGGGAACGAGACAAGGCGGAGGAAATCGCCTGGAAACGCAAAGGCGCCATCGGAAAAGTTCGCTCTTTCGCCGCGGGGTTCATTACGCCGCGG
>JAUESE010000067.1:4177970-4194316 GCA_032274725.1 Malacoctenus triangulatus
TTTTTTTTATCCCCCTACATCTTCCTTTCTCATTTTGCCTACCATCTGGTAATGAGCGGTGCCACATACAGGACAATGGCTCCAGATATAAAATAACGAAGTGCCAGATGTTTTTTTTTTTTTTTCCTGCACCCGGATCTCTGACAGGTTGATCTTCATTACAGTCGTCCTCCTTCCACAGTGACGAGCACGCAGCTCAAGTGTGATTCACTTTTTTCAAAAAAAAAAACACACTCATTTTTTCTATAGGAAACACACACATTGTGTGATTATCACTCCCTGTTCTATAGATTCTTTCCTGCTGCTACACTTGCTTCCTCGTGCTGTGTTGAGGCAAAAGCAAAGCGTCCTCTCCTGCAAGTTGCAGTGAGAACTTTCCTGTAGTTAATTCCTCCAAACGGCAGCGTGTAGTGGAGCTTTATTGCGCCGCACAGAAATGCACCTGATCATTTCTCCGCGTTCTATTTTGTTCCCCAACAGCCGTTCTCCATCCAGAGCTGCGAGCTGCCGCTTGTTTAATGGGCTGAGCTCTGTGCCATTGAGTAGACAATAAGTGTTCTAACATGCACGCCTCGGGGTCCTACGAGTGTAAAAGGAGAACGTTTCCGACATCGCCCGCGATTCATAACGTGGAACCCCGAGCCTCGTTCGCAGCAACCCTTCCCCTCTTTTAATTTGACGCCATTACCGACTCGAACATGGGAAGCTTTGCATAATGGCTCGCATACAAAGGAGGGGGATGCAAATCGTTTTGCGCTCCCACACTACGCAAAGCAAATAACTGCCGGATCACGTCGGAGGACAGCCTGAGGGGGGGTGCAGGGGTTGGGTTCCCTGCTACTCCCTGGTGCGTCGGTTTCCACCCCCGTCCCGATGCCACCCACGCCACTCCCACCCCACACGCATGTACGGGCGCAACCTTTCTATTGAGCAGAGCCTGTGGGTAATCGATGACATTAATTGACCGATTAAGGGGGAGGCAAAAATAATAATTCAAGACTTTTTGCTTCCTGCAATCGTATTCAGCACAAAGGAGTGTCCTGATTCTGAATGAGACAAACTGAAAGCCCCAAACGAACTCTAGGTTTTGTTGGTTGTTGTTTTTACCTTCTGGCTGATGAGGTTCACCCACGGCGAGGTGCAGTTGCTGAAGTCGGGTCCCTGCAAGTCCCAGTAGCCTTCTGGGCCCATGCACATGTACGAGGCCACACCTGGAGGAAGTAAGAGGACGCTCAGTGAGGACAGTTTCAACTCATTTTAACAGTCAAAAAAGAATATAGCCTTTGTCACACGAGTGTGCAGACATGTGTGTGTTTCTCAGTCCTCTTCACAGTCTTTCAGGCTTGTGAACCACCTGCCTAATTCTCCTGTTTCTCACGAGGCCCCTTGAAAACTCTTCGAAACACAGTTCTAATGTGATTAACTTAATGGATGTAGCAAAAACTGTAATTGGACGGTTTTTATCTTTCCGGCGACTGGAATGAAGCCGCTTCACTCGAGGCCAGTTGGACTCGCCCAGACACTGTCTGCGTTTCATCATTAAAAGTCAGGCGGCGTCTCCACGTGTGTGACAGTTCAGCGTCGGCGCGGGGAGGAAAATGCGCCCAAATAGGTGCCAATTAAATCTGCCACAGCTGAATTCATCGCGAAAGGTCAATTAAGCTCGGTTCGACCAAACTGCCTGCGCTCCACAATGCTCCGTCTGGGCTTTTTTTTGCACAAGTACACAGACATGTTGAGAAATATTAAACAGATAAACCCGTCTGAGGCGGCTCTACCTTACGTTCACCCGGTATCAGCAATTTGAATGGATTAAATCAAATTAGTGTACAATTGAACGAGAGGCTGCTGTTGTGCAATAGGCCCGGTACACGTTTGTGAGGAGGAGTAAACAACTTACATTGGGATTGTTGCCGCTAACATCAGCAAGGCGACACGCTGACATTAAATTGCCCTTGCTCATACTTAAGGGGGAGGGTGAGTGAGAGGGTGAGACGAGCCGCATTAACAGATAGAAATTTTGATTGACATATAATTTCCTTTCCCCCCGGTCAACCTCGGACAGCCGCGCGTTTGATGGGTTTATACGATAAGGGACTCTGCATTTCCTCCTGTATTGAGAGGCCAGGATGGGGGGGGTGGCATGAAAGTGAGAGGGGGAGGGGGTGGGGGAGTAGGGATGACAGTGAGCGGAGTGAGGGAGACGGAAAGTGGGGAGGGAGGGGAGCTCGAGGAACTTTCAAAGAGTGGCAGAGGAAGCTCACACAGTCGTGTTCTGCTCGGCAGTGTCGTCTGAAGTGCTGCGGCTTTGAAGCGAGCGCTCTGAGGAGGTGGAGTATGTGTTCCTCTTATCTTGCCATGTGACGGCTGTTAGTGAGGTCTCGACGGGTGCTGGTGTTGCCCGTTAATGAAGTCTGCATGCGTGTGTGTGTGTGTGTGTGTGTGGTGTCTGAGTCTGTGTGCTGATTGATGAAGTGAATAGATTTCTTCTTGTATTTTTTTCTTTCGGCAAAGTCCTCTAGCCGAATTTGAGGGCATGATGTCACTCCACAATCTATAAAATAATCATAATAGGGAATTTTTTAGAAACGTCCTCAAACGACGGCTCAATCTGCAGTTTAAGCGTGACTGATTTGCATTAGTTCCTAATCATGTTTCACCACCACCGAGTCTTTATTTATGGACTCGCACGAGAGCGAGAAACTCCCAATGTCAAGGTTAGCAGTCTGCTTTATGGTGATGTTTATAACCCAATTCCTGTCTTGTTATTCATCACCTAATTTTTATTTCTTCCCCCCAGGCACTTTTAAAGGAAAATATCGAGTACTCTGAATAATAATTTGCATCTGATCTGGAAAAAAATATAATTATGTTGGAATAATACTTATAATGGCATCTCCTCTGTGTCACTAATGGATAAGGAGACGATCAGTGAGCATTAAGTACTTTGTTTCAGACTGACGCTTATATTTTACACCTCGTTGTAAAGTCTGTGTCCAAACTGTACAGTGGAATTTAATGTTTCCATTTGAAACTGGTGTAAAACTCAAACTTCACCTATTTCCTGTCTTGGGGAAATTGCACCATAAAGTGAAATCCTGCAAAAACACTATTTCATTATAATTGCAAGTTCATCTTCAACAGTTCTATCAGAGCTGCTGTCTCAGTTGCGTCAGTCTCAGCTGAAACCGGGTCACCACCGAAGGTCACTATTTCACATAGCTCATGTCTACAGACTGAAGGAAATGTCATTACACAGAACTTTCGTATCATTCAGCACAATGAAGATCAAGCCGTCACTGGAGCATCTGAGTGAAAGGGAGACTTTAACGAGCCATCATCGTCTTCACCGCCACATTATGAGAGTGTTCGCTCACAAATATGTCCAGTGGCAGGTCTCATTATATCAGGAACTGCTCTGAGATCAGCGCTTGGATGTTCTAACTTCCAGAGGTAAAGCTTTTATATCTAAAGCAGCCAACATTGATTTTATCTTAATGCACACTTGACTTCATTCTCTTAGTATCGATACCGAGGCCGAGCTGGAACAAACTATACAGAAACAAAAGCCCGATGCCTGATAAACAAAGCACAACAGCCCATTCAAAGAGCCAAACACAAATGCGTTTAGCCCCTAATTAATTACATGAATCGCGTCCTGAGAGACAGGAAATAAATACGTGTGTGTGGTGTACTACTCGCTAGTTTCCATACAGATGCAACGCGAAGCTATCTTTAGCTTTGCATCAGCGAGTCGGGACTGAAGAGTGAGGAGGCAGGACGGGAAACGGGGAGAACGCGTGCAGCGGGGGGAGTGTAAACATAAACAAAACACACAACAGCGGCCGACATCAAGGCGGAAAGGCTCACAGCCGACTGTAGCTCATACCGGGAATATTGACAAGCTCACAGGGAGAAAGAAGAAAGCAATAACACATATATATCTTTCATGGAATGTGTTGTTGGTCTTTGCGTCTCAAACGCACGAGTCACCGAGGTTTGGGATGATTAGCCAAGCGCGCTGGTTTATCTCGAGGCATCCTCGGTGAACCAGTAAGTTTCCGTCGCCTTCTCTTGCAGCAGCCGTGTCATCATTGGCGAACGTATCGCTCCGGAATGACCGGATAATTCGACTTAATCTGACCACCGATCTTCCTATTCATCAGCAATTCTCTGCTGCTACACTGAGCAGTGTTCATAGATTTCCGGCGTGACAGAAGAAGCTGCATCCCGGCCCCAGGATGAGATATTTCACCGGATAGCTTCAAAGCGCGGGGCGAGGCAATCTGTTCAATCTGGCCTCAAAATGTCCCATCGACCCCTCAAGGAAGGAAGGAAGGAAGGGGGACGGAGCAGTTTGGGAGAACGATGTCCGGATTACCTTACCTAACCTGCCGCATGGATGCATGAACCAAAAGTTGATTAATAAATAAGGAGACCTGGCTAATTTGTTTGTGTGGTTCTAAAGGGAGTACTTTGTGTGTGTCTGTGTATCAGAAGGAAGGAAACCAAGAGAAGCGAATTGGGAATTTTCCTTTGCATGTTCAGTCCAGCCTCACATTACCTATGGTTCCCGGTGGACACGGCAGCTTCGCGACCATCCCCTGCTTTGTCCTTGGCCAGGAGATGTCCATCATCACCAGGGGGCTGCAGTACTCCACCCTGACGTTGGGGAGCTTGGAGGACGGCGGCGCTCTGTCCTCCTCCGTCTCCGAGCCTTCCTCCGGCGTGTGGACGGGCGGCGCCGACGTGGTGGTGCTGGTCCGCGGCCACTGAGCCACCGCCGTCTGCGTGGCGGGCATCTTGGTCGTGGTGGTCCTGGCTGTCGTCGTCGTCATGGTGGCGGTGGTGGGTCGAGTGGTGGTCCTGGTTGTGGTGGTGGTGGCGTCCATGTAGAATGACGACGAGGTTTCTGGATAAGAGAGAGGGAAGGAGTAAAGGAATGAATTTAAAAAGGAGGCAATGTTGAAGCAACAGAGTATCACGAATGTCTTTTATTCTTTCATTTGAGAGGAGAATTTATTTTGAAAAACAGAGTGTACGCATGGGTGTCGTATTCTTCTCTGCTTTCTATGTGTCACTTTAAGAGAAGATACTTCAAAGAGGATCAATTGGATCTGGCAGGTGTGACTTGCACGGGCGTGGATGGTGTCTAGTTTGGGACCCCCGCCGGCTAAGCTCACACACACACACACACACACACACACACTACAGAATACACAAACTTCAAGCTGCGCAGTCTAAATGTAGCTGTTGACGAGGGCATATCTGTGCGAGTCAATAGCCGGGGTTTTGTAGCTCCGGCGCTATTTCTGGGTCACCCGGGACAAACCGGAATACCTGTTTCCTGGATGTCAGTCCTCCCTGCGGTTACACTCCAGGAGGTGTTTGCTAATGGCGCTGTTTACCCGAGCTGCCGGGGACAAGGGCTATCATAACATCAGCACACACACACACACACTCACACACACGGGCCGAAACGTTGCACATACGCTGGCTCAGTAATCCTTTCTCCTCCCACTCAAGTGCACATGCAGCTCCTCTGCTCCCTGTCATCAATCTTGCTATCTACTCATCTATTCCATCCCTTTTATGCTGCATCCCTTGTGCCCCTGATTGGAAAATAGAAGTCCCAAATTAATTTAGCTACAGGCCTATTGTGAATGCATGGACACAGTTGGGTCAGAGGACACAGAAGGAGGCCACGTACTTAGTAATATATCTGCAGGAAGAGTCAAAAAAGGCCAGATATTCTTGCCAGAATAATGCGTCTTCTTGAATATATTCATTATGGAACATCAGGCTTTTTTCAAATGCTAACTTGACATTTCTTTATGTCATGATCTTTTTTTGGTGCTCGGACAAAGACGGCTCACTGTCGACCCCCTCCGATAAATGAGAGGCGGGGGGGGGGGGGCTCGTCTCACAGACGATTTGGTTTGCTGTGAAAAATGCAATTTGGGACAGTCGTCCTTTTTCCTGCCTAATGCAGAGATACAATCAAAATGACAGAAGTGACGAATGGCCCTAATCTCTGTATGAAAGGGGAGCAAAACAAAATTTAATGAGGGTCGATATTAGGTTGGCAGGTGTAATGGACGTCACACACCCAGAGAGCCGAGATAACAGACACCGAGGCTCAAATCCAGTTCCGCTCCATTCAATTTGCAATCCCTCCGAATGGTGAATTTGAAAGAAGTAAAATAAGACAGCATAAATTAGCGCCGCTGTTTGGGACGCGCGGGCCCCCGGAGGCTGTAATGACACCCGGCTACTATCAGCAGTCAATGCATTCAGCACTTAACAGCGCTCGCTGACAGCCGAGGTTGATTAAATAGTTTGCCGCCGCAGCGAGAGTTCGAGCCTGATTGAGTATTTGTTTTCTCTCGCTCACAAAAGAGTTTGTTGTGTTTTTTCGGCATCCGCAGGTATCTCGGGTCCCCCCCCGTGGAGGCGCTCCATCAGCAGAGTGGAACTTTAACAGGAGTCTCATTGAACTGCGACGTGAACTTAAGGCGGCACGCCAAGGATCCCCAACAACCGGGTAAAGCTGCTTGTATGTCTTTAATGTTTTACTTACAGAGAGACAACAACAAATCAAGCAAATACGCAGGAGGAGAGAAGTCCCCATGTACTTCAAGGGGGGGTTGTTGCACAAATATTAAGGAATGCAAACACTTTCATAACCTGCAAGCACACCCGAATACAAGCAAACACCGATCAGCATTAACTGACACTTCCACCCATCAACGGGGCTTCGGGAAAAAAAAAAAATCACATGAATGCTCAAATAGCTATTTAGCATTCCCAGCAGCCACCAAGACATCACCATTTACATTCTATAACCACCATTAAACATCATCATCAATCTGCACCAGTGCAGCCTTCAGCAGCAACCTGGAGGGAGAGCCATCTTCAAGGAGCTTGGCGGCGCACCAGTAAGGAATTCACGGCTCATACCGAGGTCGGCAGAGGTCGCAACGCGCCGGCTCAGATAAGCAAGTGGCTAAAACAGGTGTGCGAAGGGGTGGGGGGCTGTTAGGATGAGGGGGATGATCGGAGTGGTCAGAGCGGCTGATAGAGGGCAAGTGTCACCGCTGATGGAGCCCGTTGCCAAACTGTCTGCGAGCGCAGCGGAAGAGAAAGATTCATGTTCGGCTTGCAAATGTTTTGGATTATTTACAATGCGAGGCGAGTAACGGCATTATTTATTTGCTGAATCCATCAAACTAAAGCTTGATATCGAGACAATCATTCGACTATCAATCATTTAAAAGATGATCTGGACCCCGCGTCCGCAAAGAAAGCCAGACGCTCCCTCACTGCGAACTGTCATGGCAAACAAGACAAGAAAAAGCCGAGCCTATTGGTTTCTATCGATCTCAGTTGCATCACTGGAATACTGAGTGAGAATGGGCAGTGGGTTATTCAAATGACTATAAATTCCTTAACGCTGCACCGATTGCACCACAACCGGCTGTTTCTGAGCGTCAACAACAGAATACTTCCAGTGTACCAATCGCTTGAACGTAATGGTAGTTGTGGATGTTGCCAGATCTTCTCCTTTAATGCTCATGGAAACATGAGCGCCGAGAGGAATATGACCAGAGGAAATTGCAGCGCGAGGTTAATTCAAAGTCACCACGTGTGGAATGTAATTCCATCCTTGCAGTGGATCCCATTGTGGGCCCTCTCTCGTCTCCAGTAAACGTGACACACACAGGAGATCCTCGATGAGGAGCAGAAAAGAGGGAATCGTCCTTGAACAAACTTAAATATCTTTTTCAGTGAGGAGTGAAAAGAAAGAAAAAAGAAAAAAGGGAGGGGGGAAGTGGAAGCAGCAGACAGCAGCCATAGTCTGCCGGCACCATCGCCTCAGAGACAACACAAGGACATTTTGTTTTGCTATGCCAGCTCTCCCATTCTTCCTGAAACAGAGAGGCAGAGGGACATCTGCACACCAGTGAGGTGAGCAGGTCCTCGGTCCACCCAGTGGAACTACACTGCGACCTTACGGTCCAATTTGAATGTCTGACACATTTCTGTGGTTGAGAGCGTTGTAATAGGCTTTGGGTAAAAACATAACACTTGAGTCCTCTGAGGGAACAACTAACTACGGCCACTGATGGGCCGGCGATTCTCCTCCTCATATTTTATTCTAATTTTGTCCTTGGACAAAGTTTTCTGCAGCAACATCTTCGTTCTGAAGGGTTTTTCTTTTTTTGTGCAGCGAACCCTCCGACCGGCACAAAATACTCAGATTCAAGATGCAGGACAAAGGAGCATTGTGGCATTGAGACTGTTTGATTCAAATAACCCTGTAGATGGATAAAAAATAAATAAATTATTGAAATTACTTTTGTCAGTTCAAGGCAAACTGTTTTTTTTTTGCCATTGCAGTTTTTGACACAATCCCTTTTGAAAACTTTCCCTCACTGCTTAGTGAATAATTTGATTTTAATTGGAGTTGAAGTTCATAGGGGGCAGTTGCTTGGTAAATAGGAGTGATTACACATTTACAAACACAGATTTCTATCAGGCATCAAACGGCTTCAATAAAAGATTTAGTGAAGTTAGTGAACACTAAATGCTGTACACAAAACTACAGCTCGCAGCGCTACGAACTTGGACATGTTTTACCCTTTAGCAGTGGAACAAAACATTTTGAAACTTCTTCACTAAAAACCTTTTATAAAAAAATCAATAAAAAAATCTGTTGTATCAGTTTTCTTTTGCTTTTTTCAAACATTACGATTTGACCTATTATTTGTAAATTCATGTTCTCGATCCTAAAGTGAAGAACATCTCCTTCATTCATTTAAAAAGACAGAAGTAAACATCTGCACCAGCACTCCAGCCTCTTCCAAACTCCTGTGACCCTCAGCGTTTACACTTCCATTTACCACACACACACACACACACACACGAGCAAGCATGCACGCACAAAACGCGCAAAGTCTGTCTGTTTCCACCCCACACATAGAGCTTTGTGCTTCATTTCAAAGCATCCAGTTCCAACTAATTAGCCTCTCTCTCTGTATCCCAGGGCTCGTGGCTCCTACAATTAGATAAGCCCGCTCGAGGAAAGCAAAAAAAAAAAATAAAATAAAAAAAATATCCCTATGCTGTTATGAAATGGATCCGGTTTATGTGACTTGCCATTTCCCCAACCGAAAGCCGACAAGCCGGCTCGCAGAAACTTGTGCCGACTGGAGATCAAAAGAGGTGGCGGGAGCTTTTGGGGGCAAGAATGAAGCGAGCATCAGACGGCGGGGAGACTCTCCCAGCCTCATGCTGAACCCAATTACTTCCTAATTTTGGTGTTTGAACCTTTATGCACGGTTCCATCTTCAGCAGGGACTTACGCAGGCGGGAGAAATTTTCGGACAGTCTCCGTGTGACGTCACCCATTAACTTCCTACTAGCCTGTTTAAAGCCTGCGAAATGGGATTAGTGTGTGCTGGGACACACAATTTTGGGCAGGCGCACTTGAAGGCAAAATCCATGATCACGGTTGTTAGTGCAGCCGAACTGAGATGTGAGCGCGCTGCTCCCACTTTGGAGCTCCGTCTGCTTCATTCCTCCCTACAAAATTGAGGGGGGAAAAAAAAAAAGACAGAGAGTATCCAAAACATATTTACAAGCTGATCGAGTTAGAGAATCTGATGTGCATTCAATAGTTAGACATTGTACAAAGGGGGTGCAAAAAACTTTCCCAAACAGAGCATATTGAGAGTTGTCGTTCAAGGCGCAAATAATTTGTCAATTTGTCGCCTCGGGCCAGTTATTTATTTACGTCCTTCTGCAGACAGAAGTAAATTCAAGTATCCTACTTTACATAATCAGTAAACGCTTTGTAATGGGGTGATTCAGTCTGTTCCACGGCTTGACAAGCCCTCGAATATTTGTCATACAATCCCACCTACAATTTGCATGTCTTCATGAGTTGAGGAGAATGGCGGAGAAAAAAAAGAAAAAAAAACATAGCTTGATGATCAGAACGCTGCCATTCAATGAGCTTCTTTTGTGGCGAGGCCCACGAATTCATTTCTGGAGTACGGAGGGGGGGGGGGGGAAGCAGGCGGCGCCACCCCCTGGAGGAGGTGCTGTGAATTATGCACCCCGACATCCGGTAATGCCGCGGTATCATCTGACATGATGAGAACCGTAATGGATGGGAGCTATGCATTGTTTGGCAATTAATTTCTCATTCCCGAGCTCTCTTCCCGGGACTTGAGAGGGCACCGATGGAGGTCACGCGGCGAATGGGAGCCGAGTGAACGGCTCATATGTATGCACGCGTGGACCCGCGGCCCGCGGAGACTCGCTGTGTTTGAGTTTAAATGACGTCGGAGACGCGGGGAGCCGAGCCCGCTGCCATATGCACTGCACAGAAGTACTGCATAAGTGGCGCTTTTGCTTAACGTGCGTGCAAACCGCCTCATCTGCAAAAAAAAAAAAGAGGATTTTGCTCATCTTGTTTTTATTTATTTTTGGTACGAGTCTCAAAGTCTCAAATCAAAATGCATTATGCAAATCTGGCCTGCACCTACACAACTGTAGTGTTAATACAATGCCTGCGGTGCTGCACGAGGAGTGCTTTCAAACCCCGTTGCCAATATTTCGCGACATCTCTTCAATGTTGGATTTGGTTTTTTTCCTCGCGCGGCCAAATCTGGAGTCTCCAAGGCCGGTGACAAGGCCAGACATTGTCAAACATACCGGGGGGAAGCGGACGGAGGAAATAGGACTGCGAGCGCGAGCGCAGCGGGGATTTCAGAATGGCTAAGAGGAAAGGCGCGCTCCTCCAAGGTCTCGCCATTTGCCAAAACAACCTTGAGTGAGGCTTTCGAGAAAGACTGTCGACCAAACAACCAGACCGGGCCAAATGGATAGGGGCAAAGCTGCGCGAGGGGGAAACTCTGACACCGGTGATAAAGAGAGTTAAAGATGCTTTAGAGGCCTCCGATCAGATTTACTCGGCTGATTGGTCAAAATAAATCACTTTGAGCCGGTGTGCCACCAAGCCTGTTAAATTTAATGTGGCAATTTTTGGGGACTCTGGAGAAATGGAAAAACCACACACATACACACACAGAACCAAGAGTAACAAAAAAATAAAAAGTACAGTGGTGAAAAAAGCCCCCATGAGCTGCATTCCTGCTCCATGTTACACTTCTATTTATTTTTTATGTTTTTTAAAAAACTATTCTTAAACCTTCAAATTCAGCTTCATGCTCAGACCATAGCTGATCGGTTTGTGCCTAGAAGTATTCGACACGTTTTGTAGAATTTCAAAAGAGCTCGGGACACTCCCCGGTGCTTTTATTTTGAAGGTTCCTGACCTCAGTGTAAGAATCGGTGAAAAATCTGAACCCAGTGAGGTCTGCGAGTACAAGTCGTCGGATTTCATATATGAACAAACAAGTCCTGAGACACCCGTGTCCAATCATCTTCCATTCATCACATGACTTATTTTTTCTCCTCCCTCCCACTCCAAGCATGTTTTTTTCCCCATTTCGGTGCATGTCAGGAGAGATGGATTGGGTGCTGGCCTTAATTGAGGGATTGCCTGCCACATCTCTCACTACACAGGTGATCTGTGTATGATTCCTGGATCAAGGTAGAGCCGCTAAGGCCGGTGATGGATGGCGAGTCAGGAAGGGGGGGGGGGGTGCCAGACAAACTCGTGATGTATAATAGGGGCATCGCACAAAGCCAACGAACGCGGCACATTCTGAAGCTTTCCAAACACGCGGACGCCGCCTCACATCCACAAAAGCCTCATTCAGTCCCGCGTCGCAAAGGAATGAAAGCAGACTCAGCGAAACACATGCGCGGGGTCAAAGTAACTACATTTTACAATACATTACAATTTACTCATACATGAGGGAATATGCCTGTGAAACATTCAGAGAGGCTCAGAAGCACCAACAAAGAGCTCCCTGTTTCCACTCCGGAAAAAATCTAAAGCTGCATTCCTAACAGAGGCCTATTATGTTGCAGCATTAAAAGGGGGCTGCGAGACGCGTTTGTGTGTGTGGGGTTTTTGTGCGTGCGCGCGCATATGTGTTTGGAGAATCATCCTCGGCAATAATCCTAAACCTTGCTCTTGTGCTGGAAGCAAATTGCCCTCTGCAAGAGGTGCGCCAGGCGTGTGATAAGTGCGTAGCCTGCAAATAAGCATGTAGCCTACATTCCTAAGCCTCGACATCAAAAAGGGCTCCGCGGAGCATGCGAAAGTCGGCGTTTCGGTGCAACGCTGGTCTTTAGTTTGAAACACTTTGAACAATAGCTTTGTGATCAAGAAAAGATGCCTGGAATAGCATCCGACAACTGCAGGGTATCGCTCAAATCTGCACCGGCGCCCGTCAATAAAAGCGACGCGAGCGACTGGATTGCGAGCACGCGGGCGAAAGAAGCAAAAGGACAACAGGCTGCGCGTTCGGGGGGGGGGGCAAACTGACTCACACTCAGATTAGCCACAGTGACTCTGCCAGCCTGCATTTACTGCTTAGACAGTCTTAATCAATTTAGCATGTGTCAGGCTCCTCCAAATAGAGCCGGGGAAGGGCCCGGGCGTCGGAGACGCTGGCTGTTTGGCCACGGAAGGTTGGTGGGGTGCCGCGTCTGGCGAGCTCCCTCCGGGCGAGCCGCGCTGGCACCGTGCCCCGACCAGATGGCAACATGTGGCAAAATTACAGCGATACCAGACAATGAGTGTATCCATGACACCCGACCGGGGATGGGATCTCACGCACCAATCGTGAGTCGACAAAAACAACCGTTGCCGCAGTGGCACATGGAGGCCTGGAGGGGAACATGAGACAAATCCGGCCGCGCAGAAGACAACGCGCGCCTCATCAGAGCGACAGTCACCGTGCATAATCTGAAAGCCCCCGTTAACAGCGAGCACACACAAAAAAAGCATCCAATAATGTAGGATTACTACTTCAAAAAAAGGCACATAAATCAACACGTATATACGGCGTAATAAGCAGCCTGGGAATCTGATCTTGGGACAGCATATTAGCGCTGGGGAAAGCAGCAGCAGCAGCAGGTGAAGGCAGAATTTCTCATGTGGCTGCCTTTGTCTTTACCGTCCTGTTGAGTGACTGCAGCTTTCACCTCATGCTCACTGTGGCACGCAGCAGCGAGGTCACGCTGGGAGGTTCACGCTCCGCAGAGGCAATTCAGTTTTTTTTGGGGGGGGGGGGCTCTCACAGAGGACTCTTTGTGTGGATTCACTTTCACCCTGACAGACTCGAAAAATACGACGACGATAATGCTTAGAAAAAGAAAAGAAAGAGTGACTGCAGAAGTTTTTTCAGTGTGATGATGATATTATACAAAACTAGCGTCTCTTCAGAACACACGTGGGTGGCTTATTTTTGATTTTCCAATGACACTGAACAGAATAGGTGGTTATGATGATGGATGGCATTTTTTATCAGTGACACTCCCTCAGTAACAAATTCTCCACATGATGAGGGGGGCTACTTTTGCTCGAACAGGGGGTGATTGTCTGGTCACTCGCAATTTCGCCGCTCCCAGTGTTGACACTAATTTCATGCCGCTCCTCGACTTTGGCGGCCCCGCGAGCTTCTGAAACAATCGAATGGAGTCTGACGTTCGCCGAGGAGAAGATTGAGCTGAGCCGCGCCGTGATGGATGGGAGGAGAAGCCCCCCCCCCCACTCCGAAAGGTGGATCCGGAGAACTGGGTCACTCGTAATTGAGCGCCGATGAATTCCCACAATTGCCAGAGTGTCAACATCCTCTTGAGAGGCCACCGCTGCTTCTGGGATTATTTACATCCACGTGACAAAGTGACATTTTCCAAAACCACGCTTCATGTTTGAAAGCCACTTTCAATCTGAACATTGCATATGCTGCTTGTGGTTCTCAGTTGCTGTATTTACGTGCTATGTCCTGCTTTTTTAGCTTTCAAACGATGACCACGCAGCAGTTCATTTCAGTTGTCCTTGCATATTCCGTACTGAATGTGCCCATGAAAAGTGGTAAGAGAGCTTTTATATCTGCCTGCTAATAGCCGCCTGTGAGCACATTTTTTATCACCGACTCAGTGAATTTAATTATCAATGTGGAGTTGTCATGGAAGCACTCTTGGGTGTAGATCATCTGTCCTTGAAAACAGCCTGTTTGGATGAAAAAATACTGTTCGGTCTGTTGGAGAGACTCGAGCAGGAGCGCCGGTGAGATTTGTTGAGACTTTAATAGTCAGAAAAATAGTCTGATCTATCCTCTGAAACAGGGTCCGATAACAAAGAACACAGATATACAGTCGTGTGTTTGCCAGCTGGATCCGTTGCGTGCAGGACTGCTGTTTTGCTTCGCCCGGGCGTCTGCGACTGCACACCGGACCCCAGCTGTGATTGCGGCTACGTCATGCTGCTCTGCTGCTCCGCCGCGGCGGCGGGTCAGGCGTGCTGCCGGAGGCCCGTGGCGCCCGTGCTTCGCGCGATCAGAGACTGGCACCTCTCCGAGAGTGTGAACAGGCGCCGCGATCAAACGCTCGCGCTCGCTGCTAAAACCAACACAGCCCGCCCACTTTGCACTCTCGTCTTCGGGCCTGGTGAGTTGTCCGGTTGAGTTTTTAGTCTCACTCAATGGAAAAAAAAAAGCTCAATATTATTCACACAGAAATTATTTGTTTTTTCACAACGCACACTTTCCACTTTTTTGTTGGTCTGACTTGCTGCGACAAACACTCTCTCCCGACTCCCTGGTCGTCTTTTTTATTTTTTTTTTGTCTCGCAAGCTGGCTTGCAGTGGTGAACAAATGGAACAAACAATATGATGCAACTGCAAATGCGGACTAATTTGTGTGCAGCCGAGTGACGCGCTGATGCCGATTCAAGCAATTTGGTTGCAACGATCCTGCCATCTTGAAATTAGGCTACTCGCGGAGACAATCGCGTGGAAAATGTGCCCAGCTAACAACAGCAGCCTTAATCAGAGCGAGTCGGTAGCTTCTTGTTTATGTATTTGGTCTGGGAGTTGATCAAACTAAACGCTTTATTGCTCGAGAACCCATTCAATCACCCTTTCGTTCCCCATCAATCTGTTTATCTGACGTTTATGTTTGTTCACTGACTCCATCTATCCACTTAATGCAACATTTTACTATCTATATTCATGCCGTGGAGTCTTTCGAGAGTGGCCGAGCCTGCAACGGCAGCCAAACGCTTCCTCTCCGGGAAGACGACCACTGAGGCTTGTAAGTTTGCGTCTGCGGAGATAAAAGCCGACGCGATCCTGGTGTAGCTCGGTTTAACGGTAAATAATTATCGTGTAACACAAGAAGCGCAAAGCAGATTCACCTTTTCCTAACGACATCACATTGTGCGTATGGCACGCTGTGTGTCATCCGAAACCAAAACACGGTGAGCGTGGTCACCGGATGACTGAATGTATTAAGGGGTGTGTTGAAGCGGGAGTCAGGGGCATCAAGAAAGATTTGAGGGAGAAAGGTAACAACCAGCTAAGGAAAATAAATTAAACTGGCAAGCGGCAGGTAGAAAAGCCTCCAGAGGAGAAAGCAGAAGTGGGGATTTCACAGTCAAATAACTTGTGACATTTTTGACTAGAGCTGTTGATGAGATAGTGCAAAGTATTACCTCTGGGTGTCAAAACAGCTTTTTTAACCCCCCCCCCTTTTGTTTCGTGCTTTGCCAGCAAGCAGCGATTTTTAGGAAGAACAATGGAGCAGAGAAGTTCGACTTTTGAAGAGGGAAGTTAACACAGGCAGTCAAAGGCTGCGGTAACAGACTTCACCTCGTGGTCACGACGACAAGAGCTTCATCTTCGTCACACAGCACAGGTCACACGACAACCACCAAGAAATAAGTGAAAGTGGAACACCAAGCAACAAACAAAGGCTCTCCTCATCCGCAAACATTCAGCAAACCGAATGCTAAAACAACAGCAGAGCTGTTGTGACAATGGCGAGTAATAATAGAACTATCTGAAATGATTATTTCAATAAACTCAACTTTCTACTTCATCAATCCAAACTTTTCTTCTGCCATAACTTGCAACACAAAAGTAACACAATCAACAGCATTCCCTCCAGCCCATTGTCACCATCCCACACACTCTCAACTTGTTATATTATAAATATATAGGTATATTCATGAGCCTATTCGACTCAAATATGAGAAAACAAGCCTTAAAGTGTAAACATTTGCAAAGCCAAAGCCGCTCTTTACATCCCACACCACACAAGTGCTGCGTAGAGACAACAATATGTGCGAATCATGCTATTCTCAGAGAAGTACAAGTGTCTCTTTGCAGATCGAGTGGCTCATAATATGAATTTAAATT
>JAUESE010000067.1:4234010-4251850 GCA_032274725.1 Malacoctenus triangulatus
GTGTGTGTGTGTGTGTGTGTGTGTGTGTGTGTGTGTGTGTGTGTGTGTGTGTGTGTGTGTGTGTGTGTGTGCAAACACACTGGGTGGTGGAGGCAGAAGAAAGGAGGCTGGAATAAATGAGGTGAAGGGAAACCAAAGCAAGATCTTAATGTATGGGTGTGAAGACTTGACAAATCAGGTTGACACCAGTTGATTGTTGTTTTGGAAAGGCCAAACTGAAGAGCATCTATGAAGTATTCTTTGGTATCGTCCCATTACAAAGACTTAAATCCTCTAAACATTCAACACAGTGTATCAATGTGCATCATTATGTCCTCGTCTTATTACATCGACTTAATACAAGAGGACTTTCCTTGTTCAAACTGCTTGTTTTTTGCTTTGTTCTCATTTTCTGCTTCACCTTAATGAGCTTAGCCGCGGGTGCCTAGCAACGACTCTGACAGCACCGACAGTGAAAAACTCGGCAGGGCCGTCCGTTCATTTGTTGCGCTAACCTCCGCACGCTAATCCGTCGCTGCAGCCGCAAATATCACCGTATCCGCTCACTGCGATTTCCCCTCTCGCCCCCCCCTTCCTCCCAACCTCCATTCACACCGCCCACACCTTTCATCCACTTAGCAGCTACCTCTCACAAGACAGAGTGTCCTGGCTCTGTACCGGGCCGTGGTTACCTCCTGAGCGAGGTTGAGACGCCCCCCTCCCCACCCCACCCCACCCCACCCCTGGTGGCCCCAAAATGCGGGAAAGGAGGCGCTTCTCCCCAGCACTTTATGCTAGTTTTGTGTTCTTGACAGTAGCAGGACCCGTTGATTCATTCCTGCAGGGATTTTCAGTCTGAGTGGGTGGCTGGGAGAACAAGGGGAGCTACAGGGTGCATCAATTATCTGACAACATGTTCCTAACTACCTCTTTTTACCATCAGCTGCTTTTCACACAGCTGATTATCTAAACGCCATGGTACCCGACTAAAAAGCAAAGTGCAATTGTTTGATAAAGGTCCTAAGACCATTAGTATTCTCAAAGGGGCATGTCCAATGTGGAACTAAAGCTGTGGAAATAAAAAGAAGTGGACATATGTTCAGCTTTGGAAATAAAGCCGGGGAGACAAAGTCAATGTGGAGCGGCAATTTAGATAAAGTCCATCCCTTCTGAGTGCTCAAGGGTGTTTCGACCTCAAAGGCAAAAGTAACCAGGCTCCGAATGATACTGGACCTGGGTTTTCAGCCGCTCGTAAGTGCTGCAATAAGTCAACAAAATAGCTAAGATGGACTACATGTATATTCACTCCACTCTTGCCTTGAGCCCGACATCTTCCGAATTCAGGACTGCTTGCTTAAAAACCCCCAAACTTCTGTATATATATTACCTTAATGCTAGCAATCAATTACACTGCATAAGCCGAAGCACAGTAAGACTATACTCTGTCTGTGGTGACAAATGGGTCTGCATGGGGCCGGGTTCCACAACAACAGGGTCATAACTCTGCAAACAAGGCTCACGTCCAGCAGCAAAGCTCATCAAGCATATTTATATTTTGAGGAATGGCTGATAATGAATCCACATTATTCCTAATGAACATTGATTCGAGTCAGAACAATATTTATGGGCGGCATCGATTAGCAGTCAGGTATGACGAGGGTTACATTTGAAGTTGTTTGTGGCTCGCTGCGATTCCCGAGCCAAAGCATTCCCGAACACAGATGTGTTGCCACATAAAGCAGCGACTCCGAGTACGGCTCCTGTGTTAATTATCGAAATTCACGGGCAATCTGTAACCCCGGACTCGCGCTTGTAAATATTTCAGTGAATCTCATTGGGCTCGTCCTGAATAAAACGCGCAGAGATGTTCGGTGCACTGTATCGAAATGTTTACCACGCTCCTCCTCCAGCAGCATCTCCACACGCACTGTGAGGTGTGCAAGATCAATAAGGTGTCAGGAGGAGAAGTGCATTCATTAATTCATTTTCAGCAGGCCTCAGGTGTGATTTACACCATCTCTCATTAAATGAGGATTTGCTGATTATGTTTTCAAGAGTTGTTTTTAAACACACCACCACTTGAGTCGCTTACTCGACAGCAAATGACTAATTTTGCCCATGAGTGTGTCTCCCTGTGTGTCTGTACATATTCATAAAGGCAAATAATCAGATTCTGTTACTCAGAATGAGACCACAAACCGCGATTTCATATACTTCTAATCGGTTTCAATCTGAAACAGATAAGTCAAAAAATATGACAAAATATTGACTAAGCCAGTGTTATTTTTCTATCATCCTCACAATCATTAGCTCATGAACACTAAATTGTATTTCATCACTGTGTCCCTAAAAATGAGGATAAAGTGTGTGTGTACATTTATATAAGGTAATTTTCTAACCCAAATGCTGATACCAATTGAGTTCAGCTGTGAATTTTTTTTTTCAATGCATCCAATTAAATACGCCGCCTAAAGCCATGAATCACGCCGAGCGCAAATCTGTCAGAGTAACTAATGAACACCGTGTGTCCTTACCTTTGAGACATGATCTTGTACGCATCTGGAAGGTAACACCGCGTGTTCTCCATCTGCGCCGGGTCCGCGTCGCAGATCTTGTCGTCGGTGCGGCCGTAGTTGGCGCTCTCGATCATGATGACGTCGGTGCCCGGGCAGCGCAGCTCGATGGGGTAGCTCTCGCACGACAGCTCCCTTCTCACCACCGCCATGGGGATCGGTGCTCGACTGAAGGCTGGAAGACAAAGGAGGCCAATTGGAAAAAAAAAAGTTAAGTATCTCAGTTGCCTTTTTTTCTTTCTTTTTTTTTATGTTTGTGTGAATGATTTCGAGAAATAAGCCATAGAAGAGCTTCCTGGTGTTACAATAAGTTGTGACCTGAATAAAGAAACTCTATATTCCTGCAGGAGACTTTGGGGAACGAATGGGAGGACCTGCAATCAAAAGGTCTGACACTGAGACATCTGAGGAAAGGGTGTCCACCTTTCGCCTTGAGAGAGTGGGCGGATGGGACGCTGCTTGTTTGGAGTGGGAGGATGAGCAATACCACAGGGGCTCTTGCGAGGCCAGGAGTTGCGGAGAGGAGGAGTACGAGATTGACACGGATCAAACATTAGGAAATAGACACGGTGTTTGTTTTTTAGGCGGTGAGAAAAAAATAAACGTTCATTACATGGGCATTCAGCTGAGAAATTAAAGACAGACAGAGAAGCAGAGACGAAGAGGCCACGGCAGAGTGTGTGTCGAGTAAATTGTTACAATTTCCCCCCAGAGTAGAATCCATAAATCATAAGAGTTGCAGCCGTCTTTGTGTTTTAAGGTGATACAATGCACTTCAGTGAGGCTGGAGGCTGGCGGGAGGCAGAGGGTCAAAAGGTGCTTTTCGCCGCAAGTCAGTTTGGCAGGAAACTCTGCCGTTTGCCGCGGAGCCAAAATGGCCGAGAGGGCTTGGTGGGACCGTGCGGCGGCCGTCCGGAGGTTGCCGACTTCCTTCTGACACGGGGGAGGGGGGGCGGCCACGCACGCACGCCCACGGACGTCTGTGGAGGCTCGCACTCGCACACGAGCGAGCATGTGCGCGGCAGACTGGAGGAGTTTCTGTTTACAGCGAGAATAAAAAATGAGCGAGAAGCGTAAACACTGGCCTGAGCGACTGGAGGAGGACCGCGGCAGCTCCGGGTTTCTATAAACATCCCATCAGACGAGCATCTGAACTCGCAGGAGCCATCACGGGATGACGCGGCCTGAAGTGTGCATTTATCAGCAGGGAACAAACGGGAGAGAAAAAAAAAGCGCGAGAGAAAGGTGCCGAGAGAAAGAATCCACATGTGAAATGAGAGGTGGAGATATCACCTGAAATCAATATCGTGATTAATTGCTGTATTTTTTCCAAGTAGGAACAATAAACTTGCTCTGGGGGTCTTATCAATCCTCCATTCAGACCAAAAACAGAAAAAATAACAACTCTTAGTCACATCGCTTGAACATATTCAGTTATAAGGGGGATGAAACAACTTCCCAGCATCATCATTTTGACCATGCACTGCAAAAAATCCCAAATCTTTACCAAGTATACTTGAAATAAGCCCATAAAAGGAGCAGCAAGTAAAAGTAATTACTAAAATATGACAAATAGATCTTGAAATAATCAGGAAAAAGCTTACTTTAGTTGATTATGTTTTCTTTTCAGTGTGATAAGGTTATTATTTGACCTGAAATAACAAAATTTTACTTTGCAATTTTGTTTTCTGGCAGTGTAGAATTGACTCAAACATTTGAAGAAAGGCAGTTGGGGTTTATAAATACATGATTTTGCAGCACTTGAAATTGTCACAGTTGCCATGGAAATATTACAAGGTTCATTCAAGAACTGCAAATCCGAACATCAAAAATGTGAAGGCTGCGCCATTGAAAGCGCCCAAAAAAAGCTTGTGAATGGGCCACTCAGATTGCTGCAAGGATAATGTGCTTTTGTAGGCCAACCGAGAAACATCTTGTTCCCTGAACAAACAGTTATTAGGATTTCCACGTTGCTTTCTGGACTGCTGAATAATACGATTAGCATAATACTTCATGACTTGGAAGAGCAATAATCTAAACCACAATCTCAGTCTCCATAAAGATATTTCATTGTGACACCATCAGAATTATCAAATGCATACGTGTCTTTTTGGGGGCTCCCTAGTAGTTTTTTTGTTTTACAGGTGTTGCCATTGCAGGTTACATCAACTTGCATTTGACACTTGACTTGAACAGGGTCAAGACTTGTCTCGCTAAAACCAAGGAGGCCTAAAAACTCTCCAATGCAGGGAGTCAGGAAATGTCAGAGACACGACGATGCAGGAGCTTGTGACATTTCCTGCCAATGCCAAAAGAAAGTGGTTGAGTGCGCCATAAAAGCTGTAAAACGTGAGCTGTAGGTAAAGGTTGGAGAAACATATTGACGGGATCAATCACCATATTCCTTCTGCATGTTTTTGACCCTGAGGTGACACACGTTTAAATAATTAAACTGCCCTATCTGTACTGTTTGGGAGTGAGCAATTTTGTGTCATTACTGTCCCTCGCATCCTACTGTGTGTTCACATGATAAAAGGTAAAGTCTCTTTGTGTTATTTTTTTTTTCACCCAAAGCTAGAACACTATTTCATCTTCCGGTTGTCTGTTTCCAGGACTGTGTCGGCGAAGACGCAGCGAGTCTCCCTGCAGCAGCTCCTCGGCTTTATTTAACTTGGGCTGACTGGTCATGTTTAATTACATGCTTTAAAACTGCCTGGTGGAATAACGTCAACCTGACTCTTTGTGTAATCCTGGACTGACTCAGAGATGTTGAGATCAAGCCTCGGTGGGAAGGAGGGGGGGGGCAGAATACCATCTGTTGCAAAACTCTTTGTTCTTGTTGCTTGAGATAGTTCTTTATGACTCCGGCTGGCTGTTTGGAGGTCAGCGGCGAATTAATCTGGACAGATCAGATGCGGGATGGATTACGATCCAAACATCTGAAGGTTTTTGCTGTACAACGCTGTAACTTGAAACGAGCTGTGGCGGCAATCGCGCGTCATTTCTGTGAGGTTGTTTGCAATCTCGACCGTTTTCCAGCGTTTCTGAGCCATTCAGGTGCCACTTTTCATGCGGCCCTGGGAGTAAACAGAGGGGAAAAAAAACAACAAAAAAAATAAAACAAAGGCGCAGTGAGGTGAAACAGCAAAAAAGAAACCCCTTATTATTGTGTCACTTCATTTTCGTTTCATAAATCACTCAAACCCCCCCCCAACACAGGAACGCAGGCTTGCCATTGAAACATCACAGATTGGGATAATTGCGCTCGATGTAGTGATGAAAGCCATCAATTATCTTTCTCTTAATGGGAGATTTCATCCGCCTCCTGGAAAGTGCTGGTGTGGATCACACCAAACTTTGTTGGAAATGACAATAGCAGTGGAAAAAAAGGACAGAATAGGTTGACTGAGGCCCCTACTCTTAGATAAATAACACAAGTGTAATTTTCTTTGATTGAGAAGACCAATTATGTATTGATCTTTGTGCTTTTATGTGATTTTTTTTGTGAGATGCCACCTGGATTGTGCGTGAAAAAAAGGGAACAACAAAACGGCTCAATTAAACGGAATCCATTGTGAAAGCTTGGTGTTCCTGATAAACTGATTTGGTATGATTTGCTGTGGAAACTCTCAGACCTTGAAAGGCAACCTGGCCAAAGGGCTCGGTCGACGCCGCGGCGTCCCTGAAAAAAGGCGCGCGTTAAAAAAAACATCCGAGAGCGGCGAACCCGATGCCGTGGCCGCGCGCTCCGGCAATCCTCTAATGTACCTGAGCAAAAGCATGCCAGTGATGTCTCAGATTACCCGGCTCGTCAACAGCTCTTGTGTAATTACATTTGTGCCCGGTGGCGGTGATTGATAGAGCTCATATTCCTCAGGTGCCCGAGCCAGCATCCTGCCCGGCTCTACCTGCACACACATCATCATCAGACCTATTGAAAATCGAAACAGTCTTATTGAAAGTCCGTCCTCTTTTTTTTTTCTTTTCTTTTTTTTCAAAGTTCCCATGTTCTCTTCACTTCAGATTGCTTTTTCTTCTCTCTTGCTAATACTTGAGAGTCGGATTTATATGCAGCGCATCTCTCTCTCTCTCTTTTTTTTTCCTCCTCTGCAGATCCTCCCTGGATAATTCCTCTGACAAGTGCACTGCTGAATATGAAAAAAAAATAAGAATAAAGGACAGAAGTAGTTGTTTGGAGGGGGGGAGTAAGAGAACTGTAGTGGTCACGCCGGACACTTTCATTACTTTTGGGAGGGTGTTTTTAATCACGACGCTTGCAAATGACATAACTCACAAATGAATTTCTCCGAAAAAAAACGCAATTACTCACAAAAAGGGCAGCAGAAAGGTCAGAGAGAAAAATGGTCATTTGGAAAATGTCGCACCCCCGCAGAGCTTTTAAAAATCACTCCGGCGAGGGCGAACGCTTCGGGGTTCTGAGGGGTGGGCTCGTCAGGAGTGGAAGCAAGTCGCGGGAAGAAATCAAATATTTACAGTTAAAAAGCATATTCTGGGGTCACTGACACAGAGCCTGGACCCCATTACGTGCCCCGAACCTGCAGGTATTGAAGCACAAGAGGAACAATGACATTTAAAAGTCATCACTAGGAACAAAGTAGAGGCCTTTCCGCAGGGGGGGGGGCGGCGGCTTGTTTTTCATTTCATCTCTCAGGAAAACATGTCCTGGAGGTGCAGTTAAGGTCGACCGGCACACAAATTTACAAGGGATCCCACTAAATCAGCCGCTGCCGTCGCTCGGATAAACAGATGTTGGAGGACGCGAGGCGGCTCGGAGCAGGAGAGACCCGGATTCAGCTGCGGAGGGTTAGCTCAGACACAGCCGATAATTTCCCAATAATTATTTTCTCTGCAATTAAGCGCCGTCTGGCGAAGAGCCAAACACGCTGCCGACAAAGGCGGGGAGGAAATCGTCTCGGCTGTTAATATTTGACGATCATATCTTATTCTTACAGTTTCAAATTGCAGGGACTGAAAAGTTGGTGTTTTTCAAGGCAAACGAACTGACCTATTTGAGATAATGTAAGATAGATGAAAGAGGGAGGATGAGATGGCGAGAGAGCTGATTCATCAGATCAAATGTCTCGTTTTTCCACCGGGGATCTCTGGACGGGTCCCGGCCCCCAGAGCCAGTGATTAATTAGCGCATGAATCTGGATCCTGTTATTTGATTAGACCAATGGGAGCCTGTGACAAGCGGCCTCTCGCTTTGCAACAAATGACGTCTTGCGGTGGACAGGCAGGGCGCGCGGGGGCGTTAAAGGAAAGTCACTTCCAGGTCTGCTTCGAAACGAGGGAGAGAGAGAAATCTCAGCGAACTGTGACTCGAGGGCGAACGAAACCCGAAAAAAAAAGCATTTTCAATAATGCATGAGGGATTATTTATCTTGAAGTGAGAAACAGTTCAGGCAAATTGTTCTCCCAAATAAATTACGTTTACATATGGCCCGAGGCGGCCGGAGTCTCAAAGGCGTTTTACAGCGGCGTGCAAAATTATCCAGGAAGTGAACTGTCAAAGAGCCCCGCGGATCGAGCGTTTAAGAGAAGAGCACTGATAAAGTGCCGGTGCTGAGAGTGGGAGAAAAAACCTGAGAAGGTATCAGAAAGGTGATCCGGAAAACTTTAGGGAAAAACTTTGAGAGAAAGCGGTGTCGTTCTCTGGACTCGAGCCTCGATTCTCGGCCTCAGGTACTCTGCTTTCTCCCACAGTCCAAAAACACGCAGGAAAATCATCCAAAAGTGCAGTTGTGTTCATCTGTGTCACCAGTCAAACACAGGATGGGATGAAGTTTATTGAAATGTTTGCAGCAGGACAGGAGGAAACACCTCTGCACTGATTAATTCATTAGCCGAGCACGGGAACGATCATGACAAACTCCTCACATCGACTTGATGCCTTTTGACACTTTGACCAATGATGCCGCTAAGCACAATTAGCATTACTCATCGTGACAGGGCCCAGATATCTATTCAACGCCGCCGACCAACCAGCCATTTGTTTTGCTCGCGCCCGCATCCGCTGACACACATTTGAAACCATTAATTGGCAACACACCACGCATTTCTGAATTCCAGCAGAGGAAAGAAAGACTGATGGTGGGTTGTTTTTTTGTTTTTTTTTTCTCTTGCAGGACACGACGCGCAAACGCCAGTTTTAGGCTGTCAGTCAAACTGCCCGTGATGCCTGGAGGGAAATCAGCTCCTCTGTGTTAACAAATTAGCTCGCAGGGCTTCAGATAGAGCAGTCGTAATAAACCACGGTGGTGTCCGACTGGTGCGGCCCCGGCGCCGTGCTTTCAGGGAAATCCAACTTCGAGCCGACGAAATCCACACGACAGCAGCTGCTCTCGAAAAACCGCTGCCGTTTTTTATTTTCTCATCCCTTTAACGACCTATCGACAGGGTTTAAGTTAATAACTCAGAGTTAATAAATTGGTCACGGGATGGAGGCAAATCCGCAGAGCGCAGCAGCTCCTCCCTCGCACGGTGAAATAGCCCCAAGTCGACAGAAACCGCGTGTTCACGCACACGCGAGGAACAAACATGAGTGGCTCACCATCACCTCATAGAGGCTCGAATCACATACTCAGAACACAGGGGTTGAAGAGTCTTTCCATCCAGCAAGCACTTTCGTTTAATTAATCACTACTTCAATTCATTAAGTGCAAAGGCATGACAAGAGAGAGGGAGAAAAAAAAAAAGGAGGAGGAGGAGGAGGAAATGGGAAGCGAATCGCCCGTCAAGGTCTGATGTTAAAAAACACTTTGGAGCGCAAATTACAACATTGGATCCTCAGGTCAAACTCACTAACGCTTAAGAGGAACCAGACAAACCACTTCAGTTTTACTGCAAACAATTCGGAATAACTGCACTGCCCCAAAATTTTAGAAAATTATTTCATGTCTTTGGTACAATTTGACACATTTTCAGAGTAATGAACTGTATACAACCCCTGAAACCTTAAACCTTTTGTAAACTACAATTATTGCTTGCTCTGGAATAAGAAATAAGATGTTATAGCCCCAAAAATATATATGAACAACAAATGAAATATGTGGTCAATACTTGTCTCAATTGTTGCTTCTTTAACTCTACATGAGAGTAAATGTTGGCCCTCTCTCAGCTCACTTGTGTTCTCCCTCTGTGTAAACAGAGCAGAGATGGGAGTCCTGCCTTCCATCAGCAAAGTAGCGTTTTGTCAGCCGGCCCGAGCCGGAGGTGAGTGTGCGGAGCGGCCAGCTGCCGTGGCAGCGGATCATGACAGCGAGCTGGGCTTTGTTCAGCTCCCATCATGTCTGACATCGTTTTGCAGTTTCCTCTGCTTTCATTGCCTTCCCTCTTCTCCTCCCAGGCGCCCCCCCCCCTTCCCCAACCCCCCTCCTCCTTCTCTGTGACCCACCCACATGTGCCCGCATCACTCAGGGGAACATCTCAGCCAAGACTAATGCACCTTGGCCCCCACCTACTGTACGGTGCCTCCTGGGCTAAAATGAACACAATCCCCATCACACAAGCGCGTTAGAGATGCGCACCGACACACACACACACACACACACACACACAGCTCTGAGAGCAGGCATGACTCAACATGCCCCTATAGTACCACATGCCCTGGTGGTAATTGAGGTCAAAGAAAAGAAACAACAGGCTGATTTTCGTCTTGTGTGAGGGGAAAGAGGTCTTTTTCCCGACTCTTCTTTTACAACACACCATCACATGGAACTGCCTCGCAGCGCACTGGAGGCAAGAGCGCGGCTAAGTTTAGCAACGCGCACCGAGACAAACTGCAGGGCAACCTTACTAATGTGAGCGTCTCACAGAGAGGGAAGGTTGGGGAGATAAGAACGCGTGAACGCGGGGCCAGAGAGAGAAAAATCGGCTCATTACCAACAAGCCAGGTAATGATTTTAGAAATCTGCAGTTAAAAAGCATCATTAGAGCATCCTGCAGGGGCCACTTTGAGACTGATATACATTCAAAACACCCAAAAAATGCAGAGGAAAATAAAAATTGTGTTGAGAATAAGTCAAGTTTTGTCTCTTCTATGGCTCTTTGGGAACATATGTGAATGTGCAGCAGCGTGATTCATCGGAAATAGTGCAGGTTTTTTTGTTTTTCTTCGTCGAAACGAGTTAACAGCCGAGATTGTCACTTATTTTCCTTCTCATTTCCTCTTGAGTAAAATGTTATCGGATACAAATCTGTCCAAACGAGGTGAGAATGTGCAGAGTCTCACCCGGGCTGTCAGCCGGGCGCCTCCCCTCCGCTGCCAATTCATCAAGTTGGGCCCCGCGACACCTCGGGAACACTCCACCGCACTTTTGGCATCCCATTACGACGCCGCCCTAATCCGCAACACTCGCCGCCTCAGCCCTGTTTCCCATCAGGCGCGACTCGTGCTAACAATCAGAAAAACGAAGATATACTCCGTGTTGATTCCTTGGATCAACTCCTCGCGAATTACAACGGAGAAGAAAGAGCCGGCGCGAAGCAGCAGAAACTGAAATAGAACTGCGAGCAGCTGGGGACGACCGATGTGAGTGTGTGCAGGTCAAGTTTGATCCCCTGTAAACAGAAAGACTGTGATAAACAGTCATTTTCTTACAGCTTGTGCGCAACCAAGGTCAAGAGGACTCAGGAGTGAGACAACATAAAGCCTCTGACTCCTTTCATCAAAAAGATAAACTGTGAAACTTGTGGAATTAAAATTGAATTTTCCATCCTTTTGCAGCTTTGATTAAAAATACATTTCAACACATACATTGCAATCTTATGTACGATGTCAATCTGTCCACTGATAAAAGGTGCGATTGCCTCTTTCTGAGCCTCACTGAGGCCCGGTTGTTATACAGCGACTTCATTTATCACAATAGCAGCCCGCAGCGTTGCACAATGTCCCTTCGAGTGAATCGTAGAGCCCCAAACCCACGACTGGCTCCTTCAGAAAAAGGCGTCTTCTCCTAATGAATGGGAAACCAGGCAATATCGCTATCTGAATGTTTCCCCGGGGCTCGTCTTATTATAGTCGCATTAATAGCGCAATATTGAGAGCAAATGGAGCTGAACTCCAACGGTAACACAATGGCCACCAGGTTAGCACACCGCCTGCTGTCACAACAAAAGTGATAATAACTTTTTGCCGATGGCATAATGGGATTTTTTCGCTCTCTTTTTTTTTTTGTAACTGTTGATCATCAAGTTGATCCCAATCGGTTGACACCGCGGTAAGATGAGCCACAATACAAGTGTATATACAAGAGGCTGTAATTTGTTACGTCTGATAAAAAAAAAAAAATGGAAAAAAAGACTGTAAAAAAATTTACATAAAGCAGCATATTGGCTGTTGATGAAATCTGAAAATGGAATATTCTTCTGTATTCATCACAAAGGCAGGATGAAAGATTCTGCCCTTATTTGGAGCTCGCAGGAAGCAAAAAATGAGCCTCTTTTTTTTTTTTTCTAATTTTATGCCATTTGAAGACAAAAACAGGAAATTGAAGCGCGCTCTCGCCGCATCCTTGTGCGAACTCGTTTGCATCCGACTTTATCAAAAAGAATCCTCACACGAGGCCGCAACTCTTTGAATTACACTGTGGTGATTTGTTTTCTCTGGCGGAGCGCGCTCGGAAATAAACCTACGCCACTTCTCTTCCTCCTCTTCGTACTATTGCAATTATTTTACTGCAGTGTAATATCCGAGGGCAAAAAGCATGAATTAATACCAATTAAAGCCTGCCATAATGTGATGTTTATTTACATAATAAAAGAACAAGAAATTATCTGAATGACAAAAATTAAAATGCAACGCCACGCATAAGGATCTGTTGTGATTCCAGGTTATCTGAGGCATTCCTTGACGTTGTCACCACATAACGCAGGCCCCGCTCCTCCATCCACTGCTGCCTGCAGATAGTCAAGATAATTTCCACACATCCAGTGGATGATAAAACTGGTTTGGAGCTCCATGCGTGCATATTAAATCCCTTCAAGGTATACTTTAAAGGTATTTGAATGAGCACAGATAAGAGTGAGATGAAGAGGAGGAAGCAGTTGAAGGGGCGTGTGTGTGTGTGGGGAGGGGGGGGGGGTGGCCTATATACCGTCAGAACCTGATGGGTGATGAAATTTGATGTACTAGATGGCATCAGCAGATTAAAAACTGCCTGTATCTCTACTTAAAGTCGACTGGCTCCTTTTGTCGCCTCCCTCGTGATTTGTTCACTCTTACGCAACTGTTTGTGAGTTTCTATACCCTCTTTAATACATTATCCACTGGGTGTTTTCCTCCCCGGGGCATCACTGCTATCTGCCGCATGCACGTACACAATGCGACACTGTTGAAGAAAGACCGTTTTTAATTCAGGCCCCCCTGCTTGCTTTGCTTCACCTCCTCCCTACTTAGCTCCAACAACACCGGCAGGGTGTGGGACTGATTCAATCTCGCGTCGGTCCTCCCGCGGGCGCGCTCGCTCGCTCGTCTGGTGGAGCACAACAGGTGAATCCTGCCAGCCCGTCCTCGCCGTGCATCCTCGGGAATGAGGGAGGGGTGGGGCTCGGAGGGGCCGATCGTGGCGGGCCTGACGGTTTGTGCTACTGCGCTGGCAGCCGAGAAGAGAGGAGAAAGGAACGTGTGGGTGCTGTTGTTGTGAAAAGTGGATTTGTGAAGGAAGGAAAAGTAACAGAGAAAGTGAGATACAAACGATGTCAGAGTAGAAAAGAGCTTGTGAGAGACAAAAAAAAACTACTGTTATGCACAAATGCAAAAAACAGTGATTTCTCCACCACCCACAGAGTGAGAAATAATCTCATTCCACATGTATGCAATCAAGACATTGCTGCAGAAATTAGCCTGGGTGGCTACGCTACATCTGAGAAACACGGCGCTCACGATCCCCCTTTGATCGTTTTTTCTTTTGCATTCAAAATGGCAGGTATCAGACACGGGGTTATTGTGCGCAGATAATGAGCGCCTGAATATGCATGAGGCAACGTGTACGCGTCCCGTCATCTGGCTGCGGCTCCCGAACATGTGGCATATTGCGATCTGACAACAAGCGGGAGACACATGAAATCGCGAGGAAAGTGAGATTTCGGGCAAAAGCGCGCCACGCGTGGTGTCACACGAGCAGGTGCGGAGCCGCGAAGTGTGATCCCATATCACATTGACAAAGGCTGGCACCTCAAGTAACAAGTAATTTATTTGGTAAACCTGTTACTGGGAAACAGAGCGCAGGAGAAAGATAATTCAGAGGCTCTTCTGTTCTGAAAACATTGAGATAGAACTTGAAAACCCTGAAAAACCCTCTCATAAATACTTAGAAACAAGGGCACTCACAGATTTTAACTTACTAATTAGGCAAGTAAAGCGGGCATGAATTAGCAGTCGTTTCCAAATCAGAATCGGTGACACGGAATTGTTGTATTCAGCTTGCAATTTAAGGAGCAGCTGTCAGATGCTCGGTGGAAACAACTAATAGGGGAAAACGTTTGAGAATAAACTGGAAAACTGTCAAAAAACCAGTAAAATTGATGAACTGTAAGTGCCAAATAAACTCAAGTGACAAAACTCCATCGAAACATAAATCTGGACCTTCTGAAGGAAAAGAAAAAAAAAGTCTTTTTTCGAACAAAAGTTCAGTTAACTAATCAGGCGCATGTCTCTGGGGGTCAAACGGTTCCACATTCTCGCCTGCGCCGTGACCGTGAAATTACAGACAACATCCTCAGGATCTTGCGTGACGCGAGGCACCTCGTAAATCTAACACTCGTTTCTGAAGGTTTTTTACATTCCCGGGTGGCTCGTTTGTGACGGGAGAAATCTGTCGCATGGGAGCACGAGTTGAAAAAACCCAGACCTCCGAGCTGGAAGCGCCGGTCCCTCCGACGCTCGCCGTGACCCCAATACAAAATACGCCCCATTGTGCGGCGCAGCCGCGCAGCTGAGAAACATCTGCAGCGGGCCCATAAAAATGGCATGCTTTATTGTATGATGCTGTGGCCTGCTGCGGAGTGACATCGCTCACTCTGCCTCTCCGGTTTCAAGCCTTTCCTCAGTCCATCTCGGGGCAGAGAAAGGAGCGTATTATCACAGAGAAAAAGGATCGCCTTCTCACCCCCCCCCCCCTCGCCCTCCTCCACACCCTCCCGCTTCCCACCACCAAATGAGGGGCAGTGATCACGGAGGCAGCATGTGTGTGTGTGTGGGTGCGCGTGCACTGACAGGCATTAATATGTGTGTAGGGAGTGGGAGGCAAAGAGGGAGTGCACCACTGGGGAATGTGCACCTGCAATTTTTCTCATTTGACACAGTTGGTCTTTTGTATGGTCCTGGGCACAGGGAGATGTCTGTGGAAGTTATGGCTCCTGCCCTCTGCCCCCCCCCCCCCTCCACCCCCACCCCTCCCAAAATAAGACATCTTCATGATGGTATTCCCCTTCTCAGCAGAGGATGCATCTGTGTCGGGGGGGGGGGGAATTATTCAACAGATGAGCCTGGAGCTGAGCTGAACACAAGCAAACCCCTGCATCCACATGCGGCATCACTTGGGGGATATAAACAAAGAATTAAACCCACTGAAGATGCAAAAAACAAAGAGGGAAAAAAAAACACTGTAATTTGCACGGAAAACGGGTTCATATACCATGTGCACATAACTATCCTCATTTAGCTTTAAGGACACCTCACAGAGTTATAGCTTATTAGCAAACCAACAATAATAACCCAAAGGGGGAGGATCGCTGAAATAAGCCAATCGTCCTTTCAAATTAAAGAGGAATCCTCCAGAGAACTCCATACCGAATGTAATATAAGGCAAAAGCAGATATTCATCTAATCCGTGCGGCTCTCCGGTGATGAGAGGAGGGTTTAGAGTTTGGGCCACATTATTCTGAATTTATCATCCCGGACTTCGAGGACTCGCCGCTTGGTTTTTCTTTTTCTCTGTGTTTTCGAGTGTCATCTGAGGACACGGTGTAATGCGGGACACGGCAATCAATCAATCATTCAGTCAGTCAGTCCACCCGGCGAGGAGTCCTTGGCAGTCTGGGGGTTTAGGAGGTTCATTGCTGCTTGAATCATGTTTCCTTCCCCCAAACTTGTGGTCGTCATTTCTTCAAGTTTATTATTGGCAGCAACGAGAATGATTGGAGTTCCGAGAAAGTGTTAAGCGAAGCACGAACGAGGGAAAGCCCAAGGATCATGCGGGCTTTAAAGAGTGCAAGTCAAATCTAACCGACAACCAAAACAAAGGAAAATGTCCTAACTTTTGATACAGACTTTACACATATATAAAAGAAAAGTTTGGCTTCCTTCACTTTCAATTTCCCTTCTGAGAAAAGCACTTTGATTACCGGCGCTAACAATCGCTCCGAAGCTCTGCCTTCTTGTGGTTTCCTGACTTCTCGCCGTGTTTCCAGGCATCAGTGTTCACTTTGGTGTATTCAGTGTTATTCTAAGTGATAAAACCACGAAAATACGACTCAGTTTGTAATAAAGCAGACGAACGCTTCAGGCAGAGGGTCAGGGGCTACTCCGGGGGAGTACATTTGGTCAGGGTATCAGTGATCCATGGCCCAAACTGACGACTCCTCCCATGTCTAAACAGCTGTGGTGTGATACCGGGGGCAAGCTGTGACCCCCCCCCCCTCCTCCGGGGCCTTGATACTGTACATCTGCGGAGGATGAGGTGGAGGGGGGCGGAGGGGGGGCACCGAGGAAGATTTGTGTCCTCGTGTGTGGGAGGGTTTGAGAAAAAAGACGATAAAGCCAAGGAGTGTGCCTGTGCGTGTGGGTGCGTGTGTGTGTATCTCTGTGTACTGTACGTGCAGTACATAAAATACATAAACTACACTGTATTTTCCATCCAGTGCAACGCGCTGGAACTGTAAACTACTTGACCCTGGCATCCTTCCAAACAAGGAGGCCATGGCGAACAGCTACCATTACTCTCAGGCTATCCATTCCCTGCTCTCCTTCCTTTTATTTTAATGAGAGCACAATTAATAAGGAAATGGACCAGCTTCCCAAAGGAGGCTAGATCCTCTACAATGGAAGCTTTCTTTTGTCAATGGCTGTATTGAATTCCTCTACAAGGCCACTGGGCCATATTGAAGGCCATCTCTAGTATCGCCCCACCCACCCCCATGCTCCTACCTCACTATTGCTTGAACCCCCCCCTCCCCACGGGTCTCAAACGTTAGGTCTCCGGGGCTAATCTGTGCCACAGTATCATCTGATCCCCTCTATGCTTTTGCTCCAAATGCAGACTCTACAATACTTCGTATTGATTCTCTGAGGCGAAATCGCCACTTACTGTGCACGCTTGGTTTATTCAATGATGAAGGCCAAAAGAAAGAGAGAACGGGGTCCAGCACCACCTTGCCAGTAATTGGCTGGCTATATCTGTGGTGAACTTTAGTTGGAGGCAGAATGGCAACTGATCTTTGTTTGTGTGTGAATGCATTAAAATTCACCCCAGCAGCTCCGGCGCCGTGTACCCGGAGAAAGAGAGATCAAAGAGAACAGCAGCTAATTAATCCTTTTACCCCTTTTGTTTTTCAATTATTCCCTTAGTTGGTCGCATAAAGGTGGTATTGCTTCACTCTGTCCTCTGGGTCATACTAAGGAAAGCACCTGTATTTCCATTCGAACACTCCTGATTGCTCCCGGAAGGCCACACAACAGCAACAAAGACTCCTGAGCCACACAATACAGGGCTATAATCAAGATTTACACAGATGAAAGCAGAGAGCCTATTGTATGGATGCTCCGCCTGCACGCATTACCTGTACTGTAATGCCGTCTTCATCTGCGCGGCTGCGACGTTGTTGTGGTGACGGGGGGCCATTATGCTGATTTCTTCATCAACAGAAAAGTGCCGGTGTTGCTCAGCTGGGAGCGGCGCGTCACCGCGCGCTGCCGTCGTGCGAAACCTGAACAATGACGGCACCGTGAACGTGCAAAAAGAGTTTGCAAAGTGAAACCGGCCGATCGACAGTTCACTGAGCGAAACCACCTTGCAGGCAGATGCACACGCCAACTATAGATCCATGTTATAGGCAACATGTGCTTTGGAGGGAGACGTTCTCATCTGCGTAATTAGTGAAATGTATACAGCTTCGCCCTGAGGCGTGTTTAAATCATGTGGTGGCTGCAGCGCTTCATTATGTGGGTGGTCGGGACAGACAGTCACACCATGTTTCACTCATGATGGTGGAGCTTCATGCTTGTTGTGAGGGAGGCAGGGGAGGGGGGGGGGGGGGCTGGTGTGG
>JAUESE010000067.1:4251860-4268826 GCA_032274725.1 Malacoctenus triangulatus
CCCCCCCCCCCCCCCCCCCCCCCCCCCCCCGGTCATGTTGTCTCTGGTTGTTGGATACATTTGCATGCCCACCATTGCAATGTCTAATATCGTATCGTGTAATCATCCGCTGAGCCTGTCACAGCACCTACTGTGTCATCACAATGCAAAAATGTCACATGTGCAAATGGCTTTGAGGGGAGAAGAGCTGCTTGTATGGGCCTCGCAGTATGGATAGGATGGGGGTGGAGGGGGGTGGGGAGGGGGGTAATTAATTTCATAAATTGAGAAAAGCATGGGTCACTACATTGTCTCTCCGCATGGCTTCTGTTTGCCCTTCCTGCTCCTCGCATTCCGCCCACACCCTGAATTACTGCCTGACCCCTGCTGCTGCGCTGCGGTGTGGGAAACCCTGTGGTATTGCAACGCCCACCGCTTTTTTGCACTGCGAGCCGGTCCGTGGGGTTACTGAGCCGCTCTCCCCTCCAGCCTCCCAGACGCTGCGAAATGCATGCGCGCACGACGAACACGCGCGCATTATGCAGCCCTAATGTAAACTAACATCCACTGCCACTTGACCTTGCTGTCAATATCTGTCCTCATTAAACACCATTCAGCCAGCTGCAAGTCCACTTTAAATGGCATCATTCAGCGCTTACCAAATTATGCCTGTGCGGTCGGGCTGAGTAAGTCGGCCGTCTAATTCATTTATTTAGAAGATATACACAGGCCCCCGGTCTGGACACCTATAAAACATGCAGGGGTATTTAACCCCACCCTGCCACTGCTAACGTTACTGTCAGTCATTCCTCTCGGGTTGCAAGTTCTGACAGCAATTTGGCAATGTCAAGCAGCCGCTACGGATGCTCTGGGCAGCAAAGGGCTTTTTTTTTATTCCCCATATCAAGCAGGTATTGATTTTTCACTCATTACAGAAGAGCATAAAAAGAGATGGTGATGTTGGCGCGCCATGCCAAGCGCCACAGAAAAAAAAAAAGAAAAAGAATACAATATGGAAGCAAGAATTTCCAAAGCACTGTATTTATTTTTGCATTTCACTTCCTCTAAATAAAAAATCACGCAACACGCCTTAATACTGCAAGACCTTCAAAACCTGCAGCACCAAAAAGAAGAAAAAAAAAAAATTAGCATTCAGAATGGAGCGATGAAAAAAAAGCTGGCATCCAAATGACAGCTGTGGAGGCCACCCTTAGGGTAGGTATAAAAAAGAAGTTTTCCGAAACACTATTATCTATTTTCAGGGAGCCTTGTGTGGCTTATGGGAAAAGCATAATCCATTCCTAGGAAATACAGAGCCAAAAAAAAAAATCTGTTAAAGCATTAAACCCCAGGCATTTTTAGGAATATCACGAAAACCATTTTCAAAGCAATCAAACTTTTATGGAGAAGTCGAGTAACAAAATTATCTAAACTACACCTTTTCCGGGCAATGAATTCCTCTATTATTTGATTAAAATATGTGGCTTTTCCCCCAAACCGCTCCCACCATGCTCCGAATAAACAATCACACTTTCTAAACATCCCTCTTTGTGTCTCACCTACACTCAGGATTTAGGCAAAATTTCATTTGGCATTACTTAAGTTACAATATTTGTCCAAGATGCATTAAAACAGACAAACAAAGGTCATCCGGTACTTTGGTGTCGTTTAATTCAACTGCAATCCAGGATCCTCTGTATGTATTTCCAAACCCACACTCTCCTGCGCACGCTCCATCCGGTGTGAATGAGCCGTGCCATCTTGCACAACTGACTACCAAAATAAACACACAGAAAGGCTGCAGTTTGCAGCCAGACGAGCAGCGATGTGGCTCCGGGGATGGTCCGTTGGCCAGTCCAGCCACCTTGACCCGCGGTTGAAATATTTCAACAGCCGCGGAATGGATTGCAGTCGAACTCGGCACAGACTTTCACGCTCCCTCGCGGGATGAATACTAAACACTCCCACCTTCACCCCGAGGCTGACATTCGTGGTTTGGAGCGAAATAGCCCCACCGCTCTCCAGTCGTTCCTCCTAGTGGTCCCTGGTCCCGTCTTTCATGTCCTCGTCGCCATTTGGACGCCACAAGTGGTTTCGATGACATCGATGATCTCGTGGTCGCCCACCAAAGAAGAAGCCGCACAGACGGTCATTTTGCTCGCGTCACTTCCGAGATGTCATCAAAAACTCCTTCCCTCATCTAAAGTCACCGAGTAAAACATACATAAATTTACTTCTGCCGGGAAGCGCGCTGTCTGCCCGGTTGCGTCTGTGCTGCCACGATCCAGTGATTGACACCAGCCCCCACCCCCTAAGCTTCGAGTGGCATCTCGCAGTCTCAACAAAACAATACACGCCTCAGTAGACTCTACAAAGAACTTTTCGGCTGCTTTGAAATATGAGCTCAAATAAATCATTTGTTTAATTAATTAAGCAAATTAGGCAAATCCTGGGATGCCTTGGCGGATGGAGCCGGTGCCCCGCCACAGGAACATTAATTAAGTGGATCGGGACGGGAGCGCAGCGAGAGTGACGCTTGGGTTTAATGCTCTTGTTTGGTTAGATAAAGCTAACCTTAGCGTATTCCTGCTGATACCTCAGTGAGGGTGTTTTTTTTTTCAAGGTGCATGTTGGATGGGATTCAGCTTTGAGTAAGCACAGCAGGAGAGTGCAGAGGTAAACAAACAACCAGAACGGACATTACATGTTCTTTTTTTTTTGTTGCTTCTTTTTTTCTGCTCCTGCTGAACTGCTACTTACTCCACGTTGTTCTGCCAGCAACAGAACAACCTACTAATGCACACATAAGCTGAACAGATGTGTCAGACACACATCTGCCGCAGCGTCTCCTCCATCCCTCATTGCGTCCGAGCCCCCCCTACCCCCCCACCCCACTGGCAGGATGCTATCTGCTTCCAGGCTTGATGTATGCACTTGTATGTGACCATGAAAAATGCACGTCAGACTTCACGCTTTCGTCTCCCGGATTGTTCCTTGAGCCGTCATCCATTATCGCGGCCACGTCTCCGATTCCACGGGGTGGTATTAAGTGGAATGAATATAAAATCCTTCCCGGAGCATTTTACATGCACAGAAACGCATGATTAATGTGCTGCTCGGGCATGGCCGGTCTGTTCTGGGCATTGCTTTTTCATTGTTATTCACTGTTACCAAAACAATGACAAGGATGTGTTTTACTTACTTTTCGACCCAGTGACAGCATCCGTGATGGAACTTTTTATTAATCTTGCCAGACTTTGCAGCGACGCCCGCACATAAAAAGGATCTCATCGAGGCGCGAGCGCAAAATACACACACAAACAAAAGGCAGGAGATAACTCCACCCACACGCCGCCACACATCCCTGTCACTCCTTCAGCTGCATTCAATCACCGACGCCTTTTTTTTTTTCTCTCTCTCTCTCTCTCCCTTATCATTCTGCCGTGATGCATGTCCAGAAATATTCCTCATTTTTGTGCAAACTGTAAAGTGTCAAACAGGCAGCTGGGGATGTGCTGACATGCAAATAAAGACAAGACGTGGCAGGATGCTGTTCAAGCTTCAATTGCAGGCCCCTTAGCTGAAAAGCTACGTGGATTCCTGTGCATTTCTCTGCCTGGACGTTGTGATTATTAAAACGGGGAAAGTTGGCATGTGCGTCAGCGGCGCCCGTTTCTGTGTTTGACGATAGTCGTTAGTGCTTGCGCGCCTGACTGTATACAGACAAAAGGGACTGTAGATATCAAAGTAGGCCAGCATCCCCCAGAGTACACATTTCCAACACTCTCAGGGTGAAATGTGCACAATGACATTGTGGTGAATACTCCCTCTAAAGCTTCCCCAGCTGCAAAACGGCTCACTCCAAACATCTGGCCGTAGCTTCTTATAGCATTAGTTGATAGATGGAAGCTACAACACATATATATCTTTGTCAATCCATCCAACTACATATACTAAGAGTGTTAGACAAATGACCAAATGAGAAGATTTTAAAGAGCAAATGAAAAAAAAAATTATAAAGATGATAAAGAATATTAAGACTCACAAATAAATTAATAGAATGTCTGTAAAAAGTAGATAGTATTCTGAAGGGGTCATTTAAGTTCTTTGAAAAAACAAATATCAACCAAGAGTCATTCAGGTCGAGCAACTTATTTAAAGAACAAGTTATGACACGAAAAATCATTGCAACTCAATGGCTTGTAGATTTTACTTTGAAGAGGTCAACAGGATCAATGAATGATTGATGACAGTGGAAACAGATTGAGTGACTGAGAGAGACTACGAGGGTGTTTTTGGTTTGTTTCACTTCATTTGTGACAAATGGCGCACGGACTGCGGCTGACCATTTTCCAGATGCTTATAACAGACCTGAAGATTGATGGATGTTTTATTCCACCTACCTATCCGCATCTAACCGACAAGGACTAATCGCGGTAGCTGCCTTGAGACCGAGAGAATGTAGATGATCGCCTCCCCCACCCCACGATCTCTGTTCGGAAAAAGTGAAACAATGAAGTCCATTGGGTGTGTGGTTTGGCTGAAACATGCATAAACACACCTCAGCTTCCTTTAAATAAACTAACCGTCACCTGGTGTCAGTGGATGACACGCTTCGGTCGCATTCCGGTCGCAGACTCCTTTAAACAAATTCAAGACAATTTGTGATGGACTGAAGCTTGTTCTCTGACAGTGGCGTCGTCCGGGCAACACTTTTGAGTTGGGTGGTGCTAACGAAGTGATTTGAGTTAATAAATTCAAGAAACCATCATTTATCTCCCCGAAGCAGCTGATTTGGAGCGGGGCAGAGGTTTCAGACGGGAGACACCGGAGGTGCTTCTGCTCTGCCTGATTGACGTATCTGTTTTAGACAGCAGTTTACAGTCAATGCTAATCAAATGGAGAGGTCAAAAGGGCCAGTAACACTGACCACACTCAAGCTATCTATTCTGAAAATGACTACTTATACATGCAGGGGCTCCCTTTACTCTCAACACATTGTATAATGTTCAACCAAGTATTAACGCTGCTCTTAAATCCTTTAAGAGTGAACCAAAAAGCAAGTGATTATTTCTATGATACACTATTTTGTAAATATAAACCTAAATATATCATCGCTTCAGATTTTATGCTAAGTGGGGCTCGAGTGATGAAGCCTGTTGCTGTAAATTTCAAGCAGGGTAACATAAAAGCAGTTTGTTTGTTAACCAGCCTGACAGCCTTGCATATTGGGAGTCAGTCAAAAGTGAAGCTGACAAGAATCCATAAGGAAAATCAAGCCCACAGTTTCCCAGAGGACCCAAAGTAGTTGCAACCATCAACAAATCCACTACAAAAAATATTATTCGTGTTTTTTTGCAGAGAAAAGAAAAAAAGCCTGAATTGTATTTTAAATTGTGACTTTTCTTTTCGCAGACTGCTCGTAAAAACAGCAGATCTTTCACCAAATGATCCTTTGGGTTCTCGAAAGACACGTGATGTACTGCTGACCTCTGACCTCCATTCCACTGAACATTACAGAAAAACCAACGATGCCAAAGAAACACGCGTTATTAGCCCGTCGCCACCCTCAGCAGATATTCCTGCACAAAACAATTCAATTAGCCTCAAATCTCCTATTAATGGTTTAAGCCATATCAAATTAACATTTTTATGGGCCATTGCCCACCCCCCCGAATGTTCCCCACATCTAAAGCCGGTCTGCAGGAACAGGCTCAAACCGGCGGACCACCACCATTGACTTCTTTTAATCTGAATTTAAATGACTTCATTTACTTTGCCTGTGAAACAATCCACAGAAGACCAAAAGGAAATAAGAAGAAACTACGGCGGGAGCCAGACGTGGGGGAGAAAACGGACACTTTGAATTAATCCGAAGATCTAAATGCATGAAATGATAAAAGATGTTCCCCTTTACAGTTTTTTTTTCTTCTATTCTTTTTTTTTTTTGCAATTCCTAAACATACCGCCACACAGCCAAAGCTGTGTCAATGATTCTCTCCGAGCCATTTTCTTTTGCCAGCAGAGCAAAAGATGAAGCCAGGAGATAGGAGCAATCTAAAAATAGGCTGGAAAACAGAGAAAGGACGAGAGGAGGCAAACAAAGAAAAGTGTCGAGAAAAAGTTTCGGGGAGTTAAATTCGGGAAAAGAAAAAAAAACCAAAACTGTTAATTAGCACAGGGAGCGAGATAGACAGTGGAAATGAGACAAAGTCAACAAGGCTTTTTTAATCGCAGCTGACTGAAATGTTTTCACACTGGGAGAAAAAAAAAAGGGGACAGAAGCATGATGGTTTCAAACCACGCAAATCAGAGTTGTGCACGAGCCACATCTGGACCTGCGCTCCCGTGTGAACGAGTGAAACTCACCCAGTGCGGCTGGTGCGAAGAGGCTGGCGAGGATTAGCAGGCGTGCGGTCCACATGGCCTCCTCCTCTTACCGCCCGCTGCTGAGGGTCCCAGATGAGTTCAGTCTTTAGCTGGCAGAGGCCCCGATCGGGTGCTTCCCTTATGGCACGGCTCCCTCCACCGCGCCACTTCTTCCCACAAGACCGCAAGTTCTGCTGCCCGGATGCTCTGCAGTATCTGTCGCACAGGAGAAAAACAAACATGCATGTTAGCCGAGGAGACGACCGCGAGCGAGTGAGCGAGATCCGGGATCTGTTGCTCCGTGATTCATTCTTTTGCAGGAACAATGCGAGTGTTGTCTTTTCCAGCAAGAAAGGCAGCAGATGGATGCGCGGTGGCTTCATCATCCGTATGCACGCTCCTTATGGCGCTGTGGGTTTCGAGTTGTCATCGAGTGACACACTGCAAAGTTGCTCAATCTCCAGTCAGCCGAACTCAAACCGGGTGTGATCGACCAAACGCTGAGACGGTGTGAACCGCAAAATGTATTTCTGGATATTCTGTTGTTGTTCGCTCATCGGAGTGTTAACTCCCCCACCTAACCAACGAATCACTCCCACGGTGAGGCACCGAGGAAGTGATGAAGCACATGCTGCTCGGGGCTTTGAAGGACGTCTATCTGTGTGAGTGGGGCATGCAGAGGGCACGCCTATGCATTCACCTATGCACTCCACAACCCAATGCTATGCAATTCCTGATGGTACTTGACATAAGAAACATAGTGATGTTTTTTCCCTGTGCTTTGGGCACAAGTTGTACCTCCATAGTTTGAGCTTTTGCACTTGAGAATGATTTTGGCCTGAAAAAAACAACAACAAAAAAAAAACAATTGCAGCGCACTCCAGCTGCACTCCAAAACATCGAAATCAACTGATGAGAGCAGGAGGTAGTTGGTAATCTAGCCGGAGCTGCCGTCAACCTCTTCCGAAGTAACAAGGGAACAACTTTACAGGGGTGAAACGACTTTGGCCGTACAGAGGGAGGCACTTGCCCCTGGTAATCTGACTGGCAAACCCGTGAGACCCCTACAAATGCTAAAAACAATGTTGTTAGTGTTAGTGGAGGACCCACGTTCCAGCAGAACTGTGGGTGGCCACAGACTCTCTAGCTCCGCCTCTGCTCCATCAATGAACTCTTAACACCAGATAAAGGCACCACAAATCTGCTGCTCGCCAACACAAAATGAGCCGCAAACACTAAATGTGATTTGCATGGTGCTGGCTTGCGACTGCTGTGAGATTAACGCTCAGGATGTATCAATCTGCAGGAAGAAAAAAAAAATATCAAAAAACGATGCGTGGAAATTTACAGACTGGCATTATCCTGCGATGTACGGATGTCGGAATCACTCTGAGGGGGGAAGTCAACAATCTATGTCTCGGATGAGATTCATAAGATTATCCCCCCCCATAAAACCCATATCATGATATTAAGGTTAAGTCAGCTTTAATGATTAGGACAACCAAACCCTTCTATTATCCACTATCAGCCGTGATCTGCTGCAGGAAAATAATCTCTGCGAAATGATACGAGCCAAAGACTGCGCCATCCGCAGCACAGGCATTATTGTCCCACATTAAGCAGCCCGAACAGGCTTTAACACTGCGGTGGGACGGCAGGAAATTCTGCCAGAATAGGAACGGTGCCTGGAAGGCTGCGGTACTCGGGAAGTTGCGGAGGAAACACGTGAACAAGGCATCGGAATCGACCTCTCATCAGGTGTCTTTCTCAGTTCACTCTGGTATTGTGTTGTCACGTGACAATTTCCCCATCTTAGAGTCGGGCTCTTAATCTCCAAAGGGAAAAATAAAATCCAAGATTAGAGTAATCAGATTTTTTTTTTCCAGCAGATATTAATGGACTTAACAGAAGGACAGAGGGCCTATCGAGAGCCTCTGCATAAGAAGACCATTTGGGCAATATTAAGGGGTTAGAAGTCAGCGTGCTCATCAGTGGAGCCTTGGCAGACGTCCATGAGTGAACAAAACCAGACCCTAAACAACTCCTCTGAACCGCCAGCAGCTCCACTTCACTCCTTGCGATTACATAAATGACTGCGGGCCTTTTAAGACATTGAAATAGCACGGTGAAAGAGTGGATTTGATCAAAGCCGTATCCTTACGAGTAAACAGCGCTTTTAATAAAACGCTCTGACAGCAGCAGGAGAGCTAAATTAAATACGACGTCAAATCAGATGCTGTGACTCCCTTGACAAAAAAATACATTATTCCGGGAATAATCACATTCAAATACACTGTCCATGCGGCAAATTGGACCTGAAGTTTATAGCGTGAGACAATTTCTCAAGCGGTGGCAGAGATTGCAGACTAAAAAGAAGGCACGCGATTGTCACTCATAGAAAAAAGCTGTGACTAAATTCCATGACACAGCTGTTGGCATATGGCTTTTGCTGTTTTCCTAAAAGGCTGCAACCACGGTGAAACAAATAACAAATAATATGCAGAGTGCAAACAGCAGGAGGTGGAGGCCGTCTTCGGGTACAGGAAGACGGCGAGGATCGCGCCAGAGATTGTGCGAGCAACACAGATTCCTTACACAGGTATGCCGAAGAAATTATCACATAAAATGTAAAATACTATCACAAATGTTAATTTGCTCTCAAAAACGAGTAGAAAAGCATGTGGGCTTAGGTAGGGGGACCTGCTATCAACCGCCAAAAGAACACATCATAAAATACATATTTATGAGGCAGGCTTGGACTGCAGTTCAATGAGGGAAAAAAAAAACAAGAAAAACACAGGAGGGGTGGGGGTGGGGGTTTGGGGGGTTGGGACAGAGACGTAGTCTGGCATTGCCAACTCGTCTTGTATTCCAGAAGGAGCCTTATGATACATTATGGTGCTGACGTTTCAAGGGTACTTGTTCTGAGGGGGATTTAGGATAACTCCCTCAGATAAGCTGGCCAACATTTAGCAGACCAAGCAACAACAACAACTGCGGCGTCTGTTCTCAGCCACATCAAGGAGACTTCTTCATTACCGCCTCGCTTCTTTTTTTTTTTCCTCGCCACAGAACAACTTTTCCTAATCAGCGATGTTGTTTTCCTCGTTTGAGTAACCGTGCGCGCGCCAAAGGGGCCCAGATGAAACCTGACAGCTTTAATTAACTGACTTTTTGATCTGACGGAGGAGGTTGATATCAACAGTAAGAGCAGTGGATGACAGGGAGGGGATGTTGTCTTGCATCCATGTGATAAATAAAAAGGAGAAAGTATAAAGGAAAAGGAACCTATCATTTAGGACGGCATCATTTCGGTTGAGTCAGGATTAAGGGTGTAACAGTTTCGCGCTGAACTGAAAAAAAAAAAAAACAAAACAAGTGTTTTGAAACTTATTCGGTCTCCGTGAACCTCGGTTCACCCCGACACTTCGCTAGCTCGGGATGGCGTCTGAAGACCCTCTCTGGTCCGCACAGCACCTCCTCTGCTAAATTATTCTCATTGCAGGAGAGAACACAATCCAAGCTCTTCTCGAGCACTTCACTGTAAAGGCTGCTTGGGTTCATGGGCAACAGAAGTAGAACCAAAGTCAGTGAGAACCTTTTTGTTCCGAAAATGAAAGCGAGGCAGGAATCGTGTTGATCAGCGTCTCGTTTGGCGAGTTCATTAATCACGGCTCATAATGCGGCAAATCATCCAACAAAACAAAGCAAAAAACACCTTTCTGTGAAGATGCTCGACGTGATCATCTCGGTGTTCACAGCCACAGCAGAAGATGTTTGGTTTCGCTGCTTTACTACTAAAGTGCCTCCTGCAATCCTGACATCGATAATGCTGCCGCGCTCCCTCCGACTGGGTGAGACTCAAATGTGTTATGCTGTAATTAGGCATGCTGCGTTACTGCTTTGTCAATGACACGACACCTGATAGGGAAGAGAAAAAAAAACAAAGACAAGAAGGCGAGAGAGAAACTTCAATAGATTCCACACACGCAACCAATTGTAATATAGCGATGCCTTGGCATTTGCTGCAGCACCTGTCACCACTACAGTGTAATTTCTCTCATGGAAAATAGTTGGAGGCCATTCCATATATTTCATATAAGCCTGGTCAGCCTTCTTGCAATAAATTGTCTCTGGCTTCGCCTCCGTGCTCCTCTAACTCCTGAGTGCAAGACAGATCGCTGGGAGTCAAATACAGTAGGCAGGTTGTTTTACATGCTTTTTGCATGCGCTTTACATATTTAAATACACAACTAGTTGTTTACATACACGTCACTTTTTGTTTGATGCGAGAGCTCAACAGTACCAGTGGCTTTTACTTTAGATTAATGAGGAGGTCATAGGGAAAACCGGACGTGTTTTTTTTTTCAAGCTTTACTCCGACTGCATTGAAATGTCAAACGTAATGCATGAATCTGAATGCATTTGCAATTCCAATCCATGAATGTCAATAGCTCATGTGATAACAGACTGCAGCGCTGTAGACTCAGTGGTGTTGGTGCAGGTGCTGAAAACTAGTCCAAGTGTGTCACCGAGATTGAAAATATGGTGGTAAAATGTAAATGAATGCGACTGTCTCTGTAAATACATGAAGGAAGCGTGGGAAACTTGTGCTTTTGCTCGCGGAAGGATTAAACATGGGGGAGTAAAAGGAAGTTCAGCACAATCATGCAAATGTCAGGCAACAACAACAGCATTGTAGCAAACCTGATTTGCTAACAGTGTAAACAGACCATCGGTACACAAATGCAGAGCAAATGTGGCCAACTTCCATCACCACACATGTTGAACGATAATTGTTGTACACAATAATACAAGTGTGGCAGTATGTACCACTTCTACACAATAGGAGCCCATTCGTTCCCTCTTCAACAGGTTACTTGTGCTTGAGAACCTATCAAACTGTCTTAAAGTTTCCTGAATAAATCGGATGATAAACTATAACTGCAGATGGTGATTATCTCCATTAGTGATTCTTTTTCTCATTTCTTTTAACAAGTATCTGGCTGATTAATATACAAAAAGCAGAGAAGTCAACAGGTTATTCAAAGTCAGAAAAAGCACTGTCAAAACAGCGGAATATGCTTGAAAAAAATCTATTCGAAGAAGTTTTCAGTTTGACTTGAGGTTGGCAGAAACTAAACATTTTTATTTAAGTTCTATCTAATGTGGAACATGGATTTCTTCCCATGCTGCACTCTCGGAACGGTGAGATAACCATCGTGCTGACGCACATCACCACCCGCAGGCATTTCTCCATCTGTCGCTCCCTGACCTGAGGAAACCAAAGATGATTTTCATTAATCCTGAGGCGTTCCGTACAATGCTGCCGCAACAAAGTGAAACTCGATCCTCGGTGTTATCTGATGGGGGCACACTAAGTATGATGTTACTAGTCACGCCTGCTTGAAGCCCTCCCATGTAACGCTATGTAATGAAGAGGGATTGTGTTGCCGGGTTAAGTACCACGTCTACGATTTTCAACTGTTTCATGTCCAGATGCTTATCACACCAGCAGGGAGGGCTTGGTAATTTCCACGAGACAGACAGTATGTTCATGCAAATGAAGTGTCTCATATAAAATGAATATCAATCAAGCACACTGTCTGCATACAGCATGATTGATGAGCACTCACTCGGAAATCTTAGGAGATGAGTTGAGATGATTAAAACTGAGATCATCCCTTCGTTTCTGGAGATGAAGATGATTTCTTTTTTTCTTTCCACTCGGTTGGACTTCAAAATCCTTCCAATGGCTTGAAATTGAGCAGTCATTTTATAACCCTAAACACAGCAAATGTATTGTGACTGTACTTTTGTATTGGCGAGGTGTAAAAAAAAAACCCTGAAGGTGAATGCAGAGTGCTCTTCAGAGGCACGGCGTGCAGCTCCAGAGCTTGACAACGCGAGCGGCAAGGCGTTTGCTCACACAATTGCTTTTCCACAAGGGACCTCGACGCAGCTAGCCAGTGACAGGCAGATAATGGTGCTAACTTTAGCCAGCAGAGTCTCTGAATGGTCCTATATGATAGGCTCGTTGAGTGTGACTGATGGCCTGGGTTAAATAATGGGAGTCTACCTCCGCCCCTCCATGCACACAAAGGCAGCGTGAGCCCTCCTGACACCCTCAACACTTCCCAACGAGAAGACAATAGAAGCACAATCCATTAGAGGAAATTACTGGCACACACAATAAGGGGATCGGGCTGCAAAACAAAAGCCAAATACACAAATTACATCGCAAATATTTAACGGTGCACAGACATATAATGCGGATGGGTCACATTCCCCACGAGGGAGAGCGATAAAAGTGCACGCGGGCCTGAACGCACCAACAGTCAGGTGAATAAATGCAGACGGAGCCACCGTTTAAAGGCAGGGCGAATCTGCCTTGAGACAGTTCTCCATTATAATGCAAAGCTCAAACACTATCCATTTTCCATGTCGTCCCTCTTTCCATCCTTCCTCCGAGCCTATCATACCTAATGCAGCACAAATGGATCTCGGACAAAAGGGAAGGAGGAGAGGAAGAGGCGGGGTATGAGGGTGGACAGGACAGAGAGAGCGAGAGAGGGGAGGGAGGGAGAGAGAGAGAGAGAGACTGGGGGAGCATATGAGTATGGGTGGAACCGATAAAGAGAGGAAGATTAAAAATAAAGTAGAAGAATTTATGAAAAACCGAGAAGAAAAAAAAAACAGAGATAACGAGGAGGAGGAGGAGGTAGAAGGAAATCCAGTTTCATCCGACAATAATTAATTGCGTATGCAACATACAGCCTTCACTTCAGCTGCCGTTGCCATACTGGCTCAGGTATGCAGGTTACCATGACAACCTTACCTGTTGGCCATTAATCACCTGCCAGGCACAATTGGCATGCTGTGCCCATAAACCCTGCAAGTCATTATGTGGCCAGGATTGATTTTGGATGCGAGCTAAAGGCTAGCATATTATTTGACTACAGGGGGGGGGGGGCACTCTGGACACCGCTCCCGGCAAAAAATGTGGGAAAAAAAATAAATAACAATTTGCTGAATGAATCCAAGACTTTGCAACGTGGTGACCTCCAAGTTAAACCGTCACGCACCTACAGGGAAAGTATAGATTCCTTTGTAGGCAGCAGCATCAATATATTGCTATTGTGTTATGCTGACAGAAGCTATTTTCAATGATACAGATTGATAGCATTGGCAGGGTTACGGGTGAAACTGCTGTCAGGTAAGAAGCATGACCTCATCTTGTGGCTATTGGCTTTTAGCCATGTTAGCTCTGCTGCTAGTGAATTCCAAGCAGACTAAACGTGTCTTGTACTGCATGTGTCCTGTATGTATAGGAGCTCTGTGCCAGATTTGTCAGCGTTCTGTTGTTATACTGCGACGTACAGCTCGACACTGTGTGAATGCAACGGCATCAAGCAACAACTCAGCTCCACAATTGCAAGACCTTTTTGTACGCTGCCAAACAATCAGAGAATATTCACTGCTGAGAGTCTCTGCAGTGCTTGGACTTGGCATAAGCAGCTTGTTTAGCAGCAGAGCACACAGAGAGGCATTCAAGGACAGCTCAGACAGTTGGTCATCTGTGATTTTGGAGAAGTATTTAAGGAAAGGCCTGAGTGTCAGTCATATCTGACTTAGAAAAGATTACTGTCGGATATGCAGTGACTGGAGATGTTTGCGCAAAATGTCAGAAAATAGAGTCACTGCCTCAAAATAGGAAACACGCTGTGGCCTGAGTCACTGAAACAGTGAGGAATTCAACACAGAGCTAAACTAGGCATAGCAATAAAAGACTACTTCAAGACAGGAGAGCAATTAGACCATGGTGGAAGTTTTGTCTCGGCAGTTGTTACACTAAAGTGGTCATGTTCTTTGTCATGTAAACGTCACATCTGCTCTGAGGGAGCATCTTTACATTCCTGGACGAGAAAGACCGCGAGCAGGAAGGACACGGCGGGGTGATGGACTCTGAGACTCTGGAAACTGCAATAGTAACTCGATTACTTCTGATCGGACCCCGACACGACATCACTCCAAGCTCCTTCAGAGCTTTTAGTGAGGACGACATATGGCCAAAGGACAGTTGGAAGCCACATGGAGCACGCTGACTGAAAGCATCCAAGGAAACACAATACAGGCCACACCCTTCTCCACGTGAGGCAAAGCCCAAACAAGCCTCGTTACTAATTACCGGTGTCATTTTTCACCTCAGTGTGAAGTCATCTGAGCCTGTTTGGAGGGCATCTGTTGAGCAAAAAAGACCAATTTACTTTCTTTTTATTTTGACTCTCCTTTTATTCAGATTGCACTTTCCGTTTTGTATTCTCTCTTACTGCATTTGCATAATTTTCCAATAGACACTTCATTCCCTGCCAAATTCGAGATGGGGTGGAGGCAGTGGCGGTGCTAGTGGCGGCGGTGGCGGGCTGGGGCGTCACATAAACACACACGCAGACACCCACGGACACACACAAACAACAACAGCAATTTCAGCTCAGCCTCTGAATCAGGGGTACAGCAAATTCCAATGTCAATAACACTGATCCCAATGGCGCATGCATTTCAATATCATTATCTGATGCTGAGCCAAGTGCACAGAATATAATGAAATCTTAAAACATGAATTGCACAGCATCCCTGCCCAGGCAAATGTGATGCACATTTTCAACAACTCCATTATGTATCATGCGGCATGCACTCAATACAGACTTGATTACAATGTTAATTCAGCCTTCCATCTGGTCCTGAGCGTCTGTGTTAGTGTTGTTGACCACAAATTGCAATGGTGTGTCTAGGTGGCGTAATGACTGTAGCACGAGTGTTACTGATGGCAGGAATATGTTGTAAATGGTCTGGAAATGAGAGGTATGGCTGTGTCACGAGCAACCACAGCGGTCACGACCACGGGGAATTCAAATGGGTTCCACCTGGACTCCACTCACAGCTCAATTAGCAGCAGTGCAGGAGTGGAGGGGAAGGGGAAGGGGAAGCGGGTGGGGGGGGGGGGACACAAACAGAAAGATCCAGTGGTTTTGAACAGAAGGCATGTGTGTTTACATCTGCATATATGTCCATCTGTGGGGAATAAATGCACAGTTCATGCATACAGATGAAAGCATGACGGGAAGTGGCAGCAGCCCGAAGAGAAACCAGGCCAAAACTGGGAGGGACAGAAGGGAGCAAAACTGCAGCAACTATTCGAATCATTCAACGTTGTGTCCCTCCTCGCTCATTCTATGTCGATCACACGTTACTGTGGCAGCCGAGTCGATAAAAATATGGGAGTATTAACTCAGTGGAACCGCACTCTACATCCAAATTACAAGCTAATAGTTTCTCACAGTCTCCAACATCATTATCACCACTCTGCTCTTGTTGTCGCAGACAAACAGTTTAGTTTATTGGTCCATTTCTGGCATGCGTGTGTGGGTGTGTGTGAAGAGGTGATGTGGTCGAGTCGAGGTCCAAGAAAAAGACCGTAATGGACATGTGATGATGTGGACAAGGCAGTGGCATTTCTTCTTTGTTTCAGACATGCTGTGTTGCTTTCCTCTTTGTGTTCTGGACTGCTCATCAGTCCTTGCACATACGAGCCTGTCGCATGAGTATGTGCAGTTGATAAAACCAGAACACAAACAAAAGGAGAACGTTGTCAGCGAAACACAACCGCATTCAGCAAAACCAACAAAAGACTAACTCGCCACACATGCCAAGGTCACTGAGACAGGAGGCTGAGAAGCTAAAAAGTTCACTGCTGGAATAGTGAGTCGAAAGGAAGTGCTGAGCAGGAGGGGCATGTTCATGTGTGAACTGCCACAAACAACGCCAATTATAAAGTCAAGGCAGCATGAGACGAGGAATATAAATGTTCGAGCAGATAAAGACTCCTTTTGTCATAGTCTGATGGGTTTGGAGAGAGAGGAAAGCATTGTGATTGTTTGATTCTCTGCTGGAAAGAGGACTTGAGTAGCGACCGCTCAATCCAGCATTGTCTTTTGCTCCCATTCTGTGGCTGCATTGCTGTCTGTTACAGGCCGACACCCGTGAACTACACACACTACAGTCACTATAGAAATCTAGCTCATAGAATAGACTTCAAACAATCTGAGCCATTAAGCACCCTTTTATAGGTACATTTTCCATTTGCCGTCTCTGGGTGAGGAATGTACACACACACGTCGAGAAAATAGTCCTCAATCCACTGCAGACACTGGAAGGTCTTTAATGGAGGCCTAGCTGTTGACATTTCAGTCAGAAAATCTGTTCTTACAGCCTGTTCGCTCTACTGTGTGACACCTATTTGTCTTATTAATGTGCAAATATGAAAGTGTGAACAAGCAATCGACGCAGCAATGTGTTGTGGTGCGTTTCTGGCAAGAGGTTATTGAGTGGTTCCACAACCTGATAAGTGAACCTGTTTCTGTGAAAAGTTGGACCTCAAAATACGTGAACAAACTCAACATGTACAGTTTAAAATTTGCATCGAATCTTAAAGAAAAAGAAAGTGACTTTTTTTTAAGAATTGTGTCATTATTCTTTAATTCTTTTTATATTCTGAATGAATCAAATCAAAACCCTCTTAATATAGTCTTCACAGTGCTGAAAATCATGAGTCATTCAG
>JAUESE010000067.1:4277500-4302366 GCA_032274725.1 Malacoctenus triangulatus
TGTCATGGACCGTCAAGTGATACACGTATATCCCCAGAGTCCCCGGACCGAGTACATCGATCAGGTTTTCTCTCTCCGAAGAAATAGGAAGCGACCGGGCAAGAAGACTCAAAAATTAAAAAAATAAAAGAATCCCTCTGCCCCTCAGCTCTCTGGCTCGCCATGCCGAGTCAATGAATCACCGAAACGCACAAATTTCAGTAACTAATTTCATTCCCCCCCAAACAAATCCCTCTGAAGGTCGAAGGGGTAAAAATAAAAAAAAAAAAAGGAGAGAAACAGTCTCTCGTGCATCAACTTCATCTCCGTTTTTGTCATCTCTGCAGTGGTTACCATGCAAATAACACACTCTGCTGGGTTATTGATTGGTTCCGCGGATGCAAGCAGCAGGTTTAAATGGAAATGCTTCGTCTACATGGAGAGAGATGTAATATGAACTGATGAGCTGCAGTTCACATGGAAACGAAGCCCATTTAGCGCGTCCTCACTGGGACGACTGTGTTACAACACACAAATCTTTGAACAGAAGGAAATTAATAGTTGACTGAGTGATGCGGCTAAACTCAGGCAGTAAAACTGATTGAAAACCACCGAATGCATGGAGGTTTAACGACCCTTTCAGTGTGTGCTTACCTAAATACAGCAAGGAGAAGTATTTCTGATTAAAATGGGGCGAGAGATACAAAGAAAAGGCAGTAACATCCTCAGCACATTTCCTCCTATTTAAATGTCCTCGGGATCTTGCACAGCAGGTGAAGGAACAGAACGATCAAACTTGCTATTTTTGTACCCAAACGCCCGGGACTGAACAAATAGACAGCGAAGCCAAGTGGCTGATTATTCAATATTGCAATGTACCTCCAGAATTCAGCATAATGGCCTCCCCCCCCCCTGTCCACTGAACATGGGGGCCCGTTTAGTAATTAAAGGACAGTCGCCAGATTTCCATCTTTGCAGGGACCTCAAACAAAAGCTCCCATCCGACGTGCGCTGTATGTTCTGGCCACGGATGTGAATTACAACGTCCAGGACTTAGATTACTGAAATCCAAGCCAGCGGACAATGCAGTGGAAAAACATTTACAGGCAGGATTATGGGAGGGGAAGGGAGGGGAGAAAGGACTGGAAATGGATGTATGAGGAGGAGTAACAAGGGTTTATTTACACTGTCCTCTTCATTAGAATAAATATAGAGCACTTTCTCTTGGGATGCGGGATAACAAAGTCCCTTCCCTCGCTCCCCTCAGAGGGATGGCTTCCTGCGAGCACCGCGCTGGAAATAACTCCTCAGTCCTCAGGTGAGAGCCCTCGGGGACACATCCACAGGAAGTGTGCCGTTATCACACCCAGCTCATCTCCAAATACTTCATCTGAGAAGTTGACTTCTCGAGGAAGGCACAAAAAAAAAAAAAAAAAGCGCCTGGCAAAGTAGCGCTCTAAAGTTTGTCCCGCGGCGTGCGAGCCGCGCCCCGGTGGGAGACGGCAGCGGGACTCGGAGAACCGGGGAGGGGATTTATTCGAGTTGGACGCGGCGAGCGCCGGCGTGCTCTGGAAAGTCTGCGGCAGGTTCAAAGTTTAGGCAAAGATATAAAAGTTTTGTCTGTTCCTCGCGCTCGTTTTATGTCCGGGCTGACGTGCATCTATTTAGTTAAAAGCTCAAGAAAAAGCTGGGGCCATTTTTCAAAAATTGATGACGGCCTTGCATAAATTATGCAAACTTTTGTCCTTGTGCCAAGCAGTGCATCTACTGAATAATAATTACGAAAGGGACTTGGGGATATGAGTATGCAGAATAATGAAACACATGCCAATGTCCCCTGTCTTCTGTGCCCAAATCAAGAATGGGGGGGGGGACAGAAAGACACAACTATCACAACAGTTGACATAACTTTTGATTCCCTCCTCTTTTATATTTATGGGACCGGCTCTGCAGTTCAACAGCTGAACTTTCCCCAACATTTCCAGCCACGACTGTGACATTTCTAACATCGTCTGTACGATTGGCACCAATTAAAGCTCTGGCCTGGCATGTAAATTAACAGTCAGCTGCTTTACTGTCATGTTAAGTGGCTCGGATCGCTGTTGGACATTTATAAGAATTCCATGTCATTTCCTTTTTCTTTTTTTTTTTCCTCTGTGGATGCTGGGGTTTGATACGTCCATGAATAAGGCTGTTAAAGGTTCACACTGTGAACGCCTGAGCTCAGCTGGATTTTATATGCAACAATGAATGGAAATCGCAGAAATTGTATTTTTTTCACAGACATGAAAGGACAAACTGAACATGTGGTTTTGAGGAAATTAGCAGCAGAATATGATGGCTTTTAAAAGAAAAGAAAGACTATTTATAAATGTATGCCCTTGCCATTAATGGGGTTCTTTTTTTCCCCTCTTTTTCCACAGATCATAAAAGACTTTGATGTAAAATCTTCAGGAGGATCGAGCGAGAAGGAGATACCGAGGCTAAATCAAACCCCTGGCATGAACAAAGGAACAGAAGGAGAGTTGTTGGTGATTTGATATGCAAATGCAATTACCTTATTTGCTAATCTGGTGTCTCTCCCTTTGGCAAGACAGAGGTGTCCAATTTCAGGTGAATTCTATCCTGGTTTTTTGGACCCGATAATAGAGAGCAGTGTGCTGCAGCTTCATTCGTGAGACTGCATCTTCTTTTTTTAAAGCATCTTTTTTGAATGTCTGATCTTGAAAAAAGATTCTGTCCTTCGAAAATCACAGAGTTTACTTTTCAGAACAGAAACATTTACTGATATAATATTTATAGCTTTGTATAAAGTAGATAAGACTCCAGATTTTTCCACTCGTCACAAATCATGCAAATCAGCCTTTTTTTTGCTGATTACAGACGACTATTCCTTTGAAAATTCGCAGTTTTGTTGTATTTGGGATAAACCATTTTGTCATTCAAACTGGCGCTTTGTTAAGATTTAAAGGGACAAATCAAGGCAAACTATTCAAGATTAATTACAAATTGTGAAGCTTCATTAAATGGCAGATTGAACTCACTGAGCTCGAGCGTGTCTCACGTTCAGATGGGAATCGACAGCTTCTGCCATACAAACTTGTCTCAGCTCGATGCCGACGTGTCCTCTGGCGCATCATCTTTGCAAGTCATGACGGCGTCATTCAGACAAGATCTCAGGAGGACAAACAACACAGATGTCGCTCCAGGTCTTCGAGGGGGTTAATAAGGAGCCTCCCAGGTGGTTTTTTGGTCGGTGCCTTGTTAATACATGTGATAAATGCACTTTTGGTGGGAATACATTCCCTCCTCAGTCCTCTCATTGACTCCCAAATTAGTTTGCTGAATCAATTAGTATGCATGTTTTGTGAAGAGCATATTGTTAGTGTCCTTTGTTTAATTCCACTGGCGATCTGTTTCATAGTGGAGATGGAGGGAGGAGGGATGGGAGGGGGGGGGTTGATTGATTTATGGAAATTCCCTCTCTCCCGATGACATTTGTCAGGCTGTTATATCAATAGCAATCCTGACAGAAACAATGAGCACTTCAACATCACAGAAAGAGCCTAAATAATTAAGAAACACAAGGCAGCGCCACACATAGGGAGATTTAATTATGGAAAAAAAAGCTTTCACCATGCGTTTACATGTCAGGAATTTAACACACGACTCCCCCCCACTACCCACCCTCCCGTCTTGGTTCTTCAAAAAAAAAAAAAGAGATGCGATCACAAAGTAAAGAGAGATTGACGTAGTTAAATACACTCGCGCTCGGTGCGTGCACGCGCACACGCGCCATCCTGCACACATCTGCTCGTCAGCGGAGCCTGTTGGAAACTGTCACATGCCTGGCAGGTTCTGTAACTTGAGCAGATGGTGCAGCACAATTAGGCCCACCAAATCTTTCAATCAATCTCTTAGTACGCCATATGAAGGATCTGGTCCTGGGCTGGCTGGTGCTGTTGAACCGCCGCGCTTGTCCTCTCTGTCATCCCTCCCAACCTTTACGAGTCGTCTCAATTCCTCCATACTGGAGTCTGCTCTTACGTCTTCTAAGGTGGGGATTTCTTCCCCTTCTTCCCCGTAAACAGTGTCGTTAATATTCAACTTCTTTATCCTCACACACCTTTTCCTCACTCGATTCTTCCAAAGTCCTCTCTTGATGTCTCATGCTACGATTCCTAAACAGACCCCTCCCACAGGCCTCTCTCTTGGCTTGTTTAAACCACTGGCCTGAATGCAAGAGTGTACTGCAGACAATAAGGGAGCGCAAGTGTTTCATTCACACCCAATTACTGTGAAAGGAATTTTTCTGGCTAGAAACTCACAGAGGAGCACAATGAGAGTGTCAGCGAGAGGAACAAGATATCCCCGGCGTTTCGCGTTCGGTCCCATGTTCCACGCACAAAAGAGGAGAAAAGCGATCCGGTGTATCCGACACCGGCGAGGGGGCCATTAGCCGGAGCTGGTTAAATAAGGATGCCTCTAACCGAGGTGCTAACAGAGACGGGAAACATCTGCTGCTCGGGCCCGGATCCTCGTCGGCCCCGAGGAGTCGGTCCTTTGAACGGCGGCCCGCTCAACCCACCTTCCTCCAAGACGGAGTCTCCGACACACACCGAGAGCGCGACAAAAGGCACAATTAAAGACACACCGGGCCGAGCTCGCAGACAATCAGTGCCACGGTTACAGGGGAGGAATTCAATATGCAGCGGAACAGATAGAAGAGAGATAAGAGGCAGGAAATGTGCAGCATCACTGTTGTGCTCGTCCTGGGCGGGGTGGGACACAAAACTTGCTCGACTACTTCCCCCTCCTCCTCCCCCGTCGCCGCCGCGTGGAAGAAAATATGACATATCGCCATTTCCAGCGGATGCAAGCCAAACACCTCACTCAAGGCTGGGCCAGACGCCACCCTTTGGACTGCCAATCCCACTGTTGTATTTCCCCCACCTGTGACGGGAAGATGATTCACTGGGCCTGCCAGACTGCATCGAGGGACTGTGTGTACTGGGGCGTAGTCCGCTGCCAGCACAGACAGTGAGGAAGTAAGGTGGGGAGGGGGGAAAGAAAAGGGGGAAAAAAAAAAAAAAAAGAAGCACTGTGACCTGCGAGCGTGGTTGATAAAATAATGCGGCCTGCGAGCAGATGTATGATTCTCTACCTACTCGGGGTGCAACAATTCACCAATTCGAATCAAGGCATCGAGCCAAATGATTATGATATGGCAGACGGGAGCAAATCTGGGTCTTATACACAGGGAGAATGGAATAAAAATCACTGTCACCCCACATGAACACACCAGCTGCACCAGAGAAGCAATATGAGAATTAGAGGTTAAATTGGATTTTTTTTCTCCTCTCTCTGTCTTTTTTTTTTTGTAAAGCGTGCATGTATATGCAATTTTTAGGGGCTGTATTTTTAGCTGTGGAACCCACGCTCCACCTGTGCTGCATCCCACCGCTGAATACACAAACAGCAGCGTGAAGCAGCTTTGTTTTTGTCTTTAAAAATGGAAGCTAGTCAGGCAACACAGGTTTTCACCAGGTTTTTTCCCCACCAACAAACATACACAATGACAGAGCTCACCCTAACCCAGGGACTTCTTCCCCTGTTGATAGAGTGTATTTATTTAAGATACAAATAATTTACCTTTACTTCTTGGCAAAAACGGCAAGAATTCATTTTGATCTTTTATTTATTTCCCAGACTCGAACGGACTCTGTGAAACCAAGTAATAAAAAAAGCTTTTTTATGCTTTTTAGAACAGTTCACAGCAAACAATGTACAATGTTCCCTTATATTATCCCTGCTGGGATAATGTTTAATATAATTAAACGCTTCCACTAAACAGGGAGCCAAACCTGAAAGAATCATCAAATTATTAAAAAGTGAGGTGAATTAAATTAGTTCCCAAAGTACTTCTTTGACAGTGACAGGAATTATATTAAATTTAATCTGTGTTTAATAAATTCCAGTGTATCTCTAACTATAATATGCCATAGATTACACGTCAAAGACGAATCCAATTTATTCCGCTGAGCTACTCTTCCCTGTGAATGGATTTGAAAAATAATATTTCCACGGAGAAAGACGGTGAGAGGGAAAATACAATTATAAAGGCCACCGGAGTTCAAGCGTCTTAATGCAATGACTTGGGCACACGCTCCTCACCATTTCCAGGTGTTCATTATTCTTCCCGTGGATAACATCCTGAGGGTCGTGCCACCTTCTAATTCCTAATTAACTTCCCGGCACAGAGATCATGGTCGGATGTGACCTCGGAAGGCCAACAGGACCGTTCCGAGTCTCGGGGGCGCCGCGCTCTCGCTCGGGGTTTGCGACCGCCCGCTTGCTCTTTTAACGTAGTTACTGTACGGCGTGACGTGGAGCTGGAAGAACTGGGTCACGCTTTGAGAAAGACAACCTTAAGCTCGCTGGAGGCTACGCTGCTTTCAAGACCCGGCGTAACTGCAAACACCTGTGGACTTAAAGGCAACCCCAGTCAAAGATCTGCTGTCGGATGGTGTTTTTCATGCCAGTTATCAGTCAGCCGGGGAATTGAGAGGAGGGCAAATACAACAAATGAATAATTCCTGACTTCATGGCTAATCTTTGCTAATGCTGCATACCTATCGGTGGCATGTTTTTACACTGTCTCTGGGATTAGCGGTGTGTACACTCGCGGGCCACATACGAACCGAGGCATTACCGGCACTCGCAGTGAATACAAAAGAGGCCGTGGTGACTAAATGTCTATGTTTGCTTTGGAGAGATCAGGCGTGTCCTCCGTGTTACAACACGGGCCACCTGCAGTCTGGGAAATAGGTTTCTGGGGTGGGGGTAGGTGGGTAGGGGTGGGTTGGGGGGGTTGAATTAGAGGATTCTTAGGAATGAACAAGACAGACATGAGTAACCCGGCCCAATATAGTACTTATCTGAGAGCTTATGTTTCACAAAGGAGGCAGATAAGCTAATGCATGCCAGCACAACGAGGGAATGGGAAGGCAAAGAAAAAAGGAAGGAAAAAAAGAAATTAGGCGGGCGGGTGTGGTGGGTGAGGGGGCCAGGGCGAAGAAAACATACCCAGGTCAAGATCTACAGGAGAGCGGTCAGTTGCGACAGAGGCCGGATGCTTTGACTCGCCGCAGAACAGTTAACCATTGACGAGAGCGACCTGGAGCCTGGGATCCATGTCACTCATGGTTATTCTATTCCGGGGACCATGAAAACAAAGCATAAAGCCATTATTAAGGCCTCCACCTGCCCTGGGCAGTGAATGCAACACTAATCAATGAGAAAGGAAGGTATTGTGGACCCTCTTGGAGGACAGGCTAATATTGTGTGTGTGTGTGTGCGCGCGTGTGTGTGTGTATATATGCGTTTGTGCATGTGTGTATGCGTAGCCGTGTGCGTATGCGCGCATGTGTGTTGTATGTATAAGATTATCCTGTCTCCTAGTGTTCTCCTTCAGGTAGGTGGTCTGGAGTGTGGACAAGCATTATGTCCACGTTAATAACTGCTCGCATTGCAACGAAGGACGGAAAAGTTCCACACCGTCAGTCAAGCTCACATTCTAGCACAGTTCCTTCAAGTTAGCAATTATTAACTTTATTAACTTGAAGCTGAGCCAGTGTAATGTATTTACTCTGCCTGGGTGAAAGGCTTTGAAAGGTTGGACAAAACACTGAGCCACATTTCGTGGGAGTTACATCCTCATTTCTAAAGGCAGAGCTCACATGTGTCCTTCTTGAATGTGGATCTTAGTGATTCGAAGTCATTCCAGTTGCATTAGCTCATGTTGTCGTTTAAACCACTGCACATCAGCTTTTTTCCTGTTCCAATGTCTCTTACAACTGGAGAAAAACGGTGCAACTTTGAACAAATTTCATTAAAACGATCAAAATGTTGGGAGAAGGGAGATAAACATTTCTCAAGTACAGGATCCATCTCCAAAAATCTCACTTTAAGGAAGTGACTCTTGCTTATTTGATCAAGTTTGGTCTGTAACAAAGGCTACCCTCAACAGTCAGGAAACAAATCCCATCGACTTGACTCCCACTTAATCATTCTACTTCAAAATCAATTTTCTGTTCACTCTTTTCCTTCTGAATCTGTGAATAACAGGGGGAAAAGAAAACACACTTCACCTATTTGAAAAAAGTAAACCTCTACGTATTGGAGAATTTCTCCCAACTTGTCAGTTTGTGTCGACAACAACCGAACCTTGAGCACTTCTTCTCTATGAATCAGAGCGAACGTGGCACTCAACACAATGGGGTTGCAGTGAGGTAAAATAATTACCTAAACACCGTGCGACAGGGAAGGTGGATTCATTCCGCCCGTTGGGAGGAAAAAGTGTTGACAGAGTTGCGGTGGACGGCGAAATGGAAGCAGGAGTAATGAGAGGGACGCAGAAAGGCGCAGTGCACGGTTTCCATCACCGAAGAGACACAACATATTTCTTTAAAAGACAAAGTGTTAAGTTAGGCTACTCCGCACACTGTCAATAGTGACGTTCATCATCGGCCCCAGCCGCGGTCTATATATTGATTAAACCATCCATCACTTAAACTCTACAAGACATTATTTCTAATTAAAAAGTAAGCCATAAATTGTGGCCTTTATTGCCGAGCTGGGGCCGTAAATAAAATCAAGGGGAGGGCAGAAACAGATTGCGGCCCCGATCCCCGGTTTAGAGGCACCGTAAAAAGGACAGACGAGCGAGATGGCACCTTTGGGAACCCCGTGCACTGCCGGCAGCCCTGACAGGAGGGAGGTGCTCGGCCCCGTCCCAGATAAACAGATGCAAATCAATAATTTCTCCGCTTGTGTTTTTATAAGACAGGTGCTTCCGCTCGGTGGGGCTAAAGGAGCCGGTGATGCATATGGAGGACAAATATGTAGATTCAATTTCCATAAACCACTCGGGAATATGTTAAAAAAAAAAAAAAAGGAAAAGAAAATGGGAGATGGCGTTGGATGTACTTGAAGATGATGTATAATCATAGGAGGTCGTGAAAGTGTACGACTCGCTCTGTCACACAACTGGGCTGGCTGGTGGGCTGTCAGTGACAACAAGCCCCAATTATCTATCAGTGTCTCCGCTTCCTTCTGCTAAACAACACTTTTTCTGCCAAATATGCGAGCGCGAGGATATTATTTAATGATCCCTGTTGATAAAGAGGCCATTAGTACACCTAGGACGCAGCCAGAGCTCTGATGTTGGACGGGCGACGCTGCAGACGGCGCTCTCAGTCATAACAGAGGACACTTCACATTTGACAACTTCTGATTACCTCAGCGTGTACGCCAGTTGTCAAGCGGTGAACTCCGCTGACAGCCAGTCGCAGAGTGGCAGCGTGTTGGTTATTTTTTTGACGGGCACAGAAGGACGTCTGATTTCACAGGTAGTCGCAGAAGGGTGGGAGGAAATGGGGGGATGAAGAAAAGGCACGTCATAGCCTCCGCTGCCAACAAAGAGAACGCATGTGCAATCATTATTCATCTGTCATCCTCCCTCACTCCTGGGAGGACTTTTTTTTCCTTCTTCTTCTTGCCTGCCAAAGCACGTGAAGCTATGAGGAAGGACCACACAAGCACATTCTGACTGCGGTTTGATGTTGAGAGGAAAAAAGGCCGGGGGAATCATATTTGGTAACTGATCGCCACACCAGGTCTTGCCAAAAGTGAAAGAAGTGGCCGAGGTCTCGGTGAGAGACGGCACGGGGAAAATCGCCCTCTGGGGGGGAGCGGGAACTAATGAGTGAGCTAAAAAGGACAAGATGGAGTGATCCTCTATAAAAAGACCAGCAGTAATCTCCTCGTCTCCCTCGCCTCTCCCCTTAATGTCCTAAGAGATCCTGGCTCCTTCGTAAAGCTCGCTGCCTGCGCACATCAAACAGGGCTGATTAGAGCTGCACACCTTGCTGGAGCTCAAGCTTTTGGACGGGGTGCAGCAGAAGTTCAAGAGGGGGGCAACAAAACCAAAGAGGGAGAAAACTGCTTCCCAGCTAGCCAGCATCTTCCTTCATCACATAAATCAGAGCGGCTCCCGCTGCATCAGCAGATACTGACAACAGGATCCACTTACCATATCTGTCACATGGCTCTCTGAAGTCCAAAAAAACACCGGTGTCCTTTGAATCAGGGCCATCGTTGCTTAGGATTCTAATATGGCACCGGATTACATCCTTTTCGACCCCAGAGGTGCGAGGAGTACTTGAATCTAATCGGCATCAACAGATCGTCCTGTTCGTTTACATTAGCATGAATGGTCACAGTTGGAAGAGGGGGGCTGGGGTGTGGATGGGCGCAGCGGGAAGGGCAGGAAAAGGACCGGATGGCACAAAGATGGAGAGAATCCACCAAGCTGCTCTGTGAGTTCCCTGTCAAGGGTGTTGTTTTATTAAGACACCAAAACTGTCAGGGCAGGTATCAGGAGAGCAGCCAGGCACATGACAAGATACTTTCACTAACATCCCAGAAACCCCTTTTCTCCATACTGAAAGAGCAGAAATAGCTCCATCCAAATGTTCTCTCTGTCAGACTTGGGGCGGGCACCGGTGCTGAAGGGGGCTCTTACCTCCACCAATCAAGACAAGCGAAACGTTCACCTCCGCGGCCCGATGGGACCGAGGAGGCGGGTTTGTGACAGGCAATAACAATGCAGGGCCGAGTGAGTGGGAGATAAACTCGGACAGAGGGAAACATATTCCGGCAGAAATCACTCTGAGTAGACGGACGGTAAAAGGAGCGAGCTGAACCGTTTGGGAAATCCGTGCATTCATTGTCTGGATAAGGAAGAGGATGCACAGGCTACAAGCACCAAATATGATAACAGTGTTGTGTTGTTTGTCGAGGAATATTCCTCTGATGTCTTGGAGTATTTCTGCCACTTGGTGCAATGTTAAAATCACGTACATTAAAAGAAGTAGTAATCTGATCTTTATCAGCCATACAAAAGAATAAGGTCCATTTTCTGCAGATCTATCATGTTGCATGTCGCCTGTTGTAATGGGAACACTGTCAGCCATGGAAGGTTCCCCAAATAGGAACTTTTCCCAATACTTGAATTTCTAATAAACAAACAGCTGCCAGAAAAGCTTCATGTTTATTGAACAGATGTGCAAGAAAGTCAATTATCTTTTCTCTCATGGTGGGACATGAAAAAGAAAAGGATTTATTTCGTTTAAAGTTGACAGATTTCTTTAACCTTTCTTTTCCTTAGTTTCTCCACAAGCTGTAGCTTGTCTATTGATTTGCACATCTGTGTCAAAGTGTGAATATTTGCTAATATTCCTCGGTGGGATCAACAGTTTACAGATGCACGGATGCATGCAGAAATTACAGTCGGAAGAAAAACACCCTGTTTTAATCACGATAATGCAGTTCAATAGAGCAACTGGAAACATGAATATTGTATCGGAAGGGGTGGAGGGGGTGGACATGCACAGTGTCTCAGCAAACATCACATTAGGCGCACGCGGCAAAGTGTGCGCACACGCTCGCATGCTCAATCAGCATGGACAAAGCACACAAATAAGCATAGCTCTGGAAAAACATAAACAGCGCTGAATAATTAAGGTTACAGCTGCTTTAAGTTCCCACACAAACAAAGGAAAACATGGGGCCCCGTGTGAGGCGCGGCAGCACAGATCGATTTTCTGAAAAGCACACAGCCGTGCACATGACTCAGGTCGTTTGTAATGATTTGAGGAGCACATACAGTCATGTATGTGAATTCTCTGAAGGTTAAAATCAATGATATTAAAAACGGAAGGTAAATGTAGTCTATTAACATAATGAGCATTCTCGGCTCCCCGCGTGCAAGGACAAACAACCATCAACACGTCTGTGCAAAATACATTTTCAGCGGGTTGCCGTTGTCAACAGATTTGTCATTATCAGCCACGCTCTCCATGAAGCAGTGTGTGCCTTTGAGGTAATGTGGTCATTTAGAGGGTTTTCGATGCTTCGCTTGCTATCCTTGAGCCAGCCTGTTTCGGGGCCGGCCGTGGTCACCCAAGTAACAGGACACGACAACAAAGACGCGCAAAGTCAACTACCCCTGGACGGGATTCAAATTGGAGAAACACTGCTGACACCGGCCAAGGCCAATTCACTCCCTCCTCCATTCAAATGACCTGTTTTGCATCACTTCCAGAAGTCCGGCCAGGATCCCACTATGAAAACAAACGGCGGGGCTTTAAGATAACAGAACCAAAACTTGGCCCGCCTTCTGTCATCCCAGCCCATTATGGGCAGACCAACCTGAATGGCTGGTGCCATGAAAAACCAAATGCAAAGCGTCGTAGATCGCGCGCTTGTCGGCAAGGCACAAAGGGAGCTTTGAAGTTAAACAAATTTTAGTGAAAAAATTAAATATGTGAGATTATGCTCAGTCCCCCCTCCCCAAAAAGATGGCGTCCATGAAATAGATTAAATTTAACTCAAAGTGACCACAAATTAGGCGAAAGAAGGTACATCAAATGAAGGCCGTAATTCCCTGTCGGAGTGCATTAGGATATTTATCGTCAGAGCGACCCCCGGCTTTTAATTCCTTTGACATCTTTCAGCACTAATACAGTATCTGATTTCTGAGAAGGACCAGTACACGGTCACACAGCATGACATCTGAAGGGAAGCAGCGGGTATGAAGGAAAAGTCACCCAAATGCGTTTCTACCCAGAATAAAGACCAGGGCCGTGATGTCTGCGCCAGATTTTTTTTTTCCCCCTCCCTATCTGCAAAGCACAAGCCAGCGGCACGCACCGCGACCGCCTGCTGCTCCCAATGTTATTCAAATGACAGCACGATTCCATTTTCACCTTGCAACTAACGTGATCATTACTCCTGTGTCAGCAACATTTACTGTCCTCTGCTTTGAGCCGGATATGCCAGCAAACTGGCAAATTAATTCTAAAAATGGGATTATCCTGAAATAAATGTGTGTGTGTGTGTGTGCAGTCGCTGAGATTGAGCTCAGACACTGCTGCCAATTATTCTCCCCAGAAAAACTCCCATGCCAGCAAGTCTCGTGAAGCAGCCACATGGAGAAAACGAGGCCCTGTGGTCTTATCAAGAAAGGTGATGTGACACATTCTCCGGCAGAGCCACTTTCTACGCCCTGATCTTGTTGAATACGACGTCGTAAAGTAGCATAAAAACATCAACGGGGGCTCCAATAGCAATGTAAACAGTGTATGAACCTAAGGAGATGGAAAAAAGAAAAAAAAAAAAAAAAACGCACTGCCGAGAAGGAAGTTGTTAGAGGGGGAGGAGAGGTGGGGCGGAGTGTATTGAGTCAGATGGAGGGGAAATGGGCTAGATGGATGTTGCCAGTTGAGCTTGTGTGTGTGTGTGTGTGTGTGTGTGTGTGTTTAACGGGGGATCAAAAGGGAGGGTGAGGCGGGGGGACGTCAGCAGGCAAACCTATCATCCACAGAGCCCACCAGTACACTCTGGAGGGCAAACAATCTCCCTAATTGAATTCAATCCAGGCTCGCTGCAGGAGGCACCGAGGCTAGTGGCTCCATTCAGTATGGAGAGGGTGGCTGGAGGTGTGTGCGCGCGCACGTGTGTGTGTGTGCGTTTGTGTGTAGCGGCAGTGCAAGGAGGGAGGGGAGGGCAGAGCTTTGGCTGGCATGACAAGTGCAGCAGGGAAGGGGAAAGGAGATAAGTACAAGGAGCAGGGAGCAAACACAAGCTTGCAGGAGACAACAATGACAGACAGGGAGGAGAAGCAGCAGCTCCGAGCGGCAAGGTTTCACTGGTTTGGGGTTGGAGGGGAGGGGAGGGAGGGGCGAGTGCACGGAGCCAGCTGCGCTTTTTGCATGATTACACTGAAAACATCATTTGCATCTGGGAATGAAATCCAAACACGCGCGGTAGATACGTATGGCTCCTGAGTCAGGAAAAAAAGAAGCAAAACAAAAGGAAAAAGAAAAGCCCTGCGTGTTGCTGGTGGCAGAAATTAAAGGCTTACCAGTGCTGTCCCACAGATTTGCATTTGAGGATAAGCACCTATCGTGAATCATTTTCATAAACATCCTGAACGAGCCCCGATTGGCCCACACGGGTGCTCTTCATCACTGTGTTACTCCAGCAGTGGCACATTTTGTGTACCTAATCAGGGATCTACTGCAAAGAGACATTTTCAAGCCCGTTTATCCGCTCGGGTGCCAACAGAAGCGGCGACAAAATTATACAATACCTCAGTGTGAGAAGGAGTGTTGCTCTCGAGCGCTGCTTGCTTGCAAATCCCGCGTATCACATTCCAGGTAATAAAAGCATGGTCTGTACCTGGAGGGAAACGCACAGGGAGAAGAAGCAGGTTAGGAAACGGAGCGAGGGGGGGTTGTGTTGCGTCTGTGAAACGCAGCACCACTTATTCCCTCAGAATCACTGACAGCGGACATCATTCAAAAGTTCAGGGGAAGGAACCTTTACGTGGGAATTGCGAGTCACCTTCAGGAGGCCCGCGCGCATTTGCCGTCTTGACACAGATTTACAGGCATAAACCAGAACTTCTAGAGTTACTGCCGAGGAGTCGGATGCCTTCACTTAACAGCGGAGTTGCAGTTAATGTCTGTCCGGACTTTTATAATATATGTAGTTAAAACTGTTCAGGAAAGTCATAAAAAGTATGAAGTGGAGGCTTTTCTGGGATCGTGGGCACGAAAAAAAATGGGTCAAACAAATGACCTGAAACCCGGGCCACTGAAGACCGATTAGTGATCGAGTGAAAGAATATTTATCTGTAGGCATTATTGTAACAGTGTATGAGAAGGAAGTTCAAAGTTCACAGTGAGCTGGACATGAGGTGAAGAAAGTCGACTTTTCTTTGAGTTTGAGATAGTTCAGCAGGCCTGAAACCACCAACATTGGAAATGACAACAACTTACACCCGAACCAATCATGAACTACATCGGCCGCGTCCCCCCATGCATGCTGTTAACCTTTCCGAGCTCATTCTGACCTTGAACTGACACCTTTAGCCCTCCAAACACAAAAAAACTCCTATCTGAGTCCAAGTGTTCAACCTTTGGAGACACTCCAGATGGATGTGGGATAGATTGTGCATTAATGAGAGTCTGATGAGTACACAGGCACCCCCGAAAAACATAAATTATTAGGCCGGTTGCTGGCGTTGCTGTCAAAGAATCGAGAAAATTATTACTCATCAGTGTCAAAAGCGCTGCTTTCTCTCAGCCACATCTCACAAACACTCTTTATTTTTTGCTCTCTTCTGGGTCGACCATTATTAAGAGGCATCTTCATAAATTTTTCAGCTGTTGTCTGGTTCCCACACTGGTGCTCCAGCCCGATTGCTGCTGTATGAAGTGCTATTCAGGTCACATCAGCTTTTAATGGCTGATTTATTAGGGCTCAACAGGGGCTCGGTGATGGGCTGCAGGACAAAGAGCCTGTTTTAAACTGCATTAACACTCTGTAGTAAATATCCCATACGACATTAGCATTTTGATGACTGCCTCCCCCAGTCACCTTTCGCACCAGCCCGTTTTTTTTTCCCCCCATCCTCGCGCACATTTTGCTTTCCTCCGCTGGCTCTTTGCCTTCATATCAATCTATCTTTTGTGCACGTCACATTCACTCACTCGCTCGCGCTTCAGCCTTCACATCTCTCCAATTGTTCCACTTTTAGACACTTTGAATACACACTTTTTTTACTGGCACCATCATGCACGGGGGAATGTGGTGGAATTTATTATACCTGAATTAATGAACTACATGTGCACATAAACTCAAATTGCCGTCATTGATATTGAAAAAGAGTGTTTCTTCATCACCTTTATGGCTTAAGAATGAGTTCTCACCTCACTCCCCTTTACTATTGTGATGCAAACTATCCTTACATGATTTCTAATTAAGTCTCACATGCAATCATAAAATTGATGAGTCCCAAAGCTTGTGTAATTGAGGTGTCCAAAACAGAGGATGGTCTTGAATAATGAGAGAAAATTCAAAGAAAAAAAAAAGGATTAATCAGTGGCGCTGCGCTTATAATGTAGATTAGGTAGATATTGGTTCAGACAGGGAAAAAAGCCAACTCTTGATTTCTATCACATGGCGGCTGCAGCTCAGTTAGGACAGTGGTTTGATGCTCTGTTTGCCCTCTCCGCGAGTTTTTCCTCGTGAAAGACACCAAACCTCAAGCTGCTCCCATTGGGAACCAACGAAACATATGATACAGTGGATATAACCACAATTGAAGGAAGGAAAGATTCTCGATTATGCGGTGAACATAAAGTAGTGTTTTACTTCTTAGTTTGTGCAGCGATGCTCCTCATAAAGGAGGAGGGAGGGAAAAAAAAAAAAAGATTAATTTTGTTGCCAAATTTCACAAACATCATCTGGGAAACAATGGCCCTGACGGTCTTGGCTCGGGAACAAGTGCCGGGGCCGCGCTTCATCAAATCTGCTGTTCATTATGTTTGATCAAGTTTGAGACTTTTGGCAGAGAAAGCAGATGCTGAAGGTCAACGCGGCTCAACCGCTCCAACCAGTTTGGTCACCGGAGCATCTGCCAGTCATTTAGCGAGCCTGGAAGTGTTTGGAGAGGAACACAATCGCACCATATTGCAACGATCCCGACCGCAAACTGTTGCACTAAAGGAAAAAAAGTCCCGGTTCACCAACGACAGATGATTAAACTCATATTCACAGTGAAATAGGGCGTAGCTGGCTTTTATTACATACTTCCACTGGCTCTGTTTTTTTGCTCAGTCTAATTTGCGGTAATGATCACCATTGTGCAAATCTTTAATTTCACACATTTACCTCCGTTAAAGCCCACCGCTCCTCTCCCTGGTCCTCCTCACTGAGCAGAGACGGTATCGGAGCCAAATTTCCCTGCTCCCTTATAATCATCGGTGTTAAAGCACTGGCAGTGGTCGGGAACGGAGGCTTCCAAAATATCTTCAAAGACTTTTGGACCAGAGGAAAATATACGCCAGGCAGTTCCCGGCACCCAAGGCAATCTCGCACCATTACTACAAGGATGTTCATTCCAAAGATACGCGCACGGCATTGAAGTACGAGGCACGGGTGACCCGGCATGACACCATTTGAGAAAGCCGCTTATTAAGGCCAGGATGCTCATTAATGAAGGCACTCAGGGTTATTTTAGGTTTCATGCTGCAACACCACATCGCTGGCATTAGTGCTTAACCATTAGGGAAGAATATGATAATAGCTGCTATTGTTTTGTACATTATTGCACTTGGAGAGTGCATTAGGCCAGGGGAGGATTTCCCCACTCCTGCCTTTCAACCCCTGATTCTGATGTATTATTCTCATACGTGACGAGGGCCAAACTCTCCCAACCCTTCTCCAAGTGACTGTGATGACACCACAGGTTAGCACTCTCTCGCCACACTACAGAGATACAAGGTGATGTATACAGACAAGGCAGTACCAGTAACTATCTCCAGCGAGTGTTAGTTTTCCCTGAGCTCAAATCATACAGTTCAAGCCGATTGGAGCCTTCAAAAGTCATCCTGAACTCACTTCTGTTTCCAGACATATTTCCCTGTGCATTTTATTTCAATCTAATTGCTTTATATACCTCCACATGCCCTAAATTAGATCTGCTTCCTTTTTTGGATGTTTTTACATTATGCCGTAATAGAGTTTTGTATTAAAACAGTCTTGCAAGGACAGTTTCAAATAATGTGGAAAAAAGGGTTTATGTTAAGCGCTGGCCTGCTGAGATACCATTATGAGACTAAACTAAGAGTGGGATTAATTTTGCATTATGTTATTAGCTTTGCACTGGCTGCAAAAGGACATGCAAGCAGTTTGAATGGAGGTAGCAGACAGGAAAGTGGAGGGATTTTTGTTTTTTTTTCCCCCCCTTTTCTAAAACTGCTCAATAAGTGAGCATGACCCGGCACATATCTGCAAGTCAACAATTTTTCCCATCTCTGAAATGCATGAGCACACAAGGAGGTACCGTATGTAGTGCCGCTGTTGCACAAACACGCAGACGCGTGCACAAATTGTCTGGTTTTTGTCTCATTATCCACCGCGCACTGTTTTCCAGCTCCCCCCGGTGAAAGGCGTGCTCTCCAAATTACAAAGTGATGAAACGCAGCACGACTGTACGGCGCGCGCTGCCATGAACTTGCATCCAAATTTGATTTCACACCCCAAAAGTGATTCATTTGTGGTACAGTGTGCTGGATGCCACCGTGGAGAGCGGCCGGGCGGCAGCCGAGCGCATTTCCGACCGGGCCTCACACTAATGTCGCCTGTGACGGTGCCTCTGCTTCCGCGTGCGACTGAGGGTTTCTTCGGAAATTAGACCAAAAATCAAACGAGGCATTATGGGAAGGGTGGGAAGTTCAAGTCTGTACAGAGACTGTACGGTAACAACCTTTTTATCCTCGCAGTTCGAGCTGCTGATTCGCACAACAACACATAAGAATGCCTCCTGTTCACAATTATCACACAAAGTGTGTTGGTATCGTCGCACAGGATTCACAGAGGCTGGAAGTGGTTGCTGCCTAGTTTCAGTTATGGAGATGAGACGTAAACAAGTGTTTTTATACACTTGAATGCAAATAACGCCTCATTTGAACAAGTAATTTTGCACCTGCACAAAAGCTCCAGATGTAATTAGTTACTGAATATTTCTCAATTAATTGTTTTAATGGAGTTTCTCTCCCCCCTGTTTTTTACTCACAGTTAAAGAGTACAAAGACAAAAAGACAGCGAGAAAGATTTCCTCTCTTCTCGAGCTCTCCGCCTCACCTCAGTCGTGTTTACTGACATTTTCATTTAAGGCCTGTTTGACTTTATCGTGATTACGAAATCGCAAATTGTTCAAAAGGTGTGAATGAAGCTCATTTTACATGAAGAGTCAAGTGTTGCTACACTGGAAAAAGAGCCCAAAATACCTCCACGGCTATTTGTGATGCGTGAAGGAACAAATGGACAATAAACACTGATCCTGTGAGTGAGATAAGCTCCTCTGCAGCCGGCGCTGCAGCAGCGGGCTCCCTCAGGTTCAGGCTGCATACCGTGTTGAGGGAGACAACAGATCGTGATGAAAAGTACTGGGGCATGAATTTGATCGACTGAGGGTGGGGGTGATGGGGGGGAGAGATGGGGCGGGACTAACAACACCTCCGCTGCGGGAAAAGTTGCACGCGATAGTTTTCTCTTTCGGAATAATTTGAAAACTCCGGTGGCTGCTGCTTATCGCCGCTCGTCAAATCCACCTGCTCCTGGCAGACAAAGGCACACACGAGGAAGCGGCGAACGCACACAGCCGCCGTGTGACTGATCCAAGTCGACAGCCTGTGGTGTGTCTTTATAAAAGCATTTACTGAGGCACGGCGCCGTGGCCTGCCGAAAGCTCATCAAAGAGTGGCTTATTTTATCAGCCAAGTGGAAAATGTGCTGAGAGAGAGAGAGGGAGGGAGGGAGACAGACAGAGAGAGAGACAGACAGAGCGAGGGGGGGGGGGGGCAATAGTGAGGAAGTCAGCGAGAGTAACGAAGCTATTGTGCCCATCGCTGACCCAAACACCCGTATTACAGTAGTCACGGCTGCTCACAACAAAAGCTCTAATCGGCGGCGCAGGGCTCGAAATTAAATGACCCCGTCGTCGTGACACTGTAACTGACAAGCCGGCCCGTGCACGCCGGGGCCAGAGGCAAAGGAGATACGGCTAATGAACAGGAAACGTATTGAAATGGTGGCATCTTTTTACAAGTCCAGATGGCCTTGAGTAACCTCCTCTGTGAAGTAGTACACAATATCCACTCTTCGAGCTTATTCGCCGGCTCGCAGCTATTTCATAGATTATACAGACTCTGAAATGAGCTGCTGCGGGAGACAGAAATAACTGGGCCTCATAAAGATTGCCTACGCACCCTTAGGTAAACTGCACGTTCAGCATAATGTACCGTGACTTTCACCAAATGTAACTCTTACACCTCTCACACTGGGAGGAAGAGTCATGTGCTCGAATTGTACCGACACCCTCAAAAGGTTTCAGCGAATAAGGGAGGAAAGAAAAGAAGTCTGCATGTCGGGGTGGGGAAAAAAAGAATAGAGAACAAAAAAAAAAAATCTTTGTGAATTTCGGGTTTAACAAATTACTCGGCGTCGCTGTCATCAGTTAAGCAATCAAAGCCGGTCGGGGCGGCTGAGTCGGAGGAGAGGGGAAAAGCTCACCCACCGAAGTCAATGGGCAGCATTTATAATGCATGGGCAGCGTCTCTCCCCCCAAGGGTCACATTAAATTCAGGGAAAGCTGATAACAATTGACTGAGGTTGCCGGCGACTACAGGATGATTATGTACAGTTACGTGCCTCCTCTCTGCCCCTTCACTTTCTCAGCGTCGCCCGGTTTGTCGCGGTGAACTCTTCCCCCTCGCTTCCTCATCTCCCGCCACACATCTCCTCTGCCATTACATCTTCATGCCCCTTCTTCGCCCCCCCCTCTCTCGCTCCCGTTCGCCTGCGCTGGCATACAAATGAGTGGAGACGACGAGGGGGCCGTGATGCACCACCACAATGCCTCCCTGGACGACTTGCTCATACGCGAACCCTAATTGGCCTTAATTGGAAAGGGACAGACCTCCGGTTGCGAGCCCGTGGGTTGCTCTCTACGCTTTTTGGTCTGCGGTAACGATGACAACAAACACAAAGGCGATGAACACATGTTGCCTCTAGCGAAATGCATTCAACTCCAGCGGTACACAGCACCTCCATTTTAATTTTTTATACATTCTCATACGTGGGTGTTCGCAAGCTCGTGTGTTTGAATATTTATGTAAATATCGTCTTTTTTTAGAGTCCTCAGGTCTGAGATTGCTTCTCGAGCCACGGCGAGATTTCGATTATCCCGTGATCTCGCCAGCAATCCGAGCCAAGAGCCGATCCTTTAAAAAAAACAGCAAAAAGGCCCACCGCCTGTGTGACGCCCAATCCTAAATGCATGAAATGCGTGGTCAAAACTAAGCTGTCAAACGTCATCCATTCACACTGCACCCCCCCCCCCCTTCCACCCCCCTTGCTGGAGCTGTTTACCTTAGCAGAGGAATATCATTATGATAATCACACTTGTCTTTATTTGGAATACATACATATTCCCACCACGATGGCCAACCTTGCAGCAGAACATAAAAGTCAATAGAGGGGAAAATTGTATGGGTGACACTAGTGGGACTTGACACCATAGGTCCTTCACGAGGGTGCACGTCGTGTGCATGTACAATCAGCCGTTTAGCATTTCGCTTTGATGATAACGCCACATGGAGAGGCGCGTTCGTTGGGTGAATGGGGTTACCAGCACAAGGCTGTGGAGAGACCCTCACACCGACAGAGAAGGATGCACTCGAGTGATGCAAGACGGCAAACTGGAGGATTAGCTTCAATGGGTCAGGAGTCACATGCATATAGTGTTTTCAGAGTCGGTGTCTCCAATTGAAAGAGAATGAGTTATCTGATGTGAATTAGCACTGCAGTCTGTTTTAGTTCAAGCTGAATAGAATGAAACATTTCTTACAGCATGTAAGGAGTTACCTGATCTACACACAGGTCGTTTTTGTTGTCCATATTGTAAATGTGTATTTTTTTTCCCTTCTCTATGTTCTTCAAAGTCAACAATTTAGTTTATCATTATGTTTGTCTCTATTTTCTAAATCTCTGAGGCGTCTCCCGTCTCTGCTTTGGTGCAGCATGTCGTCGCTGTGACAAGTACATTGTCGCACGTGGAATTAATGTTTTATCTTAGCTTAATCTATCAAAGAGAACAAAATAGGAGGCAATTACAATGGGTCATTGTAAAATCATTCCGGATTTATAATGGTGTTAAAAGGAAATCCAACACTGCGCGGCTGACAACGACACATAGTAGTCGAGTACAATGATATCTCAAAATGAATGTTTTTATAACACATTATTCTTTTAAAACGTCAATTATCATATTTCTGGATGCATGCTTTTTTTCAAGTACCTGCTAATCAGCCTCGATCTGATCAAATATTGCTTCTTGTGAAAAAATGAAACTAACTATGTCCCTGACAGCGCCCCCCCGCCTTAACTCCGAGCGAGAAAAATCTGCAACTGATTGGGGACGTGGATCGAGTTACAGGTAGTTTACTCCTGAAACCTGCTTCCATGTGTGAGCGTGTGCACCCCGAGCACCCTCCCGTGCCCTTGCCCTCCCCGCCCGACAAATGTGGAACTTGACCCCTGGTGAATTTTGGAGGCGACCCGCACACCGACTGCGACCTTGGCGTTGGTGAAAGGAGGCAAAGTGTGTTTCTAATAAGCTCGACCTTTCGCGCCTGTGCGTGCTGGTGTGTGAGGAATGCGTGCTTTTTTTGTGTTTATGTGGAAATCAATTGTGTATGTTTCGGGCTTGTGTCTTCACGTCGGCCTGCTCCACCACGTGTGTTTATTTGCTCGTATGCGACTGCTTTTAGATGTGAGTGCGTGTGTTTGTCTGGGCGCGCGGGGGTTCAATGACCATGTGTGCAGCAGGGGGGCTCTGGAGTGTCTCAGCACCCAAGGCGCCAAGGACATGGCTTGACAGGTGTGTGTGTGTATGTGTGTGTGTCTGTAGGACCTAGTGGTCTGCAGAGCAGTGGCGGGCAGCAGCACAATGTGCCCATTCAGGCCTGGAAGGAGACAACCGAGATATCGCAGGACCCCCGTGAGGAGGAGGGTAGAGGAAGGGGGCGGTGGGAGGCGGTCATGGGGGGGCACGTCAACCTTTCACTGTGACTACAAAGAGAGACATAACTATAACTGCATCGGGACAGTAATTGGCTGCGTGACCCCATGCTGGGGAGCCGTCTGCCGGTGTGTGACGGATGGAGACGCTCTGTGGTTACTACTGAGGACAGATTCTGTGGGGATAACTGGTCAGGCTAAAGAAAAAAAAAGTGGGTTGAATGGGAACCCTGGGAGGTGAATAGTTAAAAAAGAGATGTAAAGATTAGAGACACTTGGGAGACTTCTCAAAGCAAACAAAGGAAAAGCTGCTTTAAAGATCTGGTCTCCACCTGCGATCAATTTTTCTTGGACTTGTGTTTCCTGAAATATTGATGCTAAGGCCTGTTTGTTCATCTTTTCAACATATTTATGTGATGTTTATTTTTTCACTCGTGTCCTCTTTACAAGAGACTGTTACTGTGTCCTGTCATTCAAAGTCATGTTTTGATAAACCCATGATCACCAAACAGGTATCTCCAAGTATCACTGCATTGCATGGCACCTTTAAATTAATTCTCTGAAATCCAACCATAAAGGGGGAAAATTTGTTCTGGCACCTTGGAGAAATTAAAATCCTCAAACATGTCTACGGACACACACTGAACTGCAATCTTGCACCGGGCCAATAGTGCACACCAGTGCACACATATACAAGGCCAGGCCCACATGACAAACCTCGGTGCTATACAAGCTAATGGCAGGAAGTGACAGAAATGGCCAGTGCCTGGAAGAATTACATGGCGGCGCGGTCCATACGTCTTTAGCGCGCATCTGACAAGAGCTTTTAAAACACACACAATGCCACCAGCACCGCTATCCATGCAGAAAATTGGACAGCCATCCTTCAGCCCCGACATAAATCTGCGAGGTAGCAAAACGCATCGGAGAGCAATATAGCATGGGACGAGTCTCGGCTGAATCCAAAAAGTAATTGAATCGAGGATGAATATAGACAGGGCCGGATGAGAGCTGACGGAAAACACGTCTCATGGATTCGACGCCGTGTGACAAAATGTTTTTCGGGAAGGGTGCAGAAACAACAAGTCTGCTCTTCAGGGATAAGCAAGCAATTACTGAAGAATCGGAGAAAATTGGGGATGCTTCGCTGCTGCCCTTCAAATAACATTGAAAAGACTCGACAGTCGTTCTCCGACCCAATCTGCATCTGTCCTGTCGCGGCTCCTCTGCAACGACCAACATCTGCACAATAACCTTAACCTACATAAGTTGTCACCTTATACAACACAGAAGGGGTCTTTTCAGCTGCACCCTCAGAGTCCCAAGGCTATCTGCCAACTAAATCACATTTGTAGAGTCATATTAAACATGTAGCCCTGAGGAGAGTAAAAGCCCAGCAAAGAATGATAGGCATCTCTCCATCACTGAAGGCCTGCACTGCATTATCCCTTGCCAGTGGCCTCAGAGATAGCATGGGGCTATTGACTGCTGTGATGTTACAATACGGCGGGAGCGCGTTTAATTCTTCTACAGCGCGACAGCAGATAAGGGCCGTGTTCCCGTCGGGTCACCTGCAATCGGCAACTGTGGCTGAATTGAATGGGTAACGCGAGGGGAATCTATTCTTGCTAACGCGCAACCTCGATACGAGCGAGCAAGTGGGTTTATGCTTGTAATTACCAGAAAGGGCAGCGCAGAGAGAAGATACATGAAAAGCTCGGATGGCCCACTGCATGTGCATTTTCTTGACAGCGTATTGAACAAGGTATTGATAACCTTGACGCCACACTTGGAAAGTGCCCCTAAAGCATTGAGCATTCTCACACCATTCTCTTGCATTTTGCAAGCACGAGAGTAGAGTCAGAGCATTTAATTCAACTCAATATCTGAAGAATTAAGCCATTATTAGGCTTTTACAGCTTGTATAGTGTCACTATCAAGCACTGGTGCAGGAAGTGGTGCAGCCATTACAAAGCACACAGGCAGACCACAGACCCAGCAAATAATGACACAAAAATAGGAACTACTTAGCTGCTCAAGTGTCACATGACAGTGATTCAAGCCTGAAACTTTAGTTTTTGAAGTTTATTTGTTATTCGAAGTTTACTATAATATTACACTGTATGCTATAGAAATCTGAAAGTCAAATAAACATTTTTCACTTTGTTTTT
>JAUESE010000067.1:4311600-4323844 GCA_032274725.1 Malacoctenus triangulatus
CGCCATTTACCATCCGCTTCCTCGCTCACCGTCAAAGATAAATATTTCCACGACCTCAAACTATCCGCGGCACTCGGCAGACAGTGGAGCAACAACTCCCCGGGAGCTCATTTGTAATTTAAAGAAGGTCATCAATACTCTGCAGCCTTCAGCCGCCGAGAAAAAAAAAAAGGGGGTCGGGAATTCATTTGGTAATCCCAATCATCGCGTTGATAAATAACAGGTGTATCGGAGGAAAAAGCCACTTGGGCTTACTAAATGAGAGATGAACAGACAGCATTGATTCCTCTCACTGTTCCACAGATGAATGGAATCGCCTCACAACCTGTTTTTTTTCTGATATTCCTGCGGCAGAGGTGTATTCATCGCGGATATTGGGGCGTTGTTTGTGATACTGCAGCTCGTTCAAAGCTTTCAGATCGCAGGGCGAGTGATAAACACTCAGGACAAATGCGGATGCCAAACACTTAAGTTATGCTCAAACCGTGTTGCTGACCTGAAAGCATGCGGTCACAGATATGACCACAGGCTGAACCGACTACGCAAGAGAAAACAAGTTGTTGTTTTTTTCCCGTCGACGTGTCATCCCGTTGTCTTCTGAGTGCATGGCTGCTGCCGTGCGTCAGGGGGAGGTCGCGGTCCAGAGTGACGGCGAATCAAGAAACTAATTGTTCGTCCTTTTCCATCAAGCACCAGCCGAAGTCTCCATCTCAACTCTAACCCCATTTCCTGCAATTTAGTGCTCAGAGGGGGTTGTGAAAGCTTGTGTCAAAACCTTTGTGTCCAGGCTCTTTATGAGACAGGACAGCTAAAGTGTTGAGAGGCAAAGACCTCGAGGACCTTTTTCTCTCGGCCGCGCGCGTTCTTTTCTCCCTTTCCGCTATTGCTTTTCTTCTTGTGTGACATTCCTGCCGGAGAAAAGGGCCTCCACAGACTGACCTGTCTCACTCCTAACAGCATGATAACTCGAGGCTCTGGGACCTCGGCTAAAAAAAAAAACAAAAAACGGGGGTCTGGCTGTAGCTGTGGGTGAGATTCAGCCCACAGGAATGTGAATGTGCTACAGCAGGTGGTTCGCTTTTATCCCTCTTTTTTTTTTCCTGCCGCAGCTTTATGTTATTGAAAAGACAAACAAATGGATGAAACGTCGCGCGGACCGAATAAAGTGGCGTTTTTCCAGCTATCCCATCTACAGGCAGACACTATTGTTTAAAACTCAGAGAGGAGGAGGGAAAAAAAAAAAAGAAACAGCCGACAAATGTAAAACATCATCCCACTTCTCGGAAGATGCCTGCGCGATGCTTAGCATGTCAGCATCCAGCCGCGGGGATAAACAATCATTCAACAGCAAAACAAGTTTTTGAATCTATCATTTAGACAGGCTGTGGGAGAATTCAGAGAGCTTTTCTGCTGGAGTGCCCTTATTTTTCTGACTTGCCAACGTTCTCGCACGCCGTCGACTGTGATGTGTGCCAAGAAAAAGGAAAAAAATTTAAATGTACAAGCTAATCAGTAAAGCGGAGTGATGTCAGGTGCCGGGATGTCTTACATTAAGGCGAGGGAGCAGGTGGAGTGTGAGACGAATGGTGGAGCTCAAAGTTTTTGGATTGTGCTGATGCTGAATCTCACGCTGCCGTCAAAGTTTCATCTTCATCCTGGCGTTGTGATCGTCTGGTATGCACGTTAAAAAGGGGGAGTCTTGGATGAATGAGTCACATTCTGGGTTTGAGTGGCTGCGTTGTACATTCGGTGGAGTTCGAATAACTTGTGATTCAACGAACCAAATGCTATTCTTTGTAGCGTGACATTTTGTTGTGAAGACAGAAGCCTGTGATGACATTGAACTCCCTTTATGCTGAGAAACACGACGATCAAACTGATTAAAATTAATAAAATGTCAGAAGAAGCCATTTTTCAGGGCAACCACTTGTTTATTGAAGCGAGGTAACAGGTCAGGGGCACCCTGGTTTGAAGCCGTTATCAGTCGTTATTATTAGCCAGCCTAAGTTAGCTCTTACTTAATAAAAGTAGAGCTGGGAATTTTTATGGTGTTTATAACATGCCGAGTCATATATTCAAGCAAGCTGCATGAAATAGCCCAAGGCCAGGTCAGTCCCGCTTTGATTCAGCATCAGGTTAAACAAACAAACAAACTTGGGTATTTTTAGCACAGTCATTTTTTAACAGAACATGAGAAAATACTGCAAATGCACATCAAAATCACCACTATTTAGGACAAAGAGACGTGTGTTCAAATGAGGAAGAGCAGTAAAATGTGTACAATAGAACTGCAGTCAGCAAGGTGGATGACTGTATGAAAGCTGCGACTGAATGGTAGCCATGGAGACCATCAATTTGGCTGAAATTGCTTCACTTGCGACAATTGAATCAACCCATAAGAAAAATGTTGGCTTCCAAAAAGTGGGGGTTAAAAACCCCCGCTTCTCCTTTTTTAAAAGGAGAGAAAAGAAAAAAAAAAAGAAAGAAAGAAGCGCAGTATTAATGTCATGTTTCGTTATCCGCACCCCTGCTGAACAATTCCTCTCAGTTCAATAAAACAAAGACTAATAAATCCTTTCCCCCCCATTAGTGCTAATGCACGCGAGTGGTAGGAGGATGGAGTAAATCACAACCAATCCGCAGCCTCTGATCTCTGGGGACATGACTGCACATTTTGAAGGGGGGGGTGAATATGAAAGTAACATCTGTAAAAGCATGCAGAGCACATGACCTTGAGCATTATGTTGGGTTCTCCGGTCACGTCTGAAATCACAACTGACAAAGCGGCGAGATAAATGCATAAAGAAAGGTCTTCATTTAACCAGAGATTCTGCTCTACAGCTTTTCAAATCAGGGTCAATTAGTACAGTATTTGGAGTCTTAAGCACTAGTTTTAACTCGCTACCAGAGGGGAAGTTTCCACAGCACTCTTTATAGTCTAATTGATTGGTTTTAAGCCGTAAATGGTGCGGTTATCTTTTTTTTCCCCATCCTTTTCCACTGACGTATATTTGAGAGGGAAACCTTGTATGATGTTGGATAAGACAGGTAAATTTCTGTCTATATTGTGAATCAAGGCGACCTAAATAGAAACCCTCGAGGTGACATGAGGCCATCATAAACAAAGCCGACACAGCCAATGAGAGAGCGACGCAGCCATGGCGTCATCATTTTAGTGTTTTCAGGGTCCACACGTAGCGCCTGAACTGAGACAGAATCGAATCAATTTCCTGGATCTGCAATGGAAATAAAGTCACCAACCAAAGTAAATTTCAATAGAGTGGGAGGGCGAAAAATGCAAGAAAGAAAAGCCATGATTCACTGAAAGCAAAGGAACTCATATCAGACAAACAGAGCCACAAGGAAAAGGTAACTCAGTACGTGCTGGATTTCCACTGAAGACACTTCAAGGGTCACAAAATAATGCGCGATTCTCACACACCCACTGGAGAGTCAAGTAGTGTTTTTTAAGGTTAAGGGTTCTCAGCGTTCCTGAGGTAAGGTTTAGTTTCTACCAGGATATAAAAGAATTTGAGGCATTTTTTTGAGGAGGCTGAAAATGTAACAGAAATAACAGTAAAAAGCAGCCAGGCAGTTTGTGTTGTTGTGTCTTTTTTTCAATTCTAGCAAACTCTCACTATCTCTCTGCATCTCTTTACCCGATTCGATCGATATGTTGTACAGTGGTGCTCAGCAAACTCTCCTCCTACATCGGACTGCCAGATAACAGCAGCCTCGGGAAAGGCAAGGGAGCAATTATTTCATTTTCATACGGTGCCGTCCCATCAGGTATCACACCAGATGCTGGGTTCAACCGCTGTTATATTAAATATAACCTAGATTGTATTCCACCAGGAGCAGCATTTAGCTGAAGCAGAACGAGACGCGGCGAAAACAAAGCGCGAGGTTGACATAACAGTTCCGGAGGAAAGCTTCAAATGTCCCCTTGAGTTGCTCCTAAAGGAGGAAGTCGAGGATTTAACGGCCAGTGGAGGGAAATAAATCTGGGTGTGAGAGCTTGCTGTGGGTATGTGCGAGTTATCTGCTCGAGGGCAACTCCACCAATGCAGATTATATGACAGATGGTACTGCAGTCCTGGACTTAACGAACGGAATTGTCAGATAAGGAGCCCACCAACAGCACCGTTCATGATTTTCACAGAAGCAGAGGGAAATCAAAACGCGCCTCATCGGAGTTGGTTCGACACTGAACTACAACAGGCTGGAAAAGAAAGAAAAAAAAACTGTCCACAGCTGGTGAGAGAGGGGGGGGTGAAAAAAAATGAATCAAAAACCAGATAGAAGAATATTGTGATTGGAAATGAAGGACGTCATTGTGTAGCGAGGAGAGGGGGAGAAAAAAACTTCAGATCTGATTCAAAGTGATAGGCTCAGTTACCTTTCCCCCCTTTGATTTTGATGTTGAAAGACAGTGTGCTGTCTTCACATCAAAAGGATCTGCTCCAGTGGCCCCCACAAGCCTGCACTGCTCTCAGACACTGGGCAGCATGCCTCCTTTAGCATAGGCAGCCGTTCCCTTCACTTCCAAGGATGTATGAAACAATTATACGTGTTGTGCAGTATTTATCTGCTGGGGTTTTTTTCATACTGCAATGGATCTTCTGCAAAAAGCCAGTGGTGACACATAGGGAGAGAGTAAACAACTAAACTGGTTGAGAGGGCAGTGAAATATACAAGGGGAGGGGAGGGGGGGGGGGGGGGGCTCCTATACAGCCTTTACCTGTGAGCTGCATTTTCTACTCTTCACACTCTATCATGAAAAATGCACATGCTCACACCGCTGCATATACACAGCACGGGCCTGCACTGTGAGGTTCCCTCATGCACGACCCCCCCCTCCTCCTCCCCCTCCCAAAGACGCGCCGGTCCGCCTGTACAATCAGCGTCTGTCTCAGCAGCGTCCCATTAAAAATAAAAAATCAAGGCGAACTTAGAATGAAGGCAACACGATGGGAGCTGGACAAACTTCGCTTCCAAAAGGCGGGGATCCGCTGTGCAACTTATGCGTCAAGACACCAGCGCCATGTGACTGTCAAAGCGAGATCCTTCGCGATTCACCCACATACATCAGGTCACAACCGAAGCGCATATCGAGACGCTTTAATTAGTCTGACACGAGGCTGATCCCCCCCCCCCCCCCTCCTCCTCCTCCCGTATTGACTATCAATATGTTGCGCGTTGATGAGCGCTGGATACACCTGAACGCATCTGTAGCCCAGTTAAAGTAATTAAGAGTGGAGTGCACGCCAAGATTTACATTGGAGCGCGCACTCACGCTGCAGCAGGGATTCATTCATGGGGCATTATTATCGCTCCGGAGCCCCCCGCGATCTGCGGGTAATTGTGGACGTGCGCACCGACGCGAACAAGCATACAGGGAGAGAAGCGTCACACTTACCGCGGATTTAGAAAAAAAAAAAAAAAAAAAAAAAAAAAAAAAACAGGACCGGTGGATGCGAGGATGCAGCACCGCGACCTGCGAAGTAATTTCTCTCGCAAGTGTCTTTCGGGCGCAGGGGTCCCGTCCCTTTTACGCACCGATCTGTGCGGAACCGACTTGGGAGTCGAGGAGAGGAGAACAACGAATCCAAAGTGTTGCCTCCAGTCGCCGCGATCACAATCCTCGGAGATACATGTTTGTTTCTTTCAATTTCGCCTCTGTCGGGTCTGCTGTCCCTCCACGATCCCGAGTCCGAGGAGATGTCGCGGGGAGAAAGAGCGGCTTCCTCGCGTTGTATCCACGGTGCTTGTCCCCCCCTTTTCTCTTTACATCCCTTTATGGCACTGCGCGTCCTTCTGTGCGGGGGCTACATCACGTCCCATAAAGCTGAAAAGCGAAACGCCAGCAGCCCTCGCCGCTCACGCACGCAAACACACGGAGATGGGTAAGAAAAAAAAAAGAGTATCCACCAAAAAAAAATTAAGAAAGGGAGAAGAGAGGGCTCTGGTGAGAAAAGCTCCACAGGAGGGGGGAAGAATCAAAGTTGTTTTGGGTCCCGGGGTGGAAAAAAAAATAAAAAAAAATACTGAGCTCTCTGCGACTATGACAAACCAATTGTGCGCACTGGCTGGGAGTAATTCTGTATGGAGACCAAGGGGTTTGGAGAGCCAGTGAAAGGTGAGAGGAAAAACTCGGATGTGGATTGCCGCTCTCGCCGTATACTCGGGCTCCACCTAGCAGCAAACATGAGATAACATGCCACAGAGCCAACGCTCCCGACGGGGAGGCGCGCGAAGGCACAGCCTCCATACTGCTCCTCACGGACAACAATGGGTGAAGTGTTTCAGAGGCCTTTTAGATTCAGGTGATCAGAATAAGAGGGGAGCAAATAAACGCTGTCTTTAACAAAAACACATTTGATTATGCTGCCTCGAAATTAGAGTCAAACTCTCTTAGCTTGGAGCACATGAAGGAAAGCAGAGCAGATAGAAAGGATTTTCCTGACAAATATTTCAGAAGTGCTTCATGAAATAACACCCGATTTTAAATTTGATCCTGAACAAGTTATAATACAGTGCGACGAGTTTTTTTCCACCATCTTCCTTGTTATCTCGAACCACAGCGGTGACAAAGCGCCGCGGCGCTCTCCTCCTCGTCGCCACGCTCCAGAAAACGAGCTTCCTCGTTTTAATTGACGCCTATAAATTGGCCACAGGTGTGAGTGATTGCCCATCGTTAGCCTCCTGACCCGCACGGGGTTTAATAATGTTACCTACTCCACAAGAACAGAGCAATTTGTTCTTCTTCTGAGGCGGCAAGAACAGGAGCGTGCTCGTTTCGCGCTCGCATGCTGAAATGGGCTCATTTCACCCATGCAGGTTGAGAACAGAGGGTATATAGAGCCAAGATTATGTGATACAACTTGTTTTTATGGTGAAATTGTTCCATTTGTTAAAAAAAGAAGTAAGCGTTTCGTGCTTCCTGTTCTCCCAAAGTGAGAGTACAGGCCAGAGCAGAAAGAGCCCACTGCAGCACAACTCGGCTCCTCTTTCAATCGCAGAGATCCACTCTATTTCCTCGGTACTTCAAAAGTCCTCCTCTAATATTGATGAGCAACTATAGCATGGTGGATCCAGCAACATAAATCCACTGCAGAACTCGTCTGCTGTTCTTCACCGGCCAGGTTATGTTCCTCCGTCTGTCTCTTTTAAAAAAAAAAACACCCCAAAGGTGTTCTGCCGGACCCCGAGTCGGGGAGCGTCCTCGGACCAGTTCACAGTTCGAACTTTCTCCTTCTGATTTTGGCAGCGCGAGCTGGAATATTCGTCCTCTGCCAAGCTGCTGGAGCTGGGGGGGAGGCGGGTGTTGTCAGCGAGTGTTCTGGTCTGTCCACGGGCCTTCACGGTGCATTCACTGTGGCAGTCTCCGCGCCGCTTCGCGCCAGGAAACATGCTGGACCTCTTCTGCGCCCGCCACATTTGTCTTGGTCCTATTTGACCAAAGAATGCGCCCCCATTATTCTTCTGGCTTCCTTTTCACATACTTTAGCGCAGGAGGGGGGGGATTCATCTTGCAGTCCTGCGTTTGAACACCACCACTTTTACCATTATGCGTTTCTCCAGAATTGCATGCATCACATTTTTTTGTCATAACTGTACTGTTTTTAAAGCCTTTGCCTTTCATAAATCCCCCAACTTCCCACCTCAAAACAAAGCAATCATCGCAAAGGTGACGTTCCACCCAATCTTTGGCATTCAAGCCTTATTGCACAGAGGTGGAGCCTCTCCTCTGGTGCCGTCCATACTGTATATTTTGCCTTAGGCTAGCAAGACATACAGTTATATTACATTCCGTCTGTGTGTCTGTGACTGCAATATTTATGTGCGATCCTCTGCTTCTCCCTTTAAGGATTCAGTTCCTCTTGAAAATACTTTAAGAGCTGTCAGTCATCGGTTCAATGAGGGGAACGCGCTCAGGATTCCAGTTGATGACCAAACAACTCGCCCCCTGCGTCGCCGTGAGAACAGCGGGCGCCCTGCAGCCGGCGTCGAATGTAAATACGAGGGAAGTGATAAATAAGAGGAATTCAGCCTGGAAGAATGTGTTGCGCTCTCTCTCTCATCTGGGTGGGCTTCCTTTTTCTTTTTTCCTTTTCAACGGCGAGTCCTCTGAGCAAAGCTCATGGTCATTTTTCTTGCAGGAAGTTTATAATTCAAACAGATCCGCGTGCTTGAGGATGTCGGTGCTCCGTTTCCCCTCTCAGACCGCATCCGTCCCGTCTAATTTCGGTTTTTTCTCTTGACCGTCTTTTAAGAGGAACAGAGGTTAAAGATGGCCTCGCGAAAATACACCTCCATATGTCGGGAGAGTTTAGGCCTAAAAAGGGAAACGCAGGCTGAAGCGGAACCCTTCAGATGACCTTTTGCACACCGCAGCAGCTGCGCCGCGTCTCCAGCTGGATTCAGCCCGCGTTCCCCCTCTCAATCATCCGATAGCCAATTAATCACCTTAATAATCCTAATTACAATCAAACAATAAGTAATCATCCAATCACTCACCCAGTGCTCCATTAATGAGCCCGTGCAAACACAGAGCTGGTAGAGCACGTTTTCAGCACTTGTTCCCCGCCTGTGAAACACCTTGAACTCCCCGAAACGCTCCGGCTTGAGAAATAACCGCGCCGCCCGCGTTTGAAAAGACGCGGCGTTATCGCGCCCCGACACTGCTTCCCGTGCAGCTCAAATGAATTTCTCCAGGTAGCGCGCTGACCAAGGCTGGCATGCCATTACGCTCGCATAAAACCGGGGGAAGCTTCAAAGGGGCCGCGCCTGCGATGCGGTGCTGCCATTTGGACGGCGTAAACAAGACCCGCGGAACAGCAGGCTGCACGTTCGCCGCGCCACCGACAACCACTAATTCTGGAGGCACAACTGTCAAGCAGGCTAAGTCACGCTCTGCAAGTGGCAGTACGAAACGTTTCGAAAAAAACGCAGAAAACGAAATTCGACTCGCCTGCGTCTGGTTTTGTTGGAGGAGATCAAAACCTTGCGGGTGATTGACGGGAAACGTCCGTGAACTGCTTGAACAAGGAGGGGAAAACCATTGAAACTTCAAATTAAAAGTGAAAACGGTATCAATCAAGAAGTGTCCTTTGTTCTGTTCGCCGTGTTTCCTTGTGTGAGGGTGAAACCTTTAGTTTCAGGAACAAGGTCTTCTCCACGACAAAATAAAAAACCATACAAGGTATTTTTTGCCCATTTAGAAGAGTTTCTCACGATAACTCATCACACTTTATTCAAGGCACGCTTGCTTTTAACACAACAGACAGCGCTGACAAATCGACTGGTTATAAAACAACTCCTTTTCAACTCATTCTTATAAGGATGCTATCAGTACAAATGGGTAAATGCGCAAGGCACAAAAAGTAGTTTCTGCACCTAAATCGGTGCAAACACTTCAGTTCAGTGACATTATGAATCATTGTGTGTAACATGCTAACGCTGAACGTCCCCCCCCGCCACCGGATTTACTCAATGCAGAGATTTAAGCACCTGAAACACAGACGTAATTGGACAGCGTAAAGTGATGCGCGGCGCCGCGGAACCTCTGTGCAGCGATTCGCCGCGCCGTCACGAGAAACTCCTGCCAAACGCAATGCTGCGGAGGGAAAATGAGGGCTTATGGGGACAGTTGTTGTGCAAAGTGAATCCAATAACGTCGGAGCCATTTTGCCTGTTTATCCATGCTCGCAAGCCCAGGAATTATCATCGCCGCGGTGCTGACACTTCCATATGCGGGGAGCGCTTTGAGTGCTTCGACAGCCAGACACCCTTCCTCAGCTGTTTTTTTTCTGGGGGAGTGTGGGGGCTGTGCAGAAAGTGGGCCACAGGAAAGAAAAATAAACTGATATTAGCAGTGTCAGAAGCACAACAAAGTGCAAAGATTCAGAGGAGGCAGGCACGCTGCCGACTGGGAGTTTGTTGTATCAGTGGAGGGATCTACGTACGATTCTGAACCCTAACTGAACCGTGACCTCCAACGTGAACTCAGACGAGAGAGAAAGTGTCAGCGACATCTGATCCGACACTGTTTCTGGTCGCATCAAACACAATAGTAGAATCATTTCTATCACCAGGGATCGGATGGTTGCAGCTGTTCCCGAATAAGCCCTCCAGATTGCCTCCGCCGAGGGTCACAGACCCTTTATCCAATCTCCAAATTGCCTAAATATCACTGTTCAGCCAGTCAAGCCTCCAACGTTTCAAGCAGGATCCTTGAACAAAAAAAGCAATTGGGAATTCCTTTGCAGTGTCACTGTATGGTCCAGGCCAAAACACACGAGAAGACAGAGAAAAGAAGCAATATGTAGCTTAGCCTTCGGTTTCAGATCATTATGGAGTTTTAAAAAAAAAAAAGTTAGAGGAGAGTTTGGAATAACTGAATTCAGCAAAACCTTGGTCAAATGACTATTTGGGGGTCATTCAAAATGAAATCTGCGCTGAATAAATCTCGACCCAACCTTCCACTTGTGTCCTTCCTGATCCTCGTGCACTAAAAAACAAAATCTCGCTCCTTAAAAAGAGTGACCTGCCGGTTTGTCAAACTCTGACGGAGGTCCTCTCTTTGTATTCCTCTGGAGCCCACTCTAAATTTTTACAAGGCTGAATCTCGCTTTGTGACGCTTACAGCTAATGGAGCGTTTGCAGCTTTAATTTCCAAAACAAACTGAAACTATGAGAGTTCTTTCATGGTAAAAATCCAAGCAGCCGTCTGGAGGAACAGGCTTCATATACTGTGGAGTTTCAGGCATGGAACTTTGGTGCGTGCAGGCACATGACTACCCACTCGGTCAGTGGGCACCGCACGCCGGCCTGCCTACATCTGACATTACATCAGCCTGCATCAAACTTGACTAAGCGACACCTACATTTCTTTCACCCACTGCAGCAGGAATTCAAGGGAATACTTCACGTTTGAGTCAGACGTCTCCCACCTCATTCTCCACATTGAAAGCTCAAGAGCAACCACAGAAACGCGCACACGCGGTTAGGAGTTACAGCTTATTTATGCAGGATACTGAATTAGTTCGCTGATTCGACTCAGGATGGTCTCGCTGGCTAAGCTGCCACAACTTGTTCGATCGTAGCACTTCAGTGATGTTTTTGTGCTGGAGTATGACAGCCAACATCCACTTGAGCGAGAGATATAATGAATTCTGTTTAGATATCTCTCTCCTTTTTTTCAGTTCCAATAGAAACATTTGAATAAAGTAATTGACTACAACAATCTGCCACGATCGGAATATTGGCTGTTATCCACTTGAGATTAATGTGTGTCCAACTGAATGGAGGTATAATGATTTTGATACAGCCTCTAAAAAAAAGGGTGTAAATCCAATGCGCTGAAATTAAAAGCTGGATCGATTGACTCGCTCTCTCTCTCGTGGTCTGAATAAGCACAAGTGTGTGTGTGAGTGTGTGTGTGTGTGTGGGAGTCGGGTCGGTTTCACACACACCTACCACCACGTAGGCAAAGGTTGTGTGGTGAAGACCAAAGGAGCGATCGTGCATGCGAGTCAGCGAGCTGTTTTGCCCGGGCGGCTCCTGGATCGAGCCGAGACTGCAGCGTGTGTGCAAGGTGTCAAATCAATTTGAGTCCTGGAACAATCAGAGCTCTATAAATAATCGCGCATGTTTCTTGAAATGTGGGTTCAACTTTCCTCGTGTTAAAAAAAAAAAAACAGGAGGAAAAAATAAAATCACTGTGGCACAAAAACACACTCACACAAAGTGCGACGCCACAGAGGAAATCAGAGGTGCTCAGGAAACTCGGTGAGGTTTAAACTTGGCTATAAAACGGCATAAAGACGATATATATCGCCTGTTTCTCAGCTGTTGGAAGGATTTCCACATTTTGCTTTGACCTCTGAAAACAGAGGTCATGCTGCTGTGATCCAGACCTCGCGCCCAGATGTTATTTCTCATGGACGCACATTATACTGCCATCAACAGGATGAAGCTGAACCGCACTGATCAAGTCGGACTGTTCGAATGCAGCAGGGAAGAATTCCTTTTTTTCTCCCATGAATTGTCGCATCAAAAGACTCGGTTCAGCAAAATAAATTAGAAGCGACGGCTTCGACTGAATGTGTGAAAGAAATCCCTGAATGTTTAGAGAAATATTCATCTGCGTGTTGAATGCAACACATGTATTCGCTCGCTGTGTGATGTTTAAGGGGGTCGAGGTCAAGGGAGGGCCTGGTGAGACGCTACAAGCTCCGTG
>JAUESE010000067.1:4331640-4351851 GCA_032274725.1 Malacoctenus triangulatus
CTCCATGAACAGCATGCGGAAGTTTCTCCCAAGTTTTTGGGAAGGAAAGGGCCGTGTGAGAGACTTGAACGCACATTTTGTTGAGCAGAAATGCAAAATCAAACTGGTCCACAGTCGGACGAGTTGGACGCCACCACCGATGTCCCCTGAAACTGACTGAGTCACAAGTCAAGCAGATTGAGTCAGTCCAGTTCACACGATAGCAAGGAGAAGCACAGCATATGGGGAACGAGTCTTTGTCAACAAGATGAGCCAAAAGTCAAAAGTTCATCTTGTTCTTTAGCTCATCGTTAAAAAACTCCCAATAGAAGAGACTGTTCTCTGTAGATTATGGACACCTGTGTGATCACAAGCCTTCTTCCAGTCATCCAAGCTAAAGTCTCATAATAACCTCCTCACAGGCCAGAAAGTTGGGACTGCAACAATCTTATTTTACAGTCTAATGTGAGTGACGGGACACTGGGGTTGCCTCATGTCCATGGATCCTTTGCTACGAGCCAGACGATTGCCTCATCTGCAGCATTGCGTGGAGTATGACAGAGTGCAGCGACACCAAGCAGAGGCCACAACACTGTGCTGAAGCCCAGAGGTAGAAAACTGAAACGCACGCATTAGCTTTACCCCGGTGAGGTCAGAATATTTCCATACCCGTCCTCTGTGGGACCTGCTTCGGCCTTTATCTCCTCTGTTTCCTGCGTGACCTTATGACTCTTTTTTCTGTCTGGTTTTTGAGACACCCCTCCCCCTCCCCCTCTTTAAACCCCCCCCCCCCTATCCCAATAGTGTTTTTGCCGCTCGGGCTAAATTGCTCGTCGGGGGTTCAACCAGGCCAGATATATGAGTAACACGAGCAGAGAGATAGTTGGTCTAAGTCAGGAACTCTTTTTTTTGTTCGAGCTGATTCTCCCCATTGAGAATTGAACGTTGGAGTGGAAGGAAAGCGCTCTTGAGTCACGGTGGAGAGGGGCCAGGGCGAGCCGGCGTTTGAGAAAAGAGACGAAAATATGTGAGCTATGCAGTGGGAGGCAGGGATGCTCGAGCTTTGCACCCCTCGTGGAATTTAGCTTATCGAAGCCCTCGTTGCATTTTTGTGCGCTGGCGATTTCACGGGAAAGGTACATTCCAGCGTGCGCGCGGCTGTTGTGTCGCAAAATTGATCAAGCGGCCATTCTTCATAAATTCCCCCTTCGATCCTTCAGTGGACCGTCTTCTGGGCTGCGACAGTGGTAAAAGCAACTTGTTTTGAAAAGCTGACACGAATGTACGAGTGTCTGTCAGGTTTTTATGGAGCTTCCAAACCCAACTGCACTTATTTGGTCCTTTTCAGCACAGCAATTTGGAGTGATGCTGCCTTCTGTGTTTCGCATAGAGACAAGAGCCAAACACAAACACACACACACACACACACACACACACACACACACACACACACACACACACACACACACACACTGTCCGTCTTCTGGCTCTGCTAGTTAGGCCTTGTTCAGCCCATGTCGCTATGGCGACAAGGCCCCACTCTCCAATCAGAGACAGGGGGGAGAGAGAGAGAGAGAGAGAGAGAGAGAGACAGAGGGGGGGGGGGACGCTGTCGCCGCCACTGTGTGAAGTGGGGCAGAAACACTTTCTTAAATGTGCAAGAACCAAACTGGAACTTTAATCCTCTTAGCCAGGCCCCAGCTAACAAAGCTCATGCATGAGGACAGCAACTTAGCGGCAAGCTACGCTAACTTAGCCCGGCCCATAGGGTTTTGTTTGCAGCGTGCAGCACTAATGTGTCCCGTCCAATGGCGTTTTGTTTCAGGGGACTAATCTGCGGCTGCGTTTTATAAAGAAGGACGATTTACGGTGCACTTTTTTTTTTCTTTTTAAAGAAACTCTGAAAGTTGCTCGGTCAACTTCCTGGTACAAATTCACAAGTTTGCAAGGACAGCTTCAGCTTGGCAGCGCCATATGCCAAATGGAGTGTTTATCAAATTATTGCTGTGCATTATGTCCATCCTTTTGAATCCAATTCAAGCGGTCATAAACAGTATGGCCCCTGGTTAATGAATTTGAGAAAACACTTTTTTTTTGGTGGTTGTTACATTCATGTAATTCATCCGCCACACAAGTAAAGTCACTGTGGTAATTAAAACCCAGGCATATTAAGGCAGCCAGATGGCCAGCTAGGCCCCCCCACTCCCCATGATAGAAATATTGTATTTGGAGTCGAGTCATTGTTGGAACATCAGCTAAGAGCTATTATCTCCTGAAGGATTAGGCTGCCATAGATCCAGCTCATCATGCTGCGATAACAAACTCTCTGTCAACTCGGTGCTTTCACACATTCAGGCGTTTTTCGGGGGGGGGTCTAAAATTAAACTTTCTGAATGTTTTCGGTTCGCGGTACAAATGAGTGGCGATCGTGTGAGCTGAGTTCAAAGCAAAAACCACATAAAAAAGGTGGACTGAGCTAATGTGACTTCAGATTGGAGGAAAGCTCAAACCCATTCATTTCAAAAGAAGTGCAGACTGGATGAAATCAAGCATCAGCTAAAGTGAGACTTCCAAAAGCACTACCATCCTTTTTAACTTCTCTGTTTTTCAACTGTTTTTACTATAAATTCAAGAGTAAAATGTCTGCAAGAATTGCTTGTAACAAACATTTTGACAACAATGAATGTTATCCAAGAGCTTTTGTTGTGCACATCCAGCTGTGTTAACTCGCATCTTTTGCTAAATGTGCACTTCAAGCAAGAGCTGCACACATCTATGCATCCAGCAAAACAGCAGTAATCAGCAGATGTCAGTGACTCATCCCCAGTGTTTAGAGCAGATCTCAGTTATCCTCGCTGCACCCGGGTCAGTGTTGTGGCTGGCGCCGGTCGCCGCGTGTAATTCCCTCGTTGGTCTCTCCAGGGCACCGTCCCGTCATCGCAGGGGACCGACCTCGGCAACAACGGCACCGCGGTCAAGCCCAACGGCAGCCACGTGTCCTACTCGGACGCCTCCGCCGCGACACACCTCAATGGCAAGACGTCGTCTGAGGAGTTCGACCATGTCATCCACTCCATGGCACAGGTCTGTTAGCAACAACTCCCCCAAACAGATTACCTGCAAGAGTTCATCTACTGAAAAGGCTCCATTGGATCATGTGCATAATCCTCTAAAAATGTGTTAATTTAACAAGCAAATATAAATAAGAATTTCATCTGGAAATAAAAGAAATATATTCTTGCTATTCAAAGCCAGTCAATTATAAGAGAGAGACTCCAGACTCTGCTGTCTCTCCCGGGCTACTTCAAATAGACTTCTGAAGGCTGCCTGCTGCTTTGATGCTCTAACAAACCAAGCCAAAGTGTATACGCGTGTGTCTATCACACAGGGACGCTACGTGGCGCAGGTGGAGCTGCAGAAGCCGGTGTCAGGAGGTCTCGGCTTCAGCGTGGTGGGCCTGAAGAGCGAGAACCGCGGGGAGCTCGGCATTTTCATCCAGGAAATCCAACCGGGGAGCATCGCCGACTGGTGAGTTTGACGCGGCGCCGGATCGTTCGGTTAAGACAGGGGGAACGCCGATCAGACTTCCGGGACGGATTCGAAACCGCGGCCACATGCCAGTGGGGTTTTTACAACATTTGGACGGCTGGTAAATAAGACTTAAGGAATTAGAGACATCTTTTTCAGATAGTCGGACATGGGGCTCCTCCAGACTCTCTGGGGGCGTGCAAGATATTCAGGGAATCGTCTAAATTGGCAAACCTACTGGAAATAGAACGAGGATCTCAAAAGTTGTTTCAAACATTTGTTGCTTCAAACTACGTCTGAAAATAGAGACAGCTTAACTTCTTGACGTTCATATTTCCTCAAAAGATTTAGGAATATTTTAAGTCTTGGCAAAAGTTTTCCAAAGTCTCAATTGTCTGCGCAGCGATGGGAAGCTCAAAGAAGCCGACCAGATCCTGGCCATCAACGGCCAGCCCCTGGATCAGACGGTGACCCACCAGCAGGCCATCAGCATCCTCCAGAGTGCTTCGGAGAAGGTGCAGCTGACCGTGGCCCGGGGGCCCATCCCTCAGCTCGTCAGTCCCGTGGTGTCCCGCACGCCCTCTGCTGCCAGCACACTGTCGGCCAACTCCAGCGCGGTACGACGGCACTCGCACTTGCGTGCAAACAAATGTCTCACAGTGACATATTTTCAGTATAATAAAGTATCTGGATCATGCTTAGAGGGCTCGAGTACTCCATAGCACAAAGACACACAGGAATGCAGGTTGTGCTGTGCATTGCGCGTTCAACAGATGCTTGTCAAACATGCATGCCATTCCTCTCTCGAGTGCGACTTGAATACATACTACACACATACTATACAGATTACTGCAGGAACAGAAATACTGTTGCTTTCAGTTGAGAAGGACAAGGCTCACGTACATGAATACAACAATAAGCAGCATTAAAGGCTGGCCTATTTCAATGGAACCAAACCTCACAAGGTTTTTACGTTCCCTCAGTGGCAGCATGTGGAGACGATTGAGCTGGTCAACGATGGGACCGGTCTGGGCTTCGGCATCGTTGGAGGAAAGACCACTGGGGTCATCGTGAAAACCATTCTGCCTGGAGGCATCGCTGACCAGGTGATTGTATGATTGTGTACAGAGACTACCCAAAATAAGGGTTTGTATCTGGCACTTGCAAACGAATGTAACAGAATTCAACTTCAAGGAAGGACTTAAGGTTGCTTGGGACTAAGTTTCCTTTCATTCGAGACCACAAAGACTAACGGAGAACCTTTTGTGGACCTCAGGATGGCCGCCTGCGCAGTGGCGACCACATCCTCCGGATCGGAGAGACTGACCTGCATGGCATGGGCAGCGAGCAGGTGGCGCAGGTCCTCCGGCAGTGCGGCAACAGGGTCAAGCTGGTTGTCACCAGGGGTCCGGTGGAGGAGACTCCATCTGCCGTCATGCCCGTGGTGCTCCCCACTGTCAAGGAGCAGCAGGTGAGTGAGAAACTGTGACCCAAACAACAAAACAAGTCGCTTGTCCATGTCAAAAGATCATCATCTCACATGGTGGAGCACAAAACGTGGAGGCTACTGTTTTTGATGACAACAAAAAAAAAAAAAAACTCATGTTGAGATTCAGTTCAGGTGTTTTGTGTAGGTTTCATCGCTTCCTCGCTTGGTGACAAGTGGATCTTAAGACAATTGCAGGTTACATCATCTGTGTGTGACTCAGCTGTTACTTTCTATGCTTCCACAGTTCTTTCACAGCCATTTTCTACACTCGGCTCTGTTCAAAACGGAAAGAGAATTTCAGTGACTCACAATGCGACTGACAAATATCCCTTTGATCGCACACATTAGCCGCGTCTTTTCCTGCTGACAGGTTCAGAGTGCTCGTTAATCAAAGCTAAACACTGTATTCGGGTGACTATGAGATGGAGTAGAATGACGTGCCACTGGCATGGCTTCCCACTGTTGTCAAATAAATTAGGCTTCACTTTTTCCACTTGGATATCAGTGGATATTGACGTGCCATTCTCATCAACCTCCACTCAGGGCTGCGAGGAAGAGGAGGACGAAGCGTTTGACGTGAGCCTCACCAAGAACGCACAAGGACTCGGGATCACCATTGCCGGCTACGTTGGAGATAAGAATTCGGGTGAGTTACACGAGTAAACCACTGTATAAACGGCTATCTGGCGAACATACGTGGACGTATTTATTTGAAAGCCTTCCCAGCAGGCAGAGCTCCAAACAACTGAAAAGAAAGCGAATGTCAGCGTCTCCTTCTGTCAGAAACAACTTAAAGTAAAGCTTTCTGCTGAAATGCAGCAATTCAGGAGCATATTGACGGCTGATATGCAAATGTTGTGCTTTACCTTTTTGTTGTCCACAGGGGGCCGACGAAATGAACTAATGTGGCTTTAAAGTCACATCAGGATATGTTTTTCATTTCATTCAGCATTAAAATGTTCAGTCAGTAATGGAGCCCCAACTGGCCTTTTATCATTAACTCTTCTATTCAGAGTGAATGAAAAGATCCTCGTCTGATATTTCTTTTGCTTTATAATTCAGCATTAAAATAAAGGTGTCTGGGTTCAGTTGTAATTTCTGCAGGGGTTTTTTTTTCCACAAGAAACCTCAAACAGCTGTTTGTTCTTGTTCTTTTTTATTTATCATTTCTGTTGATTTCCAGTTCGCTTGTTTCCCTCTTTGATTTCCTCCAACTTGCTCTGCCTCTTTAGAGCCTTCTGGTATCTTTGTGAAGAGTGTAACAAAAGACAGCGCTGTAGATCAAGATGGCCGCATTCATGTTGGAGACCAGATAATAGCTGTAAGTACCCTAATTAAGCTCTTTGTAGCAATGACTATTTATCCCGTCTTCAGTGGGATGAGGTAAAATATGCGGCGGGTGTTTTATATTATCTATGACAGTGATCACATTTACTCATTTAGTCAATGAAGAGAAATTACAGGATGCATAATTTGGAATAATTCATAATTAACTGATAAATCAGCAGCTTCTTGTGGGTGTGAATACAAAGGAGCCTTGAATTAGCGCAGTTAGCAATTAGGTTCATGATTTTTATTACTGCAGGACATTAAAAAGTGAAGTTAAAGTAGATTATTTTGCACTGTTTGAAACATGACTCGGCATTCCTCGCGATGTTCTTAAGTTTCACAAAGACTTTTTTTTTCTGGTGTCCACTTGTGAGAATGTTCTTGATTGAGTTTTGTTGTAAGTGCAAATTAACTTGTACTCAGGGACTCAACTTAAGCATTCATTCACACGCTAAATTATGTGTGAATTATTTAAGCCATCACCATTTTTAAATGCTCTAATTGATTTAAACTGATACAGTGGCTTGTTAAAGGAACCCTCAAGTGCAAAGCTGCTAACGTTCATAATCGCTTCAATCAATTCGAGGTTCCTGTGTTTAAAATGTAGATAGCGTCTGAGCGCACTCACTGCTCGGTGCCTCGTTTTAATCCCCGGGCTCGTGTCTGAACGCCCCCTGCAGGTGGACGGAGTGAACATCCAGGGATACACCAATCAACAGGCGGTGGAAGTGCTCCGGCACACCGGCCAGACGGTCCACCTCAAGCTGGTCCGGCGTGGCTTCAGGCCCGACGACGTCCCCCCCACCGTGACCCCCGGTGTGGCCGCGTTGCCTCCTTCCGCCGTCATCCCCACCACCGCCACCGTCATGAGGGAGCTGGAGCCCGAGAGGAGGAAGGCCGACGAGGCTGCCAGAGGTGGGGAGGAAGATGTGCAGTAACTTAGTGAAAGGGAAACAAAGTAACACACAGACGCAAACACACACTCCTTCCACTCCTTTCTGGAGGCTTCTGCAACACAACATTTGATTTAGTGTTACCACTGAGCATTTTACTCTGATAATCATCCTGCTCACTGCCCATTTCTCCTTGTATGGGGGTAAATTTCTCTAATTATTGCCGATGTCTGAGCCAAGAGATGTAGTCTGTTAGTCTGAGACATGCAAGCAAAGTTAGGCATGTTTCTGCCAACTGTTCGGACAAACCGCGGCATCTTTGGAGAGCGAGCACTCAGGGTTTTCCCTCCCGGTGTTCTGACTTTAAAACTTCTCCTTCAGTCAGAAATAAATCAGCGTGTGAAGCACAACATCTGGCACCCTCTCAACCAAGAAGCTGACAGATTTACAGGAGAAGTCTGCTTATATGTACATTATGTTTTTTTAATAACCTTTCGCTGTTTTTTTTTTTCTGTTTGTTTTTTTTTTTTCTGATCTTGACATTAAACAAGATAGATAGAAAGTAAACAGAAAGCTCCTTGTCTCCAGCTGCTCTGACAGAACCTTCAGGCTCTTACCAAAGCAAGGAAAGCAACTTGCATAAGTTGTTTAGTGTCAACAGTGATAGATGGAGACTGAGAGTGATTAGGTTTGGCACCAGGAAGTTGTAGGCCAAAAACCTGAGGAAAAACTGGCAGCCGACCGTTGACAGACAGGGACTTAGGAGGCCAGTATTTTCTTGGCTGCGGCCGAGGCATCTCAGGAAACAACAACTCCACAAGTCTACTTGTGAATCTCACATGTGATAAAGGTGAAATAAATAGTCTTATATGTTTTTATGACAACAGAGCATCCTGGTTGTGTCTCTGGAGCTCCCGGAGTTTGAAAACAAACTAGTTTTTATGACTATAAAAGCCATATTTTCGTTACTTTACAGCGGGTGAGATTATAACTTTGGTGGACGAACCTGCAGAAGGTCATTAAATGGCTTGGAAAGACATGTAACTGCTTATTTAAACCGCCGCCAAGTTGTTTTTAGCGTGGCGGATCTCCTTCTTCGAAACTTGTATTCGTTTTACGTTGGCACTCAAAGAGACGCTGACATAACATACAGACCGTGGCTTGCCCTGGTATGTCACGAGCCCGCGTCTGTGTCCTGTGCAACCTTGAAGACATAAACTGAGGCATGAAGTTGTTAAAAATGCAGCGGGATCATTAAGCATTCATTTAAAATCCCAGCATGCCTGCAGATCACAGGAAGGCCATTTACATTCCTTTAAAAAGCCCAGACCAAGAGTGTCGAGGTTCCATGCGAGCGACAAACCAAGAAGCAAAGTAATCTCCTAAATAAACGTGATATCAATGTATGTTTGTGTTTTTTAAGCCGCGTGTGGGGATTAGATGGCTGCTTTCGCCGGCTGTGCCCCCCCCTCTTTTTTTTTTTTTTGCTATCTGTGCCGGTGCCTGCTTCCGTCGGTCTCACTGCTCATTGTGTGTCCGCAGCCGCCGCAGATGAAAAGCAGCTGCAGACAAAGAGTGAAGGATCTGATGTCAGCGCAGCCACGGATCAGCTAACAAAAGACAAACATGGTAGGAGGCTGGGATTCTTCCCCCCGAATGCTGCCGCAAAGATACTGGGCACGCATCTGACAGATAAGGGGGCCATTGTTGACAGGACCACGGTGACGAGAGGCACACAGTCCTGAGATGGAGGGGGGGGGGGAGTGTTGGTGTTGGTTTCTTCCACTGTAGCAGCTTTAAACATTTACAAGGTGCAGAAAATAGTTGGTTTTTGTGAGCCTTTCGCTGCACACATGCAAGTATTTTGAAAAACAGGTTTTTCTTACTTTCTTACTTTAATGTTTTTTTTTGTACAAATAATACTTTGTGTTGTGTCTTTGCAGGGCTGAAGTTGACAGCTTTTGAAGAGGATGAACTCATGAAAAAGTGGCAGAAGATTCTGGGGCCGAGCAACGAAGTAGTCGTGAGTTTGCCTCTTTTTTTTTTCTTTTTTTTATGTAGTTTTTTTAATCACATTGTTAACAGCCCACTAAGTTTCCGAGCTGTTGCTTTAAAATGGTTAACACTTCAAAGCTGGCATCGTGAGAGGCATTACATGAGTCATGAAGCAAAAGGGATTGAGTCATTAACATAAGCAGACCCGTTTTTAAAAGGGGTTATTATTCTGAAATAACCCCTCGCAGAAAAAAAAAAGGGTGTCGCGTGCCAAATGGGAGCAAAATTGTTTGCTTTTGCCGACAGGTGGCTCAGGTGGAGAAGTTTACCGAGGCCAGCGGCCTGGGCATCAGTCTGGAGGCCAACAGCGGCCATCATTACATCCGCTCGGTCCTTCCTGAGGGACCCGTCGGTCGCTGTGGCAAGCTGTTCAGTGGAGATGAGCTGGTTGAGGTCAGCGTCACTTCAAACATTCAATCCAAACAAGCTCTTAGTTCTAGAGGCAAGCTTGAACTCGCACGTCTAATCATCTCGACTTCGTAGGTCAACGGCATCTCTCTGATTGGTGAGACGCACAAAGAGGTGGTGAGAATCTTGAAGGAGCTCCCGCTTTATGTCTACATGACCTGCTGCAGACCTGCGCCTGAGCCTCAGACCAACATGGAGGCTGTCCAACCACAATCAGAGGTTCTGTCCACCGTCACCAAGATAAAGGTACGAAATGCAGCTTGGCAGATGTTTTTATTTGGGTTACGAGACGGCAATATCTCCCATGACAAGTTTTTAAAACGCTTTTGCTGACTGAGAACGGCAGCACGTAATAAAGAAAATGTTGGTCTCTCATAAGTTTGCAGTAATGTGTGGCGGTGCATGTTCCTCTGCCTGTGCATATGAAGTGAGGCAGGACGGCAGGGCAGTAACACTGTTTAAGTCCTCCCCCTATTGTCTAACCCATCAACCATTATTAGCTTAGCCCTGCTGTCAATCGCTCCGTTGCCCTTCCACAGCGGAGGCCGTGATGGATTAAGACTTTGCGATAAGCAGGGGGAGGCTGAAAGTTTATGAGGACCAATTCTAGCAATACCTCAGCAGTACCCAACAACATTTGCTGAAGATATGAGACATCAAAAGCAGCTTCCCTTTGGGATGGAGGGGGGGGGGGTTCATCTCTCCAGCTTTATCTGTGATAATGCACTAAGGCCTGAGCATCCCACGGATATTTCTCTTTTATCTACTGCCAGAAACCTGAGCCAGAAACACAACTGGGGGGGGAGCAGCCTATGGGGTTGGGAGTAAAAGTGAGAAAAGGCGTCAGGGGGGTTACCTGGTGATTTGGGGCTTTTTGTCACTCTGCAGAATCAAATAGAGCGCGGCGGTGTGCTGGTTGCCGAAGACTCGGAGGTGAGCGCCGGAGCAGCGACACAGGATAATGTGACGGAGGAGGCGATAGGGTGTCCTCTGGCCATGTGGGAACTGGAGATCCAGAATATCGAGCTGGAGAAGGGAGAAGGGGGATTGGGATTCAGCATTTTGGATTACCAGGTGGGCAAAATCCTTTGGATTTGATGAAAGAGTTCTTAAAAAAAACTGCACAATTGAGATTGTGGTAGAAATTATGCAGGAGACGTGTTTCATCTTCATGCCTTAGCCTTTCTTGTCTATTTAAAACAAGTCTGTCATGTTTGTGTGCTCAACTTCTGCATTTTATCCTTTCTTCAAACATTTACTGAAACAATCCGTGTGTAGGAAATAAAAGGAATTAAATGTTCTCTCAGTAATGCTGTGATCAAATGGCCTTGTTTACCTGCTGACTTTGCTGGACTGGCTTCACCACAGGATCCGCTGGACCCGGCAAAGACGGTCATTGTGATTCGCTCTCTGGTTCCCAGCGGCGTAGCCGAGAGGGATGGCCGACTGTTGCCAGGAGACCGGCTCATTTATGTCAACGCCACCAACTTGGAGAATGCGAGCCTGGAGGATGCCGTCCAGGCCCTGAAGGGGGCCAAGCTCGGGAAGGTCCAGATCGGGGTCGCCAAACCACTGCCTGTAAGAAACAGGAGAATTAGTCAGGATGCTCTCTTTCTTTGCTGTGACCCTTTTTAGAAAACTGAAGGTAGCTTGTGTGTGTGTGGGTTTCCTTTTTTTAGTGTCCTGAGACTGTTTTTTATAGATGTCTTTGTGTGTAGATATTTTTCCTGTCATGTTTATTCAGCTGTGAGGAGTTTTGTCACTGCAGGTATGTGACGTTCGGAGTTAGACAACTCGGTATCCAGTCGTGAGGGCTCAGCTTTCAGGGACTTGAATTTTTCATGTGGGGAAAAAAAAGGAAAGGAAGGAGGCCGGATGGTTTAGCACCCCCCCTTCTCTTCTTTTAGAGGAGGTGACTGGCCCAAAATTACCAGGTTATTGAATTTTCCAAGATCACACCCCTCTCATACCTTTAAATACGACGGGGGCACCTGTCAAAACACCGCGTCTGTCCCACAGCATGTTCCTCGCTCCGGGCTCTTGTGCTCTTTGGGCGGGATGTTTCTCAGTGTTGTAAAAAAAAGAAAAGAAAAAAAAAAAAAACAGCTTGCATTCTTTCGGCAGTCGAGCTGCATCCCTCTTGTATTGAATCTGCTATTGGATTACTCGGTGAGACCTCTGGGCCGCCGGGGTTAGCTGGATTACAGAGCTGCAGGAAGCCTCGGTGGAGTTATCCGGCTCCCCTGCAGGACCAGGAATGCATTTCCGAGGGCTGTTCGGTTGTATTGCTTCTCAAAATTGAGCCCGACAAGGGTAATCCTGCAGTATGCCTTCCTACCTTTCACATGTCTGTCTTGGCTGCATGGTACACAAAATCAATACCACGTGCTTTTAGGAATACATAGGAATCACCGTTCTGAATGTCGAGCATTCTCTGTCGTAGACGCAATCGTTTCACAAACTCGGTTACTCCTAACATCTCTTTCTATCACCATTCCATACTAATTTACTTGATAGAGGTCTGACAGAAATCAATACAGAGTCAAATGAAGCGGGGAGACACTAAAGAATTTCTCCACTTTCCTAGGGGATATGTGGATATTCCCAGTCTCCACACCCATATGGTGAGCAGGAAATAACTTCATCATCCACCATCCATTCATTTGACTTCAACAGTATTTTGGTTGAAGAAGGAGAGGAAGAAGGACTGGCTGAGGGAATCCTTTACCGAGCTGAGCCTGCATTGGTCAGTTAGCTGCTGGGACAAAGTGTCAAACCAGAAATCACCAAAAGAGCAAAATGATTCTAACCTTTGATATTTGTCTGTACTGTAAGAATTGTCTCAAGTAAGAAGTTAATGTTCAATTAAAACTACGTTAAAAAAAGGTCAACAGGTGTTTCTGCTGTGATGTAATAATTCACCTGTGTGTTCGAGTCGGTCACACTTTCATCGCCTCTCACAGATCGACAGCAGCGACGCAGACCTGTCCGAGGAAAAGGTCCTCGACCGTACTTACTCTGGGCTGGACGATGACACGTTCCAGGCGTCCATGATGGCTCTCCACGGCAGCGGCTGCAGCGCTGACCTGGATTACCTGCACGCATCCACACCCAAGGTGAGCTCACTTTGTTTCCTCGAATATCATAAACAGAAGCAGAATGATGTCTTTGTTTCATTCCATGCTGCTACAAAAAGCTTCGGTCCCTTTGTCATAATGAGCAGGACAGCGTGTACTCATTATTTTTAGTTATCGCAGCGAACAGCTAAAATGTCAGGATACGCGTCTTTTCCCTTCTCTTCATGGGGCAGTAACTACATTACTAACCCAGTTGTTATATAAGGATTGGCGCAGTGGCTGACTTTGTTGCCCTGAGTGCCTGGACAACAACAACAACTTCCCAAATGGATATTAAATTAAAAGAAAAAAAAATAAACAAAGAGCAAAGCCCAGACAAACTGTTCTCCTCAGGGTATCGCTGTGCTTCCAGTTCTCTCCCAAAGGTCACGGCTGACCTTATTTGTACAACCTTCCCGAGTAATTTATAGTGTAATCAGGCAGCCGCGGGGGACAAACAGGGACCAGGACGACTTGTGGTTCAGAGGATTCCACAAAACAGATCACAAATGTTTCCGTACGAGGTCAGTCAGTCCTGTATTGTGATGATGAGCTCTGGGGAACAGCAACAAGTGTGCTGATGAATTTCAGATCCACTTCTGTGATAAAAAACAGACTTACTTTTCAATTTAGCTGATTGAATCTGCGAGGGGGGATTTGTTTGGAGCAACGCTCCTTTTTTTTCTCCCCCCCCCATCCTGGTCATGTTAACTGAGCGATATCACAAAGGTCACCACCAGCCTCCGAAGCGCTGTCAGTTCCACAGAAAGGAACCGCGTTTTTTCCCCCACAGTCGCCTGCAACAAATTACAGTCTTGCTCTGCACATTATACAAAAGGCTTCCTTCCAAAACCTTGACAAGAAATAATCACACACTGTCACAGAAAGTCATCCTCGTGACGACTGCCAGGACTTTTCTTTGCATACACTTAACAGTTCTCTAAATATTAACGGATCTATTGTCTGAGAGACATCCTTTCATGATGAAAAGACAGAAAATGTATTCTTTTTTGGTTGGATATGAAATACTAAACTCCACATGGTGAAAAATGACACCAAATATCCAAGGACAACAGCAAATAAACAACAGAACAACTACCTCACAGCAAAACCTATTGAAATCCCAATATCTTGTCCAATAAATGTGATATTGTATAAGATTAAGAATCCTGTGTAGGTGTTTTTCCAAAGGGTTCCCCTTAATCTTTGTATAGCATTAAAGCCCCAATAATGGTGTGAATGCAAGAGCTCTTCCGAGCCTTTCTTGAGATGTCACAGCCTTGTTCGCCCACATTTTATGGTGGTACCTTATTAAAATCAAACTTCTTGGATTATTTTACATATCCTCCTTCTGAGCCACTCCTGTGTTACACATTTGCATATTTCACCTTTATTTCTCACTCCTGCTCAGCACCCCAACGGGGATTTCTTGCAAGGATTCATTACTGGCCAGTCTGGTTCCAATAAAATCTTAAACGCAGCTACAATAAAACGACATATTGTGAATTTCGCTTTCGAGATCGCCGGTAATATATGCCGCTTCCTATTGGCCACTGATGGCTTCGCTACGGCTCATTACGAGGAGGGCAGGAGGGAGGCTGTGCAGGATGAATTCTCCCCTGTTGGGCAGTTGTCGAACGAGCCGAGCGGGGGCTTCATGCGGCTTGCTCTGCTTTGTCTCACTCTAGCTGACAGCTCGCCTGGGCCTGCTGGACGAGCACTCCTGCTTCCCGGCGCCGCCCGGCCTGGAGGACGGCGCCCAGGCGTTCCCTCCCGACGGGCCGGCCCCTTTCGACCCTCCGGGTTTGCCGGGTCACGTCTCGGACTTCGCCGCCCCTCCGGGCGCTTCGGACTCCTACCTGGCGCAGACGCCGGGGAAGGAGGACGCGGGGGAGTTCTCCACTGCCTACAGCCTGTTTGCAGAAATAGGAGGCCGAGCTAATGTCCAGGAGGAGCCTCTGGAGTGTCTTCCTTATCCCAAGGAGCCTATCTCTTTTGGAGACATTGGACATGCTTTGATCAAGGTAAAATTATCAGGTTTAAGACACTTATTTATAGGTCTGGGAGATTTTCAACATGCGATAGATCAGTTCTAAGAAGCCACAGATAAGTCAAGGTGGACACCCGCAGCGGGAGAATAATTATCCCCTCCTGAAGAAACTTCTAAGGCTAAAATCTAACCTCTCTCCAGTCGGGGCTTCCTTTCAAATACAAGGCAAACAATCGTTCCAAAGATGGTTTGTTTGAAATTCATTTTCACAGCCAAAATTGCCCGCTCCCCACCTCCCTCCAGGGGCCGGCGCTTTGTTTTGGAATCCAGCCCTAATATTTTCATTTGCTGTCATGAATAAGTGTGTTGAATTATCACCTTCAAGGACGAGGAGGAATGTGTGAAAGAATCGGCAGAAGACGGCGACAAAGGAACGCTGACCTCCGGGAGCAATTTTGAAAGGACCATCACAGTTGTCAAGGGCAACTCCAGCCTGGGTTTGTGTTAATTTCTTCGCATTCTCTTGTTTGCTCTTTTTACTTATTTTTTTTTCCCTCATCCTTCACACAAACGCTGATAGGTTTACTCGATTGAAGGGCCGATCTTACCTTTTTTCCCCTCCCGTGTCTTGTTTTTTTTAAAGGCCAGTTATAAGGCCAAAACGATAGAAATAGTTCTGGCTGTTTTCCCACTCAGAGAGCATAATTTCATTGCTGTAACGGAGTATTTGCATTTCAAAACCCACCCAAGGGGCCGCTACTGGCTCAGAGAATACTAAGTTTGAACTTCTAAAACAAATAGGTGGTATGAAGGCACTATTCAAAATCCTCAGTGCCTCGTCGAAAACAGGCTCTCGTTTTGCTTCTTTGTGCTCTTTGAAGGTCTTTATTTGGCACTTAGTGGGAATATTCTGCATAATATATGTCTGTTCTATCCACTTTCTCTCTGAATACAATTTACCATCCAGATCCCCTCTTACATCGACCGCAGTCATGTTATTTTTAAGATCTATACAAATCGGCTCCTTCAGACAAAAGCATGATACCAAAGGGAGTTCAAAAATGCAATGCGATTGTCTCTTATGCTGTATTTCACTTTTTTTACAAGTAAAATGTCTTTTTTTTCCACTGAGAACAACATGAAACGCAGATTTGAAATAGTTGGGTTGATGGAATAAAACACGGGAGCGTTATTTGTTTTGTTTCCGTGTCCTTAACGATGAAGCACGTGACTAACCTTTTCTTTTGCTTCACGGTCAAAGGGATGACGGTGAGCGCCATGCGGGACGGTCTGGGGATGCTGATCCGCAGCATCATCCACGGGGGCTCCATCAGCCGCGACGGGCGCCTGGGCGTCGGCGATCTCATCCTGGCCATCAACGGCGAGCCCACCGCCCAGCTGACCAACGCTCAGGCTCGCGCCATGCTCAGGAGACACTCTCTTATTGGACCAGACATGGGGTGAGAGAGAAGGCCGGGTTAGCATCTGCCAGATAACTGAGACTTAGCTCAGAAATGTGGTACACTTTAAAACTGTTTTACATGATTATTTATCAACTTTATATACATTCAATGTGACTCTAAAGGCAATATCAGTTCACAGAGAGAATTAATTCACAAAGTGATGTTTATATTTACAATATATCTGCTTGTTCTGGTCTGTTTTTATGCAAGTTTGTATGAGTTATAAAGTACTTTAGCATATTGGGTTTCTCTCCTCGTGTGTAGCTCTGCTTAACAGAGATCCATCATAGCAGCACAGTGATTCAGCCTTTAACCTGTTTGTGTGTAAAAGGGATGGATTGGTGGGGGTGGGTGGGGGTGGGTGGGGGGGGCACAAGCCCAGGTGCCACCGAGTGATTCTAAAAGCAACACGTTAAGTGACCTCGATCTGTTAACGCGTTCCTCTGACAGCGTAACGGGGCCGTTTGAAGGAGCGGCCTTGTGATTAAAACGGGATGTGTCGTATTTTTTTTTTTTTTTTTTTTGCAAGGTCTGCCTGCTGAACTAAACTCGGTGGGGTTTTTTTTGTTAGCTTGGGTGCATAAAAGCCAACTCTTCACATTCTAGATCTGCTTGTGCACCTGAGGACGATCTGTGCCCGTTTTATGTGTGAGTATGACTAACGTTCACGCTGGCGGGGTCTCAGCGAGAAGCTGCCCTCTCGGTTCCTTTTTTTCCGTGGGGGGGGGGGGGGGGGGGGGGGGGGGGGGGGGGGGGTGCCTTTGTTACCCACCCCCCCCCCCCCCCCCACTTCGCCCTTCGTTCTGCCTGTTTCGCTGCCGGGCTTCACCGCAGTCGAGCAACAAGTTTTATCCAGACAAAGATGAGGAGGACTGTTTCCGTTCGGCCTCGAAACAGTGTTCGTAAAACTTGAGCTGGAGCTGTTGTATGTCAGTGATACCACATACACGGAATAACACTGCTGTGACATTTACACTTCAGCATTAACAAACACATCATAGTTGCAGTCACCAAATTTAAGAAGACATTAACATTCTTCTCTGGATAAATCTTAATTGGCCGTCGTTAACTTGCCGCCTTAACACCTTTTCTTTCATTCCTGTGACTAACCTCATTAACATCACCCGTAACTCACTTTTGTATCTAGTATTTCAGCTCTCACGTGTCAGCAAGTGTCTGCTGTGCTGTCTTCTCATGGACTGACTCACCCTCTCCTGTAATTTCACTGCGTTTCACTTCCCTCCTTTGCATGCCCTCATGTTGCAACAATCAACTCAGCCCATCTGTTGAAGATCCCTCAGTGTCACTCATATGTGTTAATGTGCTCTTCAGAATCAGCTTCACTCTGAATTGTTCTGCCGTGGTTTTGAAAGTTCGTGCTGCAGTTTGTTTTTTTTTTTACACTTCTAGTACCTTTTAGTAAATACCTCAGATGTGTTTTTTTTTTTTCATTCTGGTGAAGCGACAGCAGACTTGATTTGCTGAGACATTTATGAAGGTAAACACCTGTTTGAACAGTCATGCGTCAAGGACTTATATATAATTCACTGGCATCTCACCCTGGGCTGCTGATAGGGAGAGCGTGTTTGCTGGGAATTGCCTGCAGTCAGTGTTTCTGCAGCCTTGTGCCTGCGGTAAAAATACGATGGAAGAAAAACAAGCCGGGCAGATTTAAAGAAGTTATTTGTTGTTTTTAAAAAACAGGGTCAGTTTTAATACTCTCAAATCAGTTTGTAATTAATCAGACATCCTCTCTTTGGTTGAATTCTGATGTTCGCATTTAGTGAAAAGGGCCATTTTAGGAAGGAGAGTTGTGGTTATTATGCAACCCTGAGCTATTAATATTTGATTCCTTGATATGCATGTGTGTGTGTGTGTGTATGTGTGTGTTTAGCATCACGTATGTCCCGGCTGAGTACCTGGAGGAGTACAAGGCCAGCCTGGAGCAAACTAAGGACGATGTCTTCGATGAAGCGGCTCCGGCTCGAGTTTCAAAGTGCGTTGCTTTACTGTCCTCGATGAATGTCCAGGATTTTCAAGTCACACATTGACAGTCAGTCAAAGTCCGTTCAGTCGCAGTCAGGGAGTTACATGCAGTGTGGAAGATAAGCGGCTGAAATGGTGGCCATCGTATCATTTTGGTTGCCCAACCGACATTGCTTACTCTCAGACATCTTCGTGTCCTATGTCATATCTGAATCACCTCTCTCTGTCTCGACTGTGACCTCACTGCTGACTGTGCAGTGACCTCGCTCTTGTGTGTTTGTGTGGAGTAAATCAGGCCTCAGAGAGTAGTAGAGAGGCAGCAGCAGCAACATAAACAACACTGAAGAGTTAAACTCTGATAATTAAACTGTGTTGAAGCTCGCTGGCATTGTGCACTAAAACTCAAGCCCCCTGTCTTATTTAAAAACCACTTTTTGTATCTAGTTCTTATCTAAACATTTTTCCACGGTGCTATTAGTGGACAAAAAACCCCAAACACACCGTGAAGTCATTTCATTTTCTCTGTAGGTTTTTTTTTCCAAAGTGCCTCTGATTTTGTCCTCCCACTATTTTAATTTCAGAGCTATTGCGAACCTCCCTGAGCGTGAAGACGGAGAGGGAGAAGAGAGTGCCTCTTACAGCAACTGGAACCAGCCTCGAAAGTGAGCACATACACTCTGTATCGAAGCCTCTAATTTAATTTGGTGAATCAGCACAAATGTCTCAGCTTTGAAGTTTAAAATTGGAAAAAAGAAGGAAGAAAAAAAAAAAAAAAAAAGGAAGAAAGTGCGAGCCGATATTGGTACCTTCTGCAGAGTGGAGCTTTTCCGAGAGCCCGGCAAGTCCCTGGGGATCAGTATCGTGGGAGGCCGGGGGATGGGCAGCCGGCTGAGCAACGGAGAAGTGATGAGGGGCATTTTTATCAAGCACATCCTGGAGGACAGCCCGGCTGGACAGAACGGGACCCTGAAGACCGGAGACAGGATCGTAGAGGTAAAAAGAAGGTCTCAGGTCGCAGAACTAATAAAGCTGATGTTTTCACTCGATGTATTTTTGATGGAGTCGGAGGACACCCTCTTGGACCGACTCCAGAGTTGATAAAGTCGTTTAATATCCCCGATAAACTCGTCTCGTGTTGATAACTCCGGCCGCTGAGTGGTTCGCCCCCGGATCCCTTTCAGGTGGACGGGGTGGACCTGAGGGACGCCAGCCACGAGGAGGCCGTGGAGGCCATCAGACGGGCGGGGAACCCCGTCTCCTTCTTGGTCCAGAGCATCGTCAACAGGCCCAGGGTGAGTCCGTGTCACGTGATCAAACCCACCGCGGCTCGCTTTGTTCTAAAGGTCACGATTTCCTCACTCTGTGGCTTCACCTCACATCAATGTTTATCTGCAGAGGCCACTTAGGGCACTTTCAAACACTAGCATGAACAATGTTCACCCCTCCCCTCTGCGAATCTTTAAAGTCATTTGCACGTCTTTCATGTGAGTGACAACAAACCCTGCACGGCATATTAAACACCTTCCGCAGGTTTTAACCTTTATTGAAAAATCACCGTATCAACAACAGCATCGTTTTTTGTTTGAAAGTGCCCCCAGGCCTTAAAAGCATGACTAAGTAGCTCCCCTGCTGGGGCTGCCACTGGCTCGGCTCCAGTGTCAGATCTCTCCCAGTCGCTCACTCTTCATGCACGGGTATCGGAAAAGACGACATGCTCGCCTTCACCTTGCCGTTTTCTCATCCAGCGTGTGGCAACTCATAATCTGCTGTAACACGTGCAGCAGGAGGACACAAGGTCGTGTTAGCGTCGTGACGAGTTTTAACCCTCCTCTGGTATTAGGGTCCAAATTGACCCGTGTCAGATTTTCAAGGTCTAGAAATGACAATTAAAAGTATTTTTTCAGTACGAAATTTCTCCTGCTTGCCTTAGTTAGTGTAGTCAACCTATCATTGTAAAATTGTTCCTCTAACATAT
>JAUESE010000067.1:4395811-4406455 GCA_032274725.1 Malacoctenus triangulatus
TCACAAGCTTTGTGGTTTGAAACATCAACTCTTCGTCCACCCCTCCCTCTGTTCTCATCACAAATGGCACCATGGCAATAACCAACTAATCTCAGTTAACTGCAGGCTTGGTATAAATATCTCCTCCTGGCTTTTAGACCACTATTTTAATTGGGAGTGCAGAGTTACACTTTTCCATTACAGGTTTATGGTGTTTTTTCGTTTTGTTTTCTTACAATGAATGCTTGAGGATCTCTGTAATCCCACAGGACGATTTGTTTTAATAGTCAGGACATATCCCCACCCAAGCATCCCAACTAAAAGCAGGCTCCTCTCCATTTTAAAGCCCCTTTATCTCCGACCAGGTGGTTGTAATGCGAAGTGTGGACTGAGGGGGGTGATCAGTGTCATTTGCCGTAATGAGCGTGAGGGGTGCAATGGCTCCGTCACGCCTGAGAGATCAAGCAGGCAGCACATTTCCGAGGCGGCGTGCGAGTGTGCTGCCGGAGAGTTTGTTTTCCTGGAGATAGACACAATTATGATAATTACGGCGTGCCCGTGAATGAGGCTGATTGTTGTGAAATGCACGGCGCCACTCGGCTTCAAAAGTGACATTTTCCCTGTTTTGGCTTCCCCGTGAACCCTTTGTGCCGTTCGGTTCATCTTCCTATCGGCCCTCCGGCTTGCCAGCCGCTTGTTTACTCGCGTCACTGTTCTGCAGGTGAGGGAAACAAAAAGCTTTGATTGCGCCAAATGAGCCGATGAGACAAGTGGCGAAATCTTGGTGATTTTGCCGTGCTGGTCCTGTAACCTCCAGACGGTTTTGCAATGAGCGAAAAAAAAGATTGTTTTTGTTGACAAAACCTACGCCCCTGAGAAGAGCAATCTCGGCAGCAGCCAAACCCTTTCTTCCCATGATGCACTGCAAGCTTCAGCGAGGATTTGAGAGATGGGACTCCATAATATTAAACATCTGCTAAGAAATGTGTAAATTAGATGTCCTCCAGCGGTTCAGCTTCTTCTAATTAGCAGTCACATGATTAGAAATTCACACAAACTGACGGACGAGGAGGAAACAAATCAATATGACTAATTCAGTTTTAAACAACCACTTCTGTTTTGACTCGAGGAAGCGAGGCAGCGCGTCAGCTGCATCTCCAGCCACATCAAATGGCAGCAAACGCTGAACAGTGGCGCCGCACTGAAGGGAAACCTTGAGCTATTTGTATTTCACCTCAGCTTATCCACTTTATGCTGCTTTACAGTTTTACTTCAGAGGAACCACTTGTCATGTTTCAGATGTCTGGAGTTGTTAACATTTCCACCAGAGAGAGATTCCTCCTGCTTAACTTCTGAGAGGGTTTGGATTTAAAAAAAAATAAAAAAAAGCCTTCAGAAGCCCAGAGAGGTAAGAGTATCACACATCCCACCAAAACATGAAAGGCCAGAAGAGTAATAAAGAGACGAGAGTTGAAATATCACACCGCTTAAGTTGGTCTCCTTCAGCCTGATTATTCCTTAAAGACCCACAAGGTTGATTATCCAACTTTTGAATTGATACTCTTCAATTCTTACCGATGACCGAGTTCAGTATATTCAAGAAGTTAACCGACAATTATCCAACATTATTCTATGAGGTTTGATGTGAAATGTTCAAAATGTCTAACACAGGTAAAATAAGACTAACACAGTTTCCATCATTTTACTTTCTTGAATATGAACAAACTAGTGCCGTCGGCGTAAATAGTTCTCATGTTGACTAATTAACCATCAGAAAACATTCTTCAGCGTCCAAACAATGCTGCCGTTTACCGAGTGGAGGAAAACCACCAGCGAGAGGCAAAGATTCTTAACCCAGTCACATGCGCTTCACATTGGTTACGATAATACCAGCCGCGGTGCATCGTTTTATAATTGGGGCGGGACGGCGAGGATTACACAAAGCTCGCGCTAAGCTCATTCTCATGTAGTAAATTCTAAAATACAGGCACATTCCTGGTGTGTGCGCGGTTCCCATGGTTTCCCCCCCTCGAGAAAGCTGCCAGAGGGCCGTTAGTGCAGCAAGGTTGTTAGAGCCATTTGAACCTAATTTTTCTGGAGTCCTCATCTTTTATGTCTTTTCCCTTTTTTCCCCCCTTTATTACTAAGATGAACACGGTAATAGTTATGATTATAAATTATTTTGACCTCAGAGTCTAACATCGGCTCCAAATGAATTTCCGATGATTTATTATCATAACAGACATCGAGGTATTAAATAATTCAACGTGCTATTGACCTGAAATTGCACCGCTGTGTCTGTCTTAAGGTCACATTTCAGGACAGGAGGAGCCAGTGATTTGCTGACTGTCTTTTGATTAAGTCGAGAGGAAGCTTTTACCTTCATCATCCCTCCACCGAACTTCTCCACAGTTTACTTTGGGCCATCAGACATGCAGACACAGTCGACAGAGAGTGTCTGCATCGATTCCCTCCGACAGATAAGTAGTGGGACCGCCATGATCTAATTGCCAGAATGCATACGAGCGCATTAAAATGCAAACATACAAACACGGATGAGGTTAAATCTGAATTATACATTTTTTTTCTTCTCATTAAAATCCTCCACATTGATCTGCTGCGGGCGCTACATGTGTACATATCTGTTGTGTGGGTCCCGTGACCGCTGCTCAGCCGACCTCCCTTTCATACCACCACCCTCCTCCACCCCCCCCCACTGCTCTCCCTCGCCACCATTCACTGTGTGCTCACATCTGTGCCTGTGTGTGTGAACAAACCTTGGGCAGGATGGAGGATCATGTGAGAAGATGTGACTCAGGCTTAATGGTAATCCTTGCCTTTGGTAAAAATGGCACAGTGGGAGTCATTAGGGGGGAGCTCTATATGAGCCGTTCATATGACTGTCTGATTCTCTCTGTCTTCCTCCTCCCCCCTCTGTTCTTCCCCGCCAAGGCAACGCCAGCTCCTGCTCCTCTCTTTCACTTCAGTTTTTTTTTTTTCTCCCTTTTTAATCGCAGGCTGCTTTCAGGCCCTCGGTTGATCTCAGATGTTGTTTCAATTCTTTCTTGGTAATTAGGAGGAGAAGAAAATTGCACGATATCTCAAAGGAAAAGTTAGAGTTTAAGGAATCTATTGCATAACGACCATAAGGGACGACAGCAATCCTTGTAACCTTGTGAGAGTGTGCTCACTGCAAACACACTCGTACTCCGAGCAAACTTCAGACAGGAAATGTATGCACAGTGAAAATGAGAGGCTGCTGATCTAAATCCGTCCCTCAAATTCAAGGAACTTTGTGAAAATCCAAACTTTAGTTGCACTGTTATTCAATCATGCCGTTATATCTACTTAGCTATTCCATTTTCATACAAACAGATAATCGTAATCAGCCTTTTTCTCCCCGCTTCCCTCTCTGACATTCAACTTTATTAGCAGCAAGAGTTTCACTGTTTGCTTTGGATGTGAATCAGTGATTGTGCTGTCAATAGATGTCTATTGAAATACGATCAGTCACAGAGGAAGTTGGGCACCACTAGATAAAACTGTTGGCAGCGCCAATTCCCCCCCTTCAGACCAGAGCACAGAGTGAACCAGCCACAGTCTCATCTCCAACAGTAGGGGGGGGGGGAGGTTGATGTGGGAACGCCACATCTCTGTTAGCTACTACAAGCTGTTTTTACACAGATGAGCGAGTGTGTGAAATAATCGCAGTCGGCTCAAATCACAGTGATCAGACAGTGGCGGAGTGACGGGCCTCGTCGAGACCTTTCACTTGAGAAAAAAAAACGCAAACTGTCTCCTTCCAGTGCGGATGCACCTCCGACGACGACGAGCGTCTGCATGGGACTGCTGTGGCAGTTCATCGAGTTGATGTTGGAGACGTCGGTGGAGTTGAGCCTTTAGGCAAATCAGTGGGATTTATAGCCGGAGTTTTATGTCTGTGTGAAGCTTCGTGGCAATCAATCCAATGAGTAAATACAGATGCTGCTCCGAATCCAACGTCAAAAGCGAGCGACGGGGGAACTGATAGTGTCATTATTCAGATGGAGAGCTGTCAGAGGAGAGCAGGGGGGAAAAAAAAGGAGGCTCACACGTCATTCCAACCAAAACTTTCACTCACTTCTCTAATATGAAAGCACGTTTCATCGTTAGAGCTCAGTCGTTCTCGTGCGAGGCCATAAGAGCCATATGACGCAGGAGACTGAAGGCATGACTTCTGAACAGGTCAGTCGGCTGTTTCAGCTTCATCATGCTGAAAACACAGGACGAGTTCAAGAGAAAGTTCACTCCTCATTTTGGCAAGGAGTGAAATGAGGTCTGTCCTGTGCTGCCGTCTGAAAGAACCTCATGACTGAAGTCCTGGGGGGGTGAACGAGGCAGAGGAATGTTCTGGAGGGTGTGTGTATGTGTGTGTGTGTGTGAGAGGGGGGGGGGTGTTCTTATCACCTGCTTTCGCTGCACACTGCTCGCTTCACATGTTAAGCTGCATCCTTGTCCTGCAGACATACAGTAAGTGCATACAAGCATAGTTATTCCAACGCAGCTTAAGAGAACAGCTTATTCTTTGCTGCTTTCTGCTCTGAATAAAACACGATGATTGTATCAAAGGTCGTACAGCGATACAGTTTGTTGGTGTAGGTATGCTACATGAAACTGACAACAGTCCTTATGTTCGTACATCTGCAGTGGTCATAACTCATATGTGTGCGGAGGAGGAATATATCATGGCACTTGAAGAGAAAGAGAGAAAAAGACCCTCCATTAAGCTTCACACTATATCCGGCGCAGGAATACAAATAAGCTGGGGAATAAGGGAACGCTTTCCCATTACAAAGCGCTGATGTGCGAGGAGAAAAAGGCAACAAAGACTCGACAATGAAACAATAAATCGGCACGAGTAAGAAGCACATTAACGCTCACAAGCTCGAAATGCAGCACCAGAGTCATGGCCAGTGGCAGGAGCGCAGTCAGAGTGCACAGCGATGGAGAGGGTTTAATGACACTTGATAGACACCGAGTGGAGAGAAAAAGGTGACATGAACGAGGCTGAAGACAAAGAGCTCAAAATGGATCGCCGTGCTGGAGGTGTAATACAGCACGGAAACCAGCAGAGGACAGTGACATCTCATGGAAAGATCTGCACCAAAGACAGGCGTCTAATCGGTGTTTACAGTCAGTCTGGGTGGGGCCGCGTTCACTGTACACAAGCTTTGTGTCACATACAGAAGACTGATCATTACCAAGCCATCAATTTTTGCTAAAAATAGCCTCTGCGAGAACTAAATACACATCTGGACGAAAACAAAAGACCGCCTTGAGACCATTTCTTGACCTTAATGATTACAAACTTAATCCAAATGCACTTTATGAAATGATTAATGCAAAGCACTCAAAATATTGAGAGCTGCAGATTGGTATCCATTATTTTTCAAGCTGCCAAACATGCTGGGAGAGGATGCAGGGAGTTTAGGTCCAAGACAAATATGCCACAACGTGACAAAGAGATGAGGACCGGGGAAGGTAAAAGTGCTGCCACTTTACAAGCTACTTCAAAACTTCCGGGAGCTCAACTTCACATTAGCTTCTGCAGAAATACAGAATAAGCATTTTTATGAGCGAGTCAGAGAGAACTTCATTTGTTCCGCCAGCCAACTTCTCCGAATGGAGTGCCAACTGGAGGTAGACTGACACACTGATGAATAGCTGGAGTTAGTCCCTCAAATGGAGGCCTCCGCCACTATCGGGATACTGTCTACTTAGCACATGCACCAGCATCTTAAATCTGCTGCTTTCCAATACCAAAGCACTTCAGGTGATTTACATAGCAATCATTTAAATGGCAGAGGTGCTGTGACCGGGCGTTAGCAATAAAATACAGAGATCTACCGCCCAGACTGCTGCTTGCACTTGATTGCTTTTTAACAGTCATTTGTCTTGCGGGAGCCTCTTGAAAAAGGATCATTTTTTGGGTCAATCCTTCGCTCTCCTCCTCCGAAATCTCCCAGCTGTCTCCGAAAGAGGAAAGTTATTGACAGGTTGTGTGAATGGGAGAGGTGAGGATGATTCAACGGGAGCCGGCTGCGTCGCAGATCATCGCAGACACCGGTGGTAATTAGTGAACGCACGCCAGTGCTGCTCCGGGAGGCGGAGGGGGTAGCGCCGGCCTCGACCAATTAAAAAGGCTGCAGGGGAGCAGCGCGGTGACAGGGAGGAAGGTCCAGAGCTGGCTCGCCATTAATAAAGACAGACAGTCGTTTTCAAAAAGAAAAGCGAATGACAGAGAAAGAGGAGGGAGGACGGTGCGGAGGACGGTTATCTGTCATCAAATAAGCGACATCAGAGGAAGCTTTGAGTCAAATCTAATGAGGTTTCTCATCCAATTTCAAAAAATAGGCTGTTTTTGATCATGTTCATTAGATAATCCGGTCAGAAATTAGAGATAAGCGTCGTGGCTTTTTGAATTTTAGATTCCTTTTAGCAGCCAACGATACACTGATACCAAGCCTAAAAAATACAAGGGACACGAAGTGAAAACTGATGCTCAGTCATTGAGAGATGTCAAACCAGCTGATCTGAGCCAATCACGTTCTCCCAACGCAAACACTGAATGCACAATTCACCAGTTGGAATCGATTGCGTAACACTGAAGCCTGCCAGCAGCAAACCTCTCATCTTTCCTGCAGGAGTCTTCCTTTTGTCAAACAACCAATGCTTTTCTTTCCCCCAAATCCCGCACTGAGTCTTCCAACAAACTGTCGTCGCATATCCCTCCCCCCCCCCTTTGACTGCGGGGGCCCTGCCGAAGCCCTCATCGGGTATCCCCTCACATGTCGCTTCCCAAAGCAGCCAGATAAAGCTCACAGGCGCCGTCGAATCAAGGGATTTGGAGAAAGAGACAGAAGATCTGAGGCGCAGGATAAGGATTTGTAAACTCCCAGATCTGGGTGCTGCTGGGACGCCGTTTGGACAGACGGTCGTCGTCAAAAAAAAAAGAAGAAAACCTGCTTGTTTAAGGTCCACTTTTAGTTTTTTCTTTGTATTGATACAAAGTAGGTGCCGTGTATGTGACGTTACTTGGAGTACAGAGAATTGCACCTCAGCCTGTGGGCGGATGAGAGTCAGGCACAGATGTGGCGAGACTTTCACAGAGAAACAGGCGCTCCGCTTGTAAGGGGAAGAAATGCATGAACAATATAATAAATCTGAAATGAGCTCCTGACTTTTTTTTTTTTCTTTAACTGATTACAGTCGTAGCTGCGGTCTGTACATCTCGATGAAAATGTCACATTCCCTTTGTGCCCGCCACATGTGGGAAGAGGAAACTTTTCGCGACTGATGCCAACTTTTCGCAAAACTTGCCCCGAATTTATTGGCAACATGTTAATCCGTGCTCACGCTGAATAAACTTCCTCTCATGAGTGCGAGCCCGAGTTTTTCCTGCAGGAAATTAATTCAGCGGAACTTCTCAATATAGACCCGCATTGATCTGTTGCTACTGCATGTCGGTGGTTTGATGGAAACTCTGATAACAATCCAAACTCCAAAAGAAAAACAGAGCTCCTCCGCGGTAATGATGCTCCCGCCGCCGCGCCGGCGGCCATTTTTTATTTTTTTTTTTCCATGAAATCAACACTTGTTAAACTTCAGAGCCCGAGTCTCGGAGGTGAGGGGTTGGGCGAAACGACTCCCTAATGAGACGCAACGTAAATATACGTTAGTGCCTATTGTGCCAGCTGTCGATAAACTTCCGCATCTCCAAATATGGTCGTAAAGTTTAGCTGTATCCTGATCTCAAATGAAGGCCATCACTCATCTTTCACTTTTTGGTGAGGCTCACAAAATTCAAGCAGACAGAAGAAAAAAAAAAAAGCGTGCTCGACTCGCGTGTCCTGAATCTGCCTCCTTGCACATTTCTTCTCCCTTTAACACTCCACAGATGTGATGAGGTGCGATTCACCTGCCACCCTCTCCCTCCGCACCTCACTCGGGCAGTGAGTCATTTATTAGCACTCCATTATGTCACGTAGGCAAATGTATTTCATTTGTTATGCGTGCAGGGGGGTGACGAAGGTTGAAATGTTCTTGCTAATTTAATGCCTATTGAGACAGAAAATTGGATCTACTTCAGGGAGCCGTGATGAGTGTCGGGATGCCAGAGCTGCCAATTTCTGCCCAAGATTAATTAAAATGAAATTTCCATGGGACCTGTGACAGTCGCCCGTCTCCTGTACATATTTCTTCATAATTGGAATCTCAGTCAGTCCCCGGAGGAAGACGAGGTTTTCTGGGATGTTTCAGGGGGAGGAGTGGGGGGGGGGGATCTGCTGAGGTGAGCACTAAGTAGACACCGATGGTGTTTGCCCCCAAAAAAGAGGAGCAGCTCAGTTTGAAAGCTTCGAATGTGAGGTAGAGGATATATATATATATTATCTGTCCAAACAGGATGTCTTACAATTGAAGCATAGCAGAGGGCGACAAAAGGCGAGCCCTCTCACTCTCCACCAAAGAAGCCAAATCCAGCATTTGATGATGGAGATCAGCTGCAGAGGGATCCGTGGCGGTGACAGCCAAGTGTTTAGCTTGTGCATCCCCAACAAGGCTTGGAACACCTGCAGAATCTATATCATTTAATATGCTGGCACGGTGTGAAAAGCACAGAAACCGCGAGACGACGGCGCTTGGAGATTCAGGACAGGTGCGCTTCTTTTTCATTCTGCCGGGTGCTCCTCTCCGGTTACAGCCGTGAATCATTTCAAAACGGCAGCGGTACAAAACAAAACGATGTTGCACCACGGGGGCCTTGCTTCGTCACTTCTATTCTTCTGTCAGGTTTATGTGTTGGGGAAGAAAAAACACACATAACAGGCGGTTGTCAGCGCGCGATAATGTGAAACCAGCCCTATTTTTCATCGCGCTGTTACGACGACACTCGAGGGGACGAAATTAGCGGCGGCCAACTGCGGCCGTGTCACATCATGTGACAGGTCAGCCGAGTGGCTGATTGATTCAACGATAATGACTGAATGAGTCCGAAAAAAGTTCAGTGTGACTTATGTCGGACAGAAGTTGGCTGAGCCAAGGTTTGGGACAGGAAAGATATATCAGTTACCAGCTGCTTTTGTAGTTTTAGAGACTGGAATATGTCTCATATCTGAAATAAAGAAGCTTAAATACATCGTTATCGTTCTTGAAAGCAGAGTGGGCCTTTATCGACTCCGCTTATTAGCAGTTGTATCACACTGCAGAGAACATTCAAGCCATCCACAGAGAAAATTACCCAAATAAGACGAGCACGAACCATCGCTTTTTTCTCTCCCCTCTCCTCCTTTCATCCATTCTGTAATCCTTAGTCAAAAGATCAAGCCGCTTTCTTACCTTTCTAGGTAGACAGGAGCTTAAGCACTGTCACTGGATGGATTTAGGTTAGACCTGAGCTGTCTGTTAAGTCTGCTGCGTGTTTTTTTTTTTTTCTCCCCCCGCCGCTTCTTAGTTGGTCAGAGCGAGAGTGCTCATAAGTTAAACGTGGGTTTCGGTGGGAATTAAGGGCTCTTTAGAAATGACTGAACTTCAGGCTGCTGCGCGCACACGCCGGCACGCGCACGCACCTCGGAGATAACCGAGCCAAAATACTAATGAAACGGGCAGGAGCTAAACAAAAAAAAATGGAAGAAAGAAAGAAGCAAATGTGAACTGCTGCAGAAGATAGAACTGGTAATCACACGGCAAGATCAGAGTCGTCAGAAAGTACACAAGCAAAGAGTTGGGACAGTCAAAACCATGCATGAACAGAGATTTCTGCTAATTAGGACCCACACAGCACATACATCTGACATTATTATTCCCTTTAACTCTCGAGTTTCCAACAAAGCAACAAGCTTGATTAAACATGAGTCGGTTTTTGTTGATAAGGGGAAGGATTCAGGACAGTTTTCACAGGCCCACAATGTCCGTGTGACCGATGCGATGCGATTCCACTTGTTGTCGGGACTCTTGCTTTTGTTGGGCTCAGAACCCGTCCTCTGGGTACGACCACAGTCACCGAGTTGAAGTGCGTCAACGCGACAGGTCCCGAGTAGCGTCTCGGCACATGAACCCACTTCAAATCCCTAATCGCCGCCGACCCCCTCCCGTCCTTGTCCTAATACAAATTGTTTCAAAAATTCATCGAGTGTGGTTTCTGAAGAGCCTTTGCTCGTGATTAATTCAATTATTTGCGAGAGTATCAAACTGAACCCGAAACATGACCCAGAATGCACTTGAAGTCCACTCAGGAAAAACACTGCCCAAGGATACGTGGCAATTGGAGTTCAGTGTTTTTCTGTTTTCGTACAGAGAGCAATTTATCTCAGTAGCAGCCCATTCCTCGTCTCATAGTAACGGCTGTCTGCCATTCTGTTGTATACCACTGCTTCTTCTGAAAGCCAAACAACCCTGCAGACAAATCTCAGCGCGCCTTTTATTTTGATTGAGATATTTCAGTGAAACAAATGTTGGATTTTTTTTCTTTTTTTTTTTATATAAATCTCATTTTTTACTGGAATTAACAAAAATAAAACTGTTCCAGTCACGACTGGTATAAACACAAACGTTTGCCCACAGTGATGACGTTCCGTTGAGCCGTGGGATCCTTTGCGTGAATGTGACGCCACGAGAGGAACAGTTGGT
>JAUESE010000067.1:4406555-4432216 GCA_032274725.1 Malacoctenus triangulatus
TTTGCCCACAGTGATGACGTTCCGTTGAGCCGTGGGATCCTTTGCGTGAATGTGACGCCACGAGAGGAACAGTTGGTTGTGCGTCAGACGGAGCCGCCTCGACGCTGAACGGAAGTAACGCGGAGACGGAACGGGACATTTCTACATCTTCGGGGACAACAGTGGACGGAACGCGCTTGAAACCCCGAATTTTGGCGAGAGACTTCACATTGCCCCAGACAAAGCCTTGTCCTCACTTTACACGTCTTTTAGAAGTCATCGTGCTAAAAATAAAAAAAAAACATATCCGTATGAATAGTTAACAAACACAGAGGCAAGCAAACGCACCAAAGTACGCAAGTGAGACGAAAGAGCAAAGACGACGTGGAGACACGCCCTCTGCCATTTGAGCGAGAGACAATAACCAGTCTGTTCTTCAGATTTGGGCCGCTTACATAACTAACTGTCATAAATTATGTAATGGCCCCTCCGAATATTAATTTTTAAATGCAACTCTCTTTGAAGCAACTATAATTGGGCATTTATATGTTTTGCGCGTCGTCTCGGAGGTATTGACGCACTCTGACGCGGGTTCAGTTGCAGCGAAACACAATTCTCCTCAATTTTGCCTCGTTGCTCGCTGGCTCAAGCGCGCCAGCTGGATCTTCCCGATTAAAACTAAAGCAGACAAGGCTTCTTCCCGTCACAGGGAATCAAAATGTGACATGCCCACCCCCCCCACCCCCCCTCCCTCCACTCTCTTTTATAGCACTTGGAAAGTTTCACTGAAAAAAAAAAAGAGTCTTGCTGCAGAAAGGCAGACTGAAGTGTGTTGACTCTGTGACAGCTGTCACCAAGCTTTGTCAGCTGTTGGTAAGCCTTGTGTATTTCGATAGTACTACATCCAAGGCTCTGGCGCCACGGAGCAGGTGTGCTAATTTACACAACAGTGAGGTTTACTTGGTAATGATCCTCTGATGCCGAGCTGCTGCGCTTTGACATCGCGTCGCCGCCGCATTAACAGATGCGGCTTGAAAGGTTCCGTCAGAAAAAAGCGAAGAGGAGACTTTGCAATCACATTAGTGAAACCCAGGGTTATTTGTAGAGCCATTGTCGTAGCTCTAAATCTCCTCATTAGCATAACACGGAGATTAAAAGTGCACAGCAAGGTGGGGTGATCCGCAGTTAAAATCATTTGTGCGTTTCTTTTTAAGGAGAACAGACAACAAAGGTCGGCTGCAACGAATGCCCTGCGGTTTCAACGAGCCTTAGAAAAGAGGAGAATGAATGTGCTGGAGCTCACCGACACTGAAGGCACCTCGATGTGAAGCGTTCTGACACTTGGTAATAAGGGCAAAACGACATGTGCATCGGTGGAAATCCACTCCGACTGCCAGCTGCTTCAAGGTATGCTGTAAATTACAAAAAGAAGTGAGATTAGTTCTTATGAAAACGACTGGATTTCACTGTGCACTCAGTGTGGAAGCTTCCTGTCTGGCTGTCTGGAAACGTTCTCTTACATTTGTCTGAAAAAACATGCAACATATTGGCTGGTTCTGACAAAATAGCTTTCATGCAATCTGTCCACATTGGGACATCTAACATTGTAGTGCTCGGACCAAACAATGTGCTGCAATGTCTGACCTCTGGAATTTGTCACAGGCGCTCAAGAAATGAACAAAAAAGGTCTCGAAAACTGCCCTCGGTTTGGGGGAGTTAAGACCCTTTATTATACAGTTCAGTCTCACAGTGCACTATGACATGCCTGGTTTCCCCCGCGGGAAGAGGTCATGAAAGTTTCATCAGCGTTGGCACAAAGAGAGTCTGAATGCATTTTTCATCATCATTTGAACATCCATCATTCATGGTGATCGCGTGAAGTCGGAAGCTCTAAAAATTCACAGACATGCATGGAGACGGACATGAATCCGGCCGCCCCTCACACTCGTGGCGTGGCTGCCCGGTTCTCCGGGAGGTGCGCTGTTCACGCTCGATGAATGCCACCCCACCCGACCACCCCGCCCACCCTCGGCGTGCAGGTAACGGGAGCAACATTTACAGGAGGACGCTGAACTATCTCCTCACACAGACTGGCAGTGAGCGAGGGCTCCTCCATCATCCCATTGATCAGAGATGTGCCCGTTATCGTGAGATGCCCTTAGGCCTAATTAAATATTAAACCTTTTATTGGCTTCCACAAAGGTATTTGTAAATACATTTCATGCCAGCGAGAGCATCAGCGATTCCAAATCCCCTCTCCTGACACCAAGTTGCAGTTATTGCTGCTGAACCCAACCCAACCCAACCCCCCTCCCCTCACAACCGACCCAAACCATTTAGGCGCATTTAGAATGATGAAAGAGGAATGAAATTGCCGGCGATGGCTTCCAGGGGAATGGATAGTATATACATCTCAGTCTATCTCTGAGAAATTATACGTTCCCGGCTTCTACGAGCTTATAAAATGAGGTTATAAACCAAAACTATATATAGTGCTGCCTCCTGGTTTACAGTCATTGTAATTCTGATTATCAGATGAAAAAGGAAGTCTCCTTTTTTTGAACAGAGCTGGGAAGCAGATAGTGGCAGATAAGACGGACGCATAGATTGCACCTGGACGATGCCCATTGTTTCACTGACTCATGCTCCTCAGAGTAATCACAGTGGAACAGGACGAACGGGGAACGCCCCGTTCGGCAGGACGCCGGCTCGCACGAGCCGCAGACAGTCAGTCATAAACCACGTCTGACAGTACATTCACGTCTGTCCTGACAAAGCGTCTTATAACTGATTGTCTTGCCTGGCTGAAGCAGATAAATCACTGGGTCCATCATCAATAGAACTGCAAGCTATTAAGTCATAACCCCAGACAAAATAAATGGAGGAAGGCGTGGAATAAAACATATACTGGCCTTCACTCGGTTGGTATATCCATAATTCACAGGCATAAATTATACTGCCTTACTGCTGAGTATGGCTGATGCTCTTCGTTTACGGGCAGGGTGGGGAGGGAGGGGGGAGAGGGGGTGGGGAGGGCGCAGTGAGTCAGCTGGAGCCCCGTCACAGCGCACGGGCTGAAGTTCACGCGGCCCAACAGTAGATGGAGCCCCTCGCATTGGCTTCGTGGAGGAGCCCGCCTTCGCCGGAAACATTACATCAGTGATTTATTTCTCCCTCCAGCTCCATATCATCATCATTACATGCCATTTATGTCATTAAGGTTGGCGCGTGCTCGCGTGCCTCCGTGTGTGTGCCGATTTGGTTTCTCAGAGCGGGGAGACGCAAAGTTCCAGAACACAAGATAAGGGTGGGGGAAAAAGGAGAAGAAAAAGGTAGAATACTTTGTCAAATTTGTCCTTTTGCAGCATTATAAGCAGGCAATGTTTCCATGGGACTGTTTTTCTGAAGCTTATTTGCCTTGGTCTGGGCATGTGAAGGGATGATTTCATCTCTATATTGAGATATTACATAATTTACCTTTTTTCTTCCCACTGTGGACAGATAATTGGGACTGACGCTGCTTTGAAGGTCCACATGCTGGATTAATATGCAGGTCACTCCTGCTACCTGTGTAGGCAGAGCTGGTAATTGACATTCATCCTAATATTACCCCTCCTTTCTCCCTCCGTATTCAATTAGAAGTTGGCTCAGAGCTCCGGCCTCTTTCCTTTGGCATAATGTGGTCCACGGCTGCGCGATGCAGGCCTGTGCGTCCGTCTACAATCAATTTGTAACCCGACACCTGGCAGGAAAGAGCACGGATGGATCCACTCTGCACTGTAACAGTGACAGAGCGCCAGCGCCTTGATGTTTGTTAGCCCGAGGAACACCGAGGAAGATGAACACGATGAGAGATGACATTTAGGTAAGAAAAAAAAGAGTATTAGAAGAAGAAGCGGCAGCAGCAGCAGCGTGGTAAGCTGCTGGCTTGGGCGTCGAGGCATGGAAGGCACTGCTCAGTGCTGATTACTACCACAGCTGAGAAAACCTGTAGGTGCGACGGAGGGGAGAGGGGGGGGGTGGGTGCTGACATTTTGAGCTTCCTTTAACAAACCTTCGATAAAGTGGGCCGGTAGCTTGTCACATGCTGGGGGAATGTTGCAAACAACAAGCAAACAACCAAAACCACTCCGCGTGCGCATGTGACAATGGACCTTTCCCCCCCCCATCCGGAGGCATTCACGCGCTCGCAGTCCAAACTCGCACAGCCACGACGACTCCGCTTTGTTAAGTCGCCGTCGTCGCCTGAAGACAGCCGAGCACACGTGAATATCTACAACACAGCGGTGGAGCCGGGCCAGATTGCTGTGGCCGAAGATACGAGATGGAATCATCAATCACCGGAGCCTCCCTCTGGTCAAATCAAGTTTGTCCTGGTGTGAGCGGAAGGCGATGCCAGTCGAGTGGAGACAGATCCCCGCGCTGGCCGGTGGCCACAAGGGGGGGGGGGGGGGGCCCCCCGGGCCCTTCCTCCACGACATCTGGGGCGGGGGGGGCACATCAATCTTGTGGCAGATGGATGGACGCGCGTTGATTGGGACGGGGCTGCAGCTTCTCGAGGGCGGCCCGACTGGGATGCGGCCCTCCAGTGGTGACGGATTCTAGTCCTCCACCGTCCAACCCTGCGGCCAAACGGGAAGCAGCTGGAGGGATGGAGTGCTCATTGTGTAACCTGCATCTGTTCCCTCCGAACTGCGTCTCTGAGGGAGGAGCAGCATCTCAACCAAACATCCTTTATGACACATTTATAGTTCTTTGAAATTAAGGTGACCTCAGATCGCCAAAGAAAAGCCCCCTCCTGCTCAAAGCCAGAGGCAAAACACTGGATGCAGACCTTGAAATGCATCTATTAAGCACTCTCAAGTCCAAGCTAAACCTGGAATATACAACGTGGTACTTGCAATCACCTTTAGAAAGTCCCACAAATTCAAACTGCTGCAGCATTCACACAATCCTTGAGCAACAAAGCTGCTCCGTCTTCTGTTGAGAGAAATACAGAGCAGTGTGGCTCATGCACAGCGGATACTGCTGCTTTACACAGGAGCTGCAGAGAAGTTGAAGTACTCCCATGCTGTGTCCATGTTACCAATTCCACTCTGCATTCTGCTATTTGTCAAGGTCAACTATTTCATCGGAATTGAATGAAAATCTGGGCTATAACCATGTTTGAGCAGCAGGATTCGGGGGAAATGAGAAAGCTGAAGTGTGGCTCACAAGTGTAATTGGTCTCCTGGCATCTTCACACACGGCGTGATTAACATGCCTTTGAAGCATTCCAGGCGCATTTGCCGAACAGAACAAAGACTCGGCAGATAATGATGATCAGAAATTCCGTCGTTTCGACCAGTTATTGACAGACGAGGTATATGGATGTCTCGGACTTCCGTCTTTGATGTGAATTGATAGACACGCTCAGTCCCTTTAAGGTGCAGTTATCTTCAGAGAGCCAGACAGGATTAAAAAGAAAATGGGAGTGTTGGGGGGTGAGCAAGAGGAACATTAATATTAAGGTTCTGTCGGGCCAGGACGGAGAGACTTCAAATTCCTCTTCGCCCTCTTTTTTATTTATTTTTTTTTTTAGCTTGAAACCAATCAGTTACCAGCCTGTTTCTTGGAAAGTACACCAACAAGTGCTGATTGATACTCTGCTGCAGCGGATTCAAGACTGCACAACAGGCACGATCATTTATTAATTGCTCTTACCAGTGAATTTCTGTCAGGATAACTGGAGGAAACGACTGTCTCGAATGACCGGCACGGAAGTCAAACACACCATGACCACAAGCTCTCAAAGCCAAACCGAGCAGGCACTCAGAGCTCCGGATCATCCTGCTGGAGAGTCACACTGCTCCTGACTTTCCCAACAATCTATGACTCAGTGAAACCAAAGTTTGCGTCGTCGACACTGATTCAATTCAGGGAGATGCCAGAATGATAACACCATGGACATCAGGGCTCTCATTGATGAAACGTTGCTATAATATTGACGCAATATCAACATTTGAGTATTGACACATTTCCAAAATGATACCATGATAATCTAGACTACACTGATGTAGATCTCTTCAAAGATGAACTACATGTTTTATAAAAAATATTCTGTAAATATCTTATCAGTTGTGTGAGTAGTCTATTCAAACACATGCATACATGTTTTCAAAATCAAGTGACGAGTCATTTTTGGACACAATATTTGTCATCATTGGTATGTAAAAACAGAAAAAGCCACATCGCTAACATTTTTTTTTCAATTTTTGTCACATTTGAACTGAATCCACGAACACATCCTTTTGTGTCAAGCACACTGGATTTCTCCCCCCCCCCCCCCCCTTATCCATCAAAGAATGCATTCAATCACAGAAGACTGGGAAGTGTGAAAGTTAAGTTTCAGCATCACAAGGTCTCACAGTTACACACGTTTGCACTCGGGGAGGTGCTTGATTCAGCCACGGCGCTCGATTGCTGAACGCCGCGCAGCTCCACCAGAACAGCTGGGGCACCGAGGACCTTGTTCGATAGCATTTTTACGCTAGATATAGAGGATAGCGGTGTCGAGCATTGATTTTCCTCCTTCCTGAGTTCCAGAAATACCTGAATGAGCAGAGTTTAATCCATTATTTTCACTCTTTCTAAGGAGTCATCAAAGGATGGATTCGGTAATGTGGAGAGAAAAAAGGGGGAGTCCTATATTTCTTTTAGAATTAGTTCCGAATTAATTCGGCCTTTTTCTTCCTTTGGCTGCCTGTTGTGGTTCAGCCGTGTTTCACTGAACTAAATGTCATCTTATACCTTGGGTGGTAGATTTGTGAAGTGGAAGCAACAATTATCCGATTTTCGGCCTGCTGTTAGTTATTTTTTAAATAAATTGGACACCTGCCAGAAAGCAGTTCAATAGATTCAGCAACTTAGGGAAAAAAAAAAGAAGAAATCCACCCTGAAAGACAATTCACCGTGCTTCTGACTGTGGCGATTCAACATTACGAGGAAGCAAATCTGTCTCGATCGAACTGGCCATTATCGCAAAAACACTTCCACATAAAGTTTTTTTTTTCTTCCAGGAATCAGTGTTGCCAATGCTTTTTGTCTTCACAGGGGCGGTTTTTTATCCCCCCCCCCTCAGTCACTGCAACACCTGCAAAATGTGCCTCAGCTGCGCCTGTTGTTCCTCGCACAACGGAGAAATTTGTCGTCGTGTTCATGTTGAAGTTCAAACAAAACGAGCGCATGCAAATTGTTAGTTTTTTTCCCTTTCTTTTTTTCCCCCCCCCGTGGTGGGTTTGAGTCACCATATTATATAACCGTGCTATTAAAACATCGCTTTTAAACTGGAGAGCAAATTAAAGGGAGAAGGGGGCTCGGAGAGGCAGATCACGTCAGTCACATCAGATTCTGAAGGAGGAGACACTAAAAGCAAACTCAGCTTGAGTTCCTTCGTGTACTTCCAACATCCCCGGTGCTGCGCCAAAACAGATCCTTCTCCTTAATGCACCATTGATGTCACACCACATTTCCATTACAACAGAGCGGGCTCTGCAGCTCATTCCTCTTTCATTTGCATATGGGGAAAACTTACTTTACTTTGCGGTGGGAAGAAACAAAAAAATCAATCATCATTATCCCTCATGATCGCCTCAAATGTTTTATATACAAACAAACTCACAAACACACAGCAATGAGTCACTGACAGGTGTAAATGACACTAATTGTTAGCAGAATGAATATTAGGCAGGAGGAAAAAGTGGGGAACTATTGAGAAACTTTGCCGCATCTCCACATGACTTTTGTGACTAAGTGCTCAGGTGAGCCACAGTGCTGAAAAACGGCCTCTCAGTGGACCATGTGACCCTTCAAGAGAGGGCGGCATGCAGGACGTGAGAGCAGGAAAGGTAATCAGCCATCTTGGCGGAGGCGTGCGCTCTACCAAGTATCGTTCCCCGTGATGCCTCCATTATTTGTTTTGGTACTTGTTCTGTGTTATCACATTTTAATCATCTATGAAGCACTTTTAATTCAAGCAACCAGCTCAAATGGTGAAACACACAAAACGTTTGATTGATTTTTCAATTGAAAATGCTCCAGATCCCAATTCAATTATCTTTTGGAGGCAATAAAAGCGTAATAAATGATGGCCGGACCTCTCGGCTTTCTGGATGTAAACAATCTGCTGTAAACAAATTGATGCTTGTTATTGCAGAACGCTGTTCCTTTTCCTTGTTGATTTGTTACCTCCGTGTGTTGTTTCGGTGGGATGAAAGGAGCGACGCAATCGTCGGGAGGAGGCTGATCAGCATATAGAACAAAAAGGAGCGAGGGTCCCACAGGTGGGACCTGATCACATCATTAAAGCCAAATTATTGCATGGAGAGACGGAGGAATCGTCACCTCCTCCCAAAAACTTTGAATCACATCAAGGCAGAAAACGAGGCTAACTCCACTTTGAGCATCATCCAGCTCCACCCGGTTGTGTTTTGATTCAAACCCTCACAGTACGTATATCCTTGGAAGCGCAAGTGCGCCTCTGCATTTGCATGCATATTCAAACAGAGAAAGTAAAAAGAGGCTAAACAATTAAAAAAACACTGCAGAGTGAATCTGGAGCACAACACCGACGATAGAAATTATATGTAATATACAAATTGGAGGCGTGGCACACAACATGCATGTACAAAACATGACAGTGCGCTTGAATGCACTTTGAGCCTTTAAGAAAGGTTTGTCCTTCACCCTTTCAAGCTAAAGCTATGCTGAAATCCCATGCAATCATCATTACATCAGAATTAATGAAGCCTGTATATCCGAGTGGAGTCAGCACAAGTGGTTCTTGCTGTATTAGTCTCATACTGCTTTCGATATATACAGCTTCTTTTTTTTTTTCTGAATTAAAGCAAAGCGAAGCTTATTATGTCATGGCGAACTGCTGCTCCTGGCTGCAGGTCATTAGTTTCACTGTCCAGGAGGTCACAGACGGGGTGGAAAAGTTTTATGCGCTTCGCAGTTCAATACGTGATTTAAATTTGTCGCCTTGGAGGACGAGTTAATTCGATATTGTCGTCACTGCATACGGATATGAAGTAATCTGTGCCAGGAAAAGTCCTCGGAGTTTACAGTCATGCAATACCTCATCTGAGAAATTAAAGTTTCTATGCTCATCACAAATCAGGCGCCGCACACTTCAATTTGTGCTAATGAGCACTAATTTGACCTGCTGAGTCAGCTAATAAAATGCCAAATGTGTAACAAGTGAAGGAAAGTGAAGATGGACTCAAAAGAGCCTTAAGATTCAACACAAGGGTCTTTATCACTATGTGGATCAAGTTGACATGATCTATTTATTAAAAAGTGAGTGAACACACAGAAATTTGTTTTTTTTGATATATTTGGACCATTAAACATGTTCCTGTCAGAGTGTCTCTTTAAAAGCCGCATTGCCAAACAAAAGGCAATCAAGTAGCGTTTTGTGATAAATGTCATGTTTTTTGGAAGCCAAAAGTAAGTACAGGACTCTTATTATCACGCCTTAAAAACCACAAAATTGGAATCAGCCGTTCCAGATTGGCTGCAAATGATTATAATCGGGTTTGGAAGTGAACCCTTTGACATTTAGGCTCCCCGTTCTTTTGCTGTTGAAGTGTCAACATGCCAAGCTGGAAGCAGTGCTCCCCGTCCTCTGCAAGAATATTTTAAGATGCCTGCGAGCACAGCGAGGGGCTCAAGACGACGTTCAAATGATTTGAACAAATGATTCAAAATTATACGCTGGGAAGAAAACTATCCCTAACAACTATCATTTTTTATCCTCGGGACTGGCTGTTTGGAACAAAAAAATGAGCACAGAAGCAGACAAAATAAAGCAGAAACCATGCGAGAAAATGTAAACACAAAACAGGACCTGCAAGGAACTCAGACTGAAGTTGATTTATATGAACAGATCTGTGTGGTGGTTCACGCTGCCGCCTCACAATGATTAGAGTCTTGGTTCAGGGATCTTCTAGCTTAACAATCTTACGGCACATACATAAAAATCTATACAGCAGTCAGCGTGCTTGTACCTTGGATGATGTGCTGTATGTGACTGTACTGTCCTGTTTTAGGGGCCACATGAGGACAGAGAAAGAAGCTTCTGGCACCGCTAACCCAAAATCTGTCCAAAGAACAAAAAAAAAAAAAGAAGTGGGAAAAAAAAAGAGCAGCGAGTGAATCATCACATCCTTTTATTTGTTGGTACAAACGGAGGCAGTGCTTTTGAAGTCACTTAGGAGTTTTGTAATTCCCAAATTGAAGACAGTTGGAGTTGATGTTTAACTGTTCAAACAGCAGCCGTAACACGAAGATAAAGAGGGAGCAAATATCAGCAAAGCACACATAAAAAAAAGGAAACCTCCTACAGCTATTCGAGGCTTTGATCCAATTATTTCATGTACAAAATAACCAAAGTTTTTTTGAAGACAGTTGGCCTGAATACAGTTAAAATGTGTGTTGGAAGAATGACAGTCCGGTGGTGGTACAGTCTCCCAGCGGCCCACCAACTTGAATGCCATGTCTGCTCATATAAAGGGACGTTCGGGGGCCGCGTTGCTCGACACACTCTTTCCATATCCGCCTTCAATATTTGATGAGGTCAATATTTTCTCTTTGTTTCCTGGTCAATAATGCATCAAAATATCAAACAGTATTTTACTCTAACGCGGTCCACCCAACGCCGTTTCCATCTTGAAACCCTGTCAGTTCTTGGGGAGCTTTTACGCAGCAGATCAAAGCGGTGCAAGGCTTCTGTTTTTACCCGACTGCATAAAAGATCAAGGCACATAATGAGGCAACCTGAAAGGTGATAGTTCAGAAGATGAAAGTGCCGGCTGCTTTGGGCTTGTCAGAGAGATGTGTACTAACCCCCAAATGTAGCCATCACATGCTTCCGCTGTGATAATGATCGCAATTATGATTAATTGTATAATATGCACTTGATCTCTGCTCTTATTCACTACATTAAGTAATATCTATGTATGCCATCAGATGGGGGGGTGTTCTTAGATGGGGGGTGTTCTTGTAGTCACACACACTGTACATAAAATGATCTGCAAGATAACATGCTCACACACATCTGATGAGGCAGTTTGTTAAATTACTTTTTTTTTTCCCCGTTGGAAATTTTATTCAGGCCTTTAATGCAGAAGCTTGACATAATCGTGGCTTTTGTTCAAAATAAAATAAATGCACCAAAGAGAGAAGAATAAATTTACTAGTTTAGCATTTTCGGGGGTTGATGACGATGACTTCGGTTATACAACGTAAAGGAGTATAATACAAAACATAATCAGTGAACTACTTCAGCTGGAGCGCTGTGGGAGCCAAAGGTTGACCACGAGTGCAGTCGAGCTGCTCTTGATGATCATTGACCTCTGGAAGAGCGCGAGGACATTGTAATCAGGCAGGCGCCACACTGAGATTTAATTGTCGTGGATCGTTAATATCGCGAACAATAACAGGCAAACTGAAATGAATCTATTGGTCATATCACGCTGGGCGCAGCGAGACACCCCATCAACAAGTAAATAGCGGCCCCTTTCATTTCCACTTAACCCTCTGTGGTCAGTTTGAGGGAGCGATGTGGCTCCTTTCCAAAGCATGACGCTGTCACTCAGACCTCCGGTTTGGCCAAAGTATCGAGGAAACGTCTTGTTAGCTATTGATTTCCACATAAGTATTTCATCCACTTTCCTTGAAATAATAAACAGCCTTCTCTGACATGACATCGCTTTTGGCTCTTTGACAGAACATTGCACATGCTAATTTTAAGTGCAACAGACGTACGAAAGAAGGTTGATTACAATTGGGACTTGAAAGCAAAGACGCTGCTGGAATGGAAATGACCGTGGTCATTCTCGCACGTGTTCCAGAGGTCAATCAGCAGTCAATTTGACCTCTCAGTGTTTGTGAGCAATGATTAAAAAACTCAGAGTTATTCATGTGCTTTCAAACTCAGCGGGGTTCTAATTTGATTCTAATAACACGCACACTCCTATGACTAATTCTGTGAAGGGCGCAGCAACACACTCAAAATATACGTAACTGCCAACAGTCTGAGCACCCACACTGCTTTTTCTGGATATTGGAAAAGAATAGCTCAATTGAGAAGGGCCATCTGGAGGAGGCATTACAGTTAAGGCCTTACCCATAACAACAGAGCGTGCCAACATGATCTAATGTCAGAGCATGTCTGGTGCAAAGGCTTAAAAAGATATTCGCCTTGGGCTTAATATCAGTCATTTGATGTTTGGCCTATTGAATATAACCTGTTTTAGCTTAACTCTTATTAGAGGTGGTTCAAAGGGAGAGCTCACGCTAATGCTACTCCCCTCCATCATCCCTCATCTGATGTTATGGCCGAGATGGGACGTGAAATAAAAAAAAACAAAAAAACAAGGTGAGGCCAGATTGTGTGTGGCGACTAATTCAACCCAATACTGTCCGCGGCTCCTCTATTAACTCTGATGGGATTATGCAAATAGAGGCGCGGAAAATGTTCCGAAAAGGAGAGGAAGAAAATGCGTTGGAAGAATGAGATCTGGCACATGCGCCCATTAGGGAGAGGATGTTCCCAAGCAAAAACATCACAACACTCGTATGTACCGACATGCTTTAAAGCTCATTTTCTGAACTTAATGCACTCTGAGTATATTTACTCCCTACGCCTCTTTTTTTTTTAACCATCTGTTTCCTAATGCAGCAGGTGCAGAGTACTTTTTGACAGAACTTTACCAGGGGGACGTCAGCAGTCTGGTTTTGTAGCTGTGGCGGGAGGGATCACATGTGGGTGAGGACGTTATTTGGAAAAACAAAACCGGCTGAGGAAATCCAGACATCGTGGGACGGTGTCAGCTCTGGGTGGGGACGCACATCTGAGAACTGTCTGGTGTGGATGGATCATTGGAGGACGTGCAACTCAAACCTGAATCCTGAAGGGTTTGGTGCAGAACTTTGGCTGCAGACTTATCCCAGTGATGTGAGGTGCTTTACAGTAAAACGAGAAGATTTCATTAATCAGGTTCTCGAGCTGCCAGGAGCCATCATTTGGCATCACGCTCCCGACTCGACCCTTTTTGAAGAGGTGATCGAGTTTCGCACTTTGTGGTGCAAAGACTAAAAACCCATGCTGCCTACCAAGAGGTTTTCGTGAGTATGAGAGACTTCCGCATTTCAGATAACCATTTTAACGTCTAATGACAAAGAAAAATGCATTTGGGAAAAAAAAGAAAGAATTCTACTGCTTCAAGAAGACTGTTCAATCTGTTGTCTCCTGTGTCTGCTGCTCTATTTCTGTCAAGAAGGGGGGGGAAAGCGAGTGCTGTCATACGACAACATTTTCTTCTCATTTGCCAAATGTTTTTCTTCCATTTTAGGATAGCGAGCAAAGAGGTGCCAGGAAACGATTAGAAACAGACTCACACTTATCAGCAAAAGTGGTAATGACAATGTGAAAAGAAGCAGGGAAGTAGAACAGTGAATAAATATCAGGATACAGCTATTATGCTGTAATTTCTACCAGTTGCAATAACAATATAATGAGTGATTGAACTAATTTACGATGCGGTTATTTCATGTCGCGGATAAGAGGCTGGAGTTGTGATAAAGAAGAGTTGATGCACATCGCGTCTCTTTCCACTGCTGTATTTCATGTTGGCTCGCAGTTGTTGTTGTGTCTCCAAAACCTGCACTCTTCTGCAGCTTCAAAGCAGATAGAGAGCAAAGCTTTTCACCCTTATGTGCCAACTTTTTGATAAGCACAAAGAGACATCTTAACCACTTGTCAGTCAGCCTCCGTAGCAGCGGGGCCAAAAGACGGGCAGGCCGGCAAAAACAAACAACCAGCACTCCTCCATCTCACCTATCTCCGAATAAATGGACAAAAGCAGCGAGGGAGGCAATAACCACACCACTAAACCAGCTCGGCTCACGCCGGCAAACCGGCCAATTCAGCTCCAAGACGCCCCAAATGATATTGCATATGTGGAGGCATGGCCCAGCCAAGTGTAAATAAGCATTTCCACACTCAGCATTGGGTGTATAACACGGTGTCAGGTGGCTACAATGAATGTAGAGAGGCAGAAAGAGCAATCAGCCAACCTTCGCCTCGCCGAGATGGAGGGCCGCTGCCGCACACACACGCAACCAATCACGGCGGGACAGTGATTGATGTCTCATCCAGCTTTGAAATCTATCACCGCGACCAAGTGGCTGTCGTGAGCTCGCCTGACAGATTGTTAAACACAGCTTAATATGCATCACCCTGGCAAATAGTTCATTAATTCTTTATTATGTGGGCTTGAATGCTCTGAGTTATTGTCCAAACCTGTATTTAATACACTTAGTGCATTTTGACCAGTCTGACATACATTTGAATAATGACACATTACAATTTAGCTCGCCCTCCTTGGAGTCGTTACCAAAGCTTAAAATGCTTTAGCCACTTATGACTGTAATTATTCTCAAAACTATTGAATTGATTTACATTTTAAGGCTGTAGGATTGTCAAAAAATATGCAATGAGTGAGCGCTGCTGACTCTTTTGCTCGAAAAAAATGTCAGCTTTCACCATGACTGTGCATTTGATAGTAATCAGTGTGATTGCACAGTCAGGCCAGGAACTTCAGAACAACAACAACTTGAAAAATGTGCCTTTTAATTTACGATCCAAGAAGGTAGTTTGCCTCCATTGCGACATTTTATGATCAGCCGTCTAGTTTTGGGTGTCAGTTCTGGACTCTGGGTGTGAACTCTCTGGGAAACTGTTCAACCAACACCAACAAGGCCCGAGAACGATTCATTCACTGCAAAAAGGTAACGTCGGTTTTGATCACCCAGATCAACCTAATTTCTCGCAGTGACACAGCAACGCCAGAAACACAAAGATAGAAACGGATGCTGTGTGGTGACATGCACAAAGATATTCAGTCCCAACACTTCATTAGTGGAAACTCAATACCACTCCACTCGTGAGTGCTGTGAGGCAACAGTTAGGTTTATTCTTAGATCTGTGAAATCACATCGTATCTTGCCAGCTTCATTTATGCCACTTCACCTCACCCTTTTTTAAAGTTTGCTGAGAGCCTGTGAAGAATACAGGCAGCTACTGTCTGCCTGCCAGTGCTTTTAAACGCCCCTCCAAGACGTTTCATCGGATCCGCTTCACAAAGATCTATTCTGAAGCCAACAGGTATAGGAGGGCTCCCGTCGAGGTGCTTAACATAATTATTTCAGAGGCTTTTTGCTCTTGGAGGCCCTTATAGAAGTGTCCTTGCACACTCTACCCTGCACAACCTGTGACTGATGTGGGGGGAAACCTTGCCAAAAAGGTCTGAATGATGGATGCCAGCGCGACGCGAGCCGTATTCATTACAAACGTGGGCAAAGCCACCCAGGAGGCAAACGGTATCACTTAGTTCCTCCACCCACATGGAGTGTTCTGCTTATCATCTAGCATCTTGACAAGTTGTTCCTCATCCCCGCGTTTATGCGTCCTCCTCGGCCGCTCGTCCCCTCCCTCTGCCCGCCGAAGGGAGTCAAAAGGAAAGGAGGGGGGGACGGGGACGGGAGGTGCCTTCACCGGGAGGGTTATTTTTCTTCCCCGATCGCTGTCCGATAAGTGTGTTTGCTCTTTTGTGTCTGAGGCTACTCTTAATCAAGAGGAGGTGGAACATAGGAGGAATTTGGAGGGCCCGCTGATAAGGCGGGCATCTGTTTAACACTTTCTCTTACACGCCGGGTTACAAACGATAGGCAATTTAGCCAGAGGAGATGCAGATAGGGAAAAAACCAAGAGTATGGCACATTAATGCAGATGTATTCCACTTCAGCACACAATGCTAACGCCGTTTGGTAAAGCCGTGCTTTGCTTTATCACAGTCAGTGACGAAACTACTGGTAGCTTTTATTGTTGAAGCACTCATTGGTTTTATGAGGCTGCTGTATATGGACGACATCATCAGTCATAAGCAGGTGGGTTTTTAATGCTGCACTATGGATAATTAGGCCTCGTCCATCAAATTATGTATATACTGAATAGTGAGTAGCGTGCATATATGAATACGTATATATAAATGTACTGTATATAAACGATGACAATCATCTTTTTGCACTGTGATAGGCGAGGGAGCGGACAGTAATTTAGCATTTCAAAGCCTTTCCACTGTTCACATCAGACTTTCTACCTGTAATCGCCTCTCACAAATATATTTTTAGCCTCTTGGATTCTGCCGTCCCCACTGGCTGCTTCCCCAGGGAAATAACCGTTCCCGGCGCTGACATCCATGGTGTGTTCTCGATAGATCAAACAGGCCCGCTTGTGAATTGCCAAGGCCACCAGGACCTAAACACGCGGGGGCTGCCTTCGCCGATGCCTGCGAGATAGTGTTCCGAGGGCTCCTCCGAGGGGGTCCTCGGTTGTTCTCCTCGGATGCGCTCGAGGAGCGCCGCGCTCTGGATGAAGTTGTGCACGCGAGCGGCACTTGATCTCCAGCAGGGTAAGCTTCCTGTTTTTGGCTCGAAGATGCACTCTCCCGCCTTAGCCGGAGATCAAATTTAGCCTTCCTCCCTCGGTCTTCCCACTCTCATCCTTTAAAACCCCCCAATTAAGAGAAAAGTATTTGTGTGTGGGCTGCTACTCAGTTCAAACAAAGACCTAATCATAGAGCATCACTGGCATTAAAAAAAAAAAAAAAGCACTTGGCAAAGGGGAAAAGCATTGGCCTGGATTCTGAGGAAAAGTTTGCTCCACTTTCCCTCCACTTTCTCTCCGCTGGTCTCCCTCCACTTTGTGTTTGTTGCTCCAAAATCAGGGATCAGCACAATTGTTTAATGTGGAAATTAACTTTCATTCTGTCATGCTAAATTTAACATAGCACAAAGCAATTCTTTTTTTTTTTTTTTTTTTTTCCCCAGGAGGAGCTGAATGGTGTTTCTCATTTTGGGAAACCTTCACAGGCAGGAAAAAAAGAAAAAGAAAAAAACTGGGATATTAAATTCTATTCTTCTCGCAGCCATTTTCAGGTATCATTGCAACACTGGCCCATCAAGGAAACTACTTTGTCAAAATGAGGGAAATACTTGCGTGCTTTTGTTCTGACATGAGAGGCGAGTGCTGCTCCTTCATCCTGTTTAGTGACGGTTTCTTATTCGCAGCAAATGTGTAGAGTAATTCTACTCAAGGTAACAGCTTCTTTTAGTTATATACGTTTGTGATAAAAAACTTGATGCAGACGAAAAATCCGAAGAGACTAATTATTGGTGTGTTTTCTCTCTTTTTTTATTCAAATCAATCATAAAGTTTCCGTTTCATTGATTCCGGTGGGGAAACTCATGGAAACTCCATGAGAGGTCATTCACTGTGGAACAAACGCAAACAATAAGAACATTCTTCATAAATATTGGAAAGACTGCATACATAGTTCATAAGTGGGGTGTTTAAGTGTCTCCGAGTATCTGGTAGCCAGTGTTTGCGCGATAATCATCTCATCCCGTGTATTCCCTCATGGCACATCAGGATTTCTCTGTAGAAACACAATCATCCCCCCCTTGGGCTTAATTATGTGTAGGTATGGAGGGGGAGTAGAAAGGGGGCAGTTCTAATGCATTCTGACCAGTGAAATCCACACTTGCCAGTCAGCCAGAGATGAAAAAAAAAGGATACCTCATGCTGAGTGGATTATGTAAGTTTCCCTTTTCTTTCCAACTCCAAGTAATGAAAAGGGAAATTCAGTCTGATTGATTTATGAGGCCTTCTAAATGTTATATTTAAATGCAGTTTATAGTTGAGGGTTTTTTTTTCTGAGAGAGGAGACAAGGCTGAAATATATTTTTAAAAAAAAGTCGGTCCCCCATCATAAATATTTATCACGGCAGATAGTCAGCATGGCCTTAATAAATCTGATAACATGCTTTTTTTTTTTTTTACTGTCCCACAAGAATGCTGCGTGAGATCACAATGAAAGATGAAACGGTGTTTGTATAACAACACCTTTATTATTCATACGTTTTCATTTTCAAGTGGCCCCCTCATTAATCTAGGCTAATTATGGCTGTAACACTTTGGAGAGTGGATGGCGGAAACATGATTGGAGAGTGGAGGAGCTCTCGGAGAGAGGCACAACGGCTACCGAGGCGGCGTAATTTACAGCAAGCTGCCCCAGATATTAGAGCCACGCACAAGGTTTCATACATCCTTTGCACTGTTTTTTAAATTGCATTCTGAGTGTGAGTCAGGTGTTTTTTTATGCCACATCATTGACACGTTCTTCATTCGAGCAAAAAAATGGCAGGATAAATATTCCGAAAACACAAAAAACAACAACATGCATCTCCTGGCCAAACAAACTCAGTTATTCAGTTAGTTTGAAACCCTTCATGGAGGACAGATTGAGCTGTGTTACATAACTTTCATACATCTCTGCGCAACCTCACAACGACCTCGCAGCCCTTCCATTCCTGCATAGGTGCGTCCGCAGCGGTTGGAGCCACAGGGCAGGACAGCGCAACATACATCCCGCCTGATTGATTTCCTATAGGTTAAGCACATGCTGAAGACTCCACCGTCAATACGAGCATTTCTATAATTAGACCCCTCGTATTTGTGCCAGTCCAACTTCACCTCAGAGACAATATGTACTTCACTAACTTGTGTAAACACATTAAATTCCCTGCGAGACCTGCTGGCAGACTGCTACTAGCTCTTTGAAAGTAAGTTAGAAAATTTAATCAGGTTGTTTGTGATCCAGTTTTCACGTTAACTATTGAAATTCCAAGCCGCGTGCGCCTGCACCACATGGTAAGACTAATTACATTATATTATAATACTAATTCCATTCCTAAGGGTCGCATGAGAATGTTGCCTGTCATTTCCCTACCAAACTAACATCCAGGGGGCAGGGTGTGCATAATTAGCTTTCAAAATACGACGTGTGCATCTTGGAGCACGCTGTGCTCATCCTGCCTGTTTCTCCTTACTTCTAAAGAGTGGGGGAAAAAAAAAAGAAAACAGCTGATCACCTTTACAGGACTGTATGGAGCTTGTACATTAATCTGCAGAGCATAAACAGGGTACGGGGATTGCTGTGCTTCCAGAGTGGAGGGCCTTATTATTCTGGTTCTTCTAGATGACACTTCTGGGTTGCGTCCCTGCAGAGAACCTCGCGGAAACTGGGTCGAATGTTAAATCGGCTGTTGAATCAAGAACAGAGCAGGAATGCCTCAAAAGGAGGCTTGATGTTTAGGGGGGAGGAAAAAAAAAACCAGGATGACAGTATCAGCATTTTTGTCGTATTTAATCAAAGTTTTATGATATGGACTTATTTGAAATTCAAAAGCAGATTTGTAAATGAACCGAGTACATCTTGTTCGTCAGGTGTTAAATAATCACACATTTTGGAGCGAGATGCAATTAGTCGGCGCTTGGAGCTCAGTGACGCTACATTTCATAAACATAATACCACCACAGTGTGGTTTCTCTGTGCAACATATTCGAAGGAATCGTCATTCTAACAGGTAGCAAAGCAGTTCCTCTTTTTCTCGCTGAATCATTTGCATGTTCCCAGGACTTCCATGCACTCCGAGATCGGACAGAATGAACTTGATAAGATTCAAATATATGTGCACATAATTTTAGAGCGTTCAGTGCAAGTCACCTCCAGATGTAACACCTCCGAGGCTCCATCTTGACGGTGTCACGATGTAAATTGGTCCCCGATGCAGTGTCTCTCTTGCCTCCCGGTTATTCTCAGCCCTCTCAGACAAGTTTGCTACCTAATCTTTCCGATCAAACCCTCCAAGGTTTTGAAAGCGTTGCCTGAAAAGCCATCCCCCTCTACACACACACACACACTCTCCTCCTTCTCCTCTGGTTTCTAGTGTCTTCTGGCTTCAGACTGACAAGTTACACATCAAACGCAGCAGAGAAAGGACTTATTAGAAAGCAGCTCTGACAGACTCCAGGAAGTTCTAATAATGTTATGTCATGAGTGTTTCCTCAGGCTGCAGACAAAGGTGCTCAAGGTTGATTTCCACTGTGCGAGGTCAGGGGGGCGGGTTCATTTGTCTACAGTTGTTACACAGTCATCAGTGAATAATATATCCACGGCTAATGGGAGGTTTAGTGATGCAATGCTTGCAAATGGCTTGCGGGAAAGAAAGGCGGAGTGGGGGCTCGTGCAATATTCTGTGAATTTATTTTCAACTTAAATGTCTCAAATGACAAGTGAGGAAAAGGAGGAAGATGCTGAGGTGGAACAGTGACGTTTGTTTTCTCCTTGCTCGAGGATGGGCTTTGCCTCCAATGAAAAGTGAAACATAACAAGTCTCCACGAAGGTACAACACACACTGGATGCAGTGTTTTTCTGTCGGACTGACAAATTCAAAACACTTCAAGGAGGATGCTGATAATTAGATGTTACAGCTCAGTGATGCCAAATGTTTGTCGTTGGGACCCTGAAAGGGAAAGTTTTCAGGTAAAAAGATCTTATCTTCTCTGCTGTGGGTAATTCGAATGATACACCATCATTCCAGATCCAATGTGAGCTTGTCCCGATTACTCAACAAAGGAACAGTTATAGTGTCCTCATGGTTTGGTCTCGCCATGAATAAAAAGAGAAAAGTGACTGCAGCAGCATATTGCATCACATGTGTGGTGAAAATGTAGTGATCACTCACTTGCATTGCATTGAGGGTATTTCCACCACTTGGTGGCGCACTGCCCTGCAGCCACCCTATTGCTCCTGGTCTGTGCATTTAAGGTTAACTAGGAATGGGATGGGTTAAACGCAGGGAGGAAATCTCTCAGCTGAGACTGCTGCACCTGGAAACCGAATCCAGATAAGTGGTGGAAAAAATGGATGAAGAGGAAATCAGCCCGACTTCAACAATTCCACCCAAAAACAAGCTGACACCAAAGAATTACGTCAACACTGCGCAGATGTAGAGCAACATCAGCATTAGCATACAGTCCTATCTATTAATCATGGGCCGATCAGTGGCCTTTTGTTCTGCACAGAGTTTCGAGAAGAAGTAGGTCTGGTCTCGCTGGTCAAAAGTTAGTTAACTTTTGAGCTTTGTTGTGTCATTCTCTTCAACTGGTGGGCTGTTAAATAGTTAATAAGGGTGACAGAAACAAGTGGCATAAAATGTGGATGAAGTCTGAGGACTAGTTTTTCATTTTGGAGCTTTAAGCCTTTTAAAAAGGTGTCTAACTCAACAACTGACGAGGGAAGAAAGCACTGAGGTTAAATAGTCTTTGTCAGGGAGGTACAGGCGCATATTAACCACTTGACATCGCAAGGCCAAGATGTAATTCCTTCTTCAACATTAGGCTAAACATCCAGATAAGTGTGGGCAAGGTTGATAGGACGCTGCTCCGGCTGGTGATTAATTACTTTGCAAGAGATACAGAGCACCATCCAGAAAAATCCAGAAGCCTGAGTCAGAGACAAATAGAAGAGTCAGGTAATTCCAGGAACTGACACCAGAAACGTATTATCTGGCTCTTATCTGAGCTGAGAAAACTGTATTTGGAGCGCTCGCTCCGGAGATAGAGGACGCACAAATTGCTGCATAGGTCCACAGAGCTCAAAGACGAAACCAAACAGGGGAGCCTGTATCTGATGAGGGTGTGAGGTTGTACAAGGAGGTTAGTCACACTGCTCAGATTCTCCGGGGACATTCATTACACAGGATAATGGTACAGGAGAAACGATGGAAGCACTAATAGCCAGTTTTCAATGATTGTTTCTCTCTTAAGAGAAAGTTTCTTCCTTCATTTTCCTCAGCGGAGCTGCTTGTTAGAAATATTTAAGTCCGTGCCAACAGTTCAATGTCATTACTGAAGGAATATACTTAACGTGGTGCTACAGATCTCCCTAAGTTTTGCTGCTATGCATTATGTATACTGCCGCACTGAGAGTTTAGCAAACAAATTCATTCTTGACATCATCCTCTATTTTGTATGAGCCCTGAATAACACCAGTATTTTTTCAAAAGAATAGTAATTAGGTTGTACACCTTGCAACTCGGTGCACCGATATAATTTAATAATAGGCATATTCAGCAGAGAAATCCATCTGCTTTCTTGTGTTGAGACTTGCATACATTTTGCACATTCGCACTTCAAAGGGGGATGTTGACTTCCTGCATCACACGAGCAAATACTGAATTCTCCCGAAAATAAGAGCACGCACTTTTCATATCGCTACTTTTATCAAGTTGGCTTTGGAGACTTGAAGTCATCTTTTTTTCTTTTTTTTTCTTCCCTGACACCTCCTTCCCATAAACAACAGCTGGGGGTAGAAAATAGCAGTTTCCCTGCAAATCACGCCGGCTGATTCTCACATGCAGGAAACGTGTCTTCAGTCGTCACTCCGCTTTGTGAGCCCTCGCAAGGGGCTGCCAACAAACACATTCCACGATTTAAAAAAAAAAGAGAGAGAGAGAGAGATATACTGGGCTTTCAGTCTCACACAGCCTTTCTCTCCCACTCAGACTGTGAGACATGACAACACGGACCGTTTTGTTCACAGCACCTCACGCGCACCTTTTTGCTTTTTTCCGTTCCAAACGGGAAGGCTTTAAAACTGGGTCCATCTCCGCGTCACCAACAGGCAAACAGATGGACAGCATGCATCATTGCTGTGACTTAATGTAGCAGTTGTTAAGACGCTGCATACATGCACACTCCGAGATCTATCCAAAGAGCTGCGTCCTAAAGGAAGCATGAGTGAGGGGTCTCCATATGTCACGCAATGGGGAAAAAAAACGTCCCATCGAAGTGGGACTTGTTGTCGAGACGACTAGAGTAGGGCATGAGCTCCCACTACCAGCAAGAAGTCCAAAAAACATCAAGAGCTGGATTATCTAGGAAAAGGCCACCAGCTGTTCCTGCTTGTCTTTAACAATGCATCAGCCTGATGGCAATTTCCTCTCTATCATGGAGCTCACTTTCCAAACGGCGCTGCCAGACTATCTGATATTTATTGCAGGATTGGCAAGTAGTGTTAGCTTCTGTTCTGAAATGTACCCACAGCCAAGGCCCTGCATTACTCATGCAGCCACAGTATGGTAGCGTTTGGCCTATTCATTTTTTGTTCCAGGGTATGAGTAATGGCTCTGCCATTCTTTCTGTGGCCACAGGGGTATTTACTTTTGATTTCTTCATCATCCAGAAATTCTGAAGTAGAAAAAAACTGAAAAAAAAAACCCTACTTCTGGGTCGACTTTCCTAATGCTAATGTTAGTAGCGTCATAACAGCATGCACAAATGTCAACGAGGCAATTTGAGTCAAGTGACTTTCCATTTCTTGGTGAAAATGTCTTTCCTCAAAGCGTTAAGACAGGCGGAGCATGTTCCCTGTGAATTCCAGGCATATGGGCTCATCCTCAGATGACCCGATATCAGCGGTTGCTTTCTGCTGCCTTTGACTTTTTCCCGAGTCATCTGCATCCGTCTACAGATGAAGGCTGCTCTCTCTTTCTCCCGCTCGCTCTTTAATCAACGCAGACTTACACTCTTCCAGGCAGCGCACGACAAATGATTAGCAATCATTTTGTTTAAGCTGCTGCCGGGGGAAATCTAACTCTCAGGGTTAATGTCTTCGATGACACGAGGTAAGCAGAGGAGGAGGGATCTCCCAGTTTATCTGCGGATCAGCACTTTGGCTGATCCCTCTTCAGGTGATTGATATGAGGCGAGGTTGTGCCGAGGTGCTGGGATCACTCTGACTGCAGCCAAAGTGTCTACGGAGGAAAGTTTCTGTCTTAGTAATTGAACATCAGTGAACAGGCTGAAGATTTGATGCATTTAATCAGTGCAAAAAGCCAAATCTGTCGAGTTTTTGGGACTCGTCTTGACTGAAGAAAAGAAAGCCACTGCAGCCAAAGTCGAAATAAAACATGCGTCAAGGTCACAGTTCACTCCTGAGAGTTGAGATCTTGTTTCTTGCTTTTCACAGTGAGGAGAGAGACAGCATTGATCTTCTTGAGCAATCAAATAGATCATTTAAAAACACTTGCTGCCCTTTAGTTGAAAGCAGAACAGCTCTAAATTTAAATGAGACCGCTCCCATATTTCTTTCAATGGCCTAGTTTGGTTTGTTTATACCAAACAGCAAGGATAATTGTTGTCAATGGGGGCATTTTGAAGGTCTTAAAAAACTTTAATAGCTTAATTATCACTTGCCTAAAATGTTTCTTTGTACAAACCTTTGAAAAAACTCCAAAAAATTAAAACGCCAGGACATAGAAAACTCTTCCAACCACAAAATTATTTATGTTTTTCTTCCCTGATATGCAGCTACTTCACTGGATGCTGACTGGGCACTAATTTAATGTAAAAAGAAACACAAGGCAAGAAGGGAAAAAGTCAATAATTATAATGGAAAGCCCTTAAGTTATGGTGGAGACCATTAATAATGGGTCTAATTTCCCCGTTGGCCACTCCATCGCATGATGTTTGACAGATCATTTTCCCATGTTGAATGAGAGGAAGCGGCCACACCAAGGAAACAGATGTTTTTACAGATGGGGGGAAGAAATACCTCCTCATTGTACCAAAGTAACTACCGGGTTGCTTTGGAATGACAAGTTTGGTTATTATCTCTGCGATGCTGCATGACAGCTTCAAAGCACCAACATGAAACCATCTCTACGCGTATCTCGCCACAGCGCAAGGACCCGGTTACAATCCCAGACAGATGAATGCAATTAATGACAGCGGGTTGTCAGTTTCTAGCAGACAAAGCTCCGCAAGTAAACACACTGTGCTGCGTGTAGCATTCGCAGGCTTTTTAAGGAAACAACGAATTAAGAGCGGAGAGGGAAAAAAAAGGAACAAGAGAAAGTGCAGAAAAAGGAGAACTTTTGCAAAGGTTAGCTCTCCCAGACGGTGGAACAGACGAGCACACCCTCTTCCTCACTTTCTACATAACACAGAAAAAAAAAAAAAAAAAAGCAGGTATGTCAGCAAGAAAAGGACCAAATCCGTAGAGTCCAGGTGGAAGCGGGAGGGGGAGGGGGGGCAGATGCTAAGAAAAGAGATGGCGCTGGAAACTGTTAATGAATGGCTATTGGAAAGTCTGGGCGGACACTGCGTTGAAATGCTTACTCGTCCGTGATTAATGACTACTAGGCTGCCGTAATAGGTACCACTGGGACCTGAGACACTGGCACCTTTTTATAGAATAGCCCCTAAAGAAAAAAGATGAAGTCCCCATTACAGTGCTTCTTCACATTAAAGAAAAAAAAAAGCCTCAATGTGGCCCAAGGAGTCACAGCACATTGTAGCTTTTCTCCACCCAGCAAAACTGTTTTGTCAAATCAACTGAGAGAATTAATCACACAAAACACCTGAATTTTTCATTGCTCAGCAAACCTGTGACCGACCACGAGTGTGGACAGTTTTTCTGAAGAAAAAAAAAAACACCATTAAATATTAATTTTGCAATTTTTCTTTGGCAGGGTTGCAGATAATTTGTTTCCAAGAAAAAAAGGTAATCTAAAATCTGAAATGTTAACTTTTATACAAATACGCGGAAAAAGAAACTTCCTAATGTTTCCAGAGCGCAGTCGGAGTTCCCCCACACACACACACACACACACACACACACACACACACACACACACACACACACACACACACACACACACACACACA
>JAUESE010000067.1:4432316-4442452 GCA_032274725.1 Malacoctenus triangulatus
ACACACACACACACACACACACACACACACACACACACACACACACACACACACACACACACACACACACAGCGAGTTGGAAACCAACACTTGTATGTGTATGACCGCAATGCATGCAGTGGCCGATAAATTATTCATGTCTCTTTTGTTCTACACATTACCCAATCCTTGGAGTGAGGAACAGAGTGCATCTTGGGTTCCTATTACAATCCATTTGACTTTAAAACAACTTTGACTGCGAGTGTGTGTGTGTGTGTGTGTGTGTGTGTGTGTGTGTGTGTGTGTGTGTGTGTGTGTGTGTGTGTTCAGGAGCCAATGTGTGTGTGGCGGCCTGAGAGTAACACTGTATCTCCGCTGCTTCACCCAAATAAACATTCATCTTTGCGCTCCAAAAGCACATTTGCAAAAAAATATATAAATTCACGAAATTAATCTTCCTGTGTTCCACATGCAGTCAGGCACGGCGATTCAGAAATGAATTAATCACCCCAGCACGATTGCCTTGTTTGCATTTTTCAAGGTTATATTGAAGTGATTACATGTAAGCAAGGTTGGTTAAGGAGAGAATATTCCTCGTTAGCCGCAAATGAACACAACACGTTTTGCTGGTTTTGTTTTGTTGCAGTGTTTTGAACTGGGGACTCTTGAGGTGAACATTCGAGTTGGCTGATCCGGCTGATAAACCGAATCCAACTGAATTTCAATTTGTTTTTTTTTTTTTTGTTTTTATCTTTCTGACTCGGCAGGTTCCTGATTTGTAAATTTGTATCTTTTCTGCGCGGCGATAAACTTTAATCGGTAAAATTTATTGGGGGTTGTTAAAGCAGTGTAGCAAGGCGTGACATTCTTGCAGCACACAATCATGAGTTGCTTTGCAAATTTTTAAATGAACTAATTTGCTGCTGGCTCTTCTTCCTGCATCTTGCATCTGGTGTTTGCTTTCCTTTAACGATGAAGTTTGGCCTCTACAAATGCATCCATTCATATGATGGCAAATAGAGTGACACCAATTAAGTTTAACTTAAACAAGTCATATCTATAAGTTCCTGAAGTAAATGGGTTAATGTGAACAGATAAGAAATTAATTTGCGATGACCTGTTTACATACAAGCTGATGAAATGTAGACACTAAAAAACAGATTTTGTCCCAAACAAGGAGAAAGATACAATCTTGAAAAGAAGAGAATAATAATCTGTGGTCCATCATTTTCTCTGAGATGTTGTCTGGTGGCAATACCTTCAACTACAGACATGAAAAGGTTGTAGAGATGAGTAGCTGAATATATATTTGCAATTGTTTGATTAAAACGACACAAAGAACTGACCTGTTTGGGTATATGCAGAGAAAAGCCTCTGGAAAACAAATTTTTCTTCGAGAATCAATTAAATACATCATTATTTAAACTCCGCAGCCACATTTTCCTCATATTGACTCTATAATTGATATAATGTGCACATCGGGGTGCTACGGGTGATCGACTGCAGCCAGATTGATGCGAAAAAATCGTCCAAAAGTGAAATGCAAAGATCAGCCTGTTCACTCGTCCTGCCACAACATTTTCGATGAAACGCAACAACAGGGCTTTATCTGGACATAATCAGAGTCACCCGGCTACATCCCCTCTTCCCCAGTTCACTCTATATGACATAATCCCTCTTTGTTCTCTTCCGGCAGAGAAAGCCAACCTGTTCGCGCGCCTCTTTGAGAAAGTCTCTTTTCATGGGCTCTGTACAGAGGAGCATAAAAAGATTTGGCTCTGAGATTAATTGAAGAGGGACCTTTACACGAAATGAGAGAGGGACAGTGTGATTGTCCCAAACCTCTGCCAGATAATAGTGTCTTGGCTGTAGGGATCCCTCTGGAGGTGTCTCTAAGCCTCAAACAATGGAAGAAAAATAACCTTGCAGTCGCCCATGCTGACACTGGGCCCACCCAGCACAGATTGGTACCATTGTACCGCGCAGGCAATCTTAATTAGATTTGACGTCACTATCCTGCCGATTGTATTGATCCGGGTCTCTGGTTTATCTCTCAAGATCGCAATTTGCGGAGAGAACTTGTGCTCCGTGGTTTTCCGACCATGACCAATCAGCCATTCCCTGGAATTCTTCTTCTGTGGTAAATGGCTTGCTCGTACAATATGTAACCTGTCTGAGCCTCTTGGACAAAAACCCAAACCGCAAAAAAATCAAATAAAATCAACTTCCAACCAAAGACCCCCCCCCCCCCCACACACACACACACACACAAACACACACACACCATTTAAACCTGCTTTGACCTCTTGAGAGGTGCCAAAGAGGGAGCTTCAGCGAGTTCAGCCAAGAACCCACCGTGCAACTTTTAATATATCAAACCTGAATAGCTGAACTTGATTGGCCCCGCTTTTAAAAGTTTAACAGCCAGCGGATCACACGGTCTCTCTCCGATTCATGTTTATTTGAAGAATTTCCCAAACAGTGTCCAAGGTGTGTGATTTCAAGGTGGCTGTGAAAGGAATCAGGGCCGTAAGTCAAGCTGCCATGTGCCGCCACACCTGCGTTATTCCATCTTCACCGGCCCTACCGGCTTTACTGAAACCATCCCTCACCGCTCTAAGGTCCTGTCATACATTCTTTATGATGGTCCGATAACCAGGCGCGGGATTGGCCGGGAATTCAGCTCGGAGGAGAGAGGAGGGAAAGGAGGTGTGTGTGTGGGGGGGGTGAGAGAGAGAGAGAGAGAGAGGCAGAGAGAGACAAATGCAACGCTGTCAATATATCATTGGAGACAGGGACAGATTTGATGATCGCGGCCTGACTGAGACAGGTTTAAGCAGCAGCATCAGCAACCTGTTTGTGTCTGCCGTGATCCTGACAGATAAGCAATCTGCCTGCAACATCACCTCAACCCTGACAGAATGCGGCGCAGCCTCAACGAGACATGAAAAGATGGCTCTCTCCGAGTGGATTGGGGACGAGCAGAAATCAATTTGTAGCTGCTGAAGAGGAACTACTTGTTCGGACCAAATTTACTGGAAATCTTTAAGTTTACGCTCGCGCCGGAGTGCTGTGCACACGAGCTGGGACATGTATACAAATTTCACGTGCAGGAGTCGCATTTTCTGTTTCACTCATTGCTGTAATACAACAGATAATGTTCAAGCTCGTGTTTCAGAGGAACCCCAACATGATCACAAGGATCAGAAGCATCGGCAGAAGTCTCTGCATGGCGAGTGCATGGCGTATGAACCGTCCATCACACCCACGTGCATCAGGCCAACACAATATCTCTTCCTTTTAGCATCCCAAGCAGCTGCAGCCCGGCTAATGGCAGCTGTATGCTAATGTCCTCGACTGAGTCAGCAAATGCAGCCAAGTTTGTGGCCAGCCGCCACGGCTCGGCAGTGAGCCGTCCCCTCCAACAAATCAAGGAAGAGTCATCATGAAGGAAGAGGTGGATTCTTTTTTTTTTTTTGCTTTGTTTGAGAGAATTCTTGCAAACGCCTGCAAGAGGGAGCGCTGCGAACTGACAGGCGGGAGCATCCAAGTGCAAGATTTGGACAGCTCCCACTAAAAGTTGGGGAATTTCAGGTATTCATGACAATCGAACTGCAATCGAACTACGCTTTTTTTGTAACAGGCACAAGCAGACATTATGTCAACAACTTTGTGTCTTCTATTTGCCGTCTGTGCTTCCATCACACCATTTTCTGTCTGTCTTGTAACCTAATTGTGTGACAAACAACGACAGGAAGGTTTTTTTTGATCAAATCCATCCTGTTGTTTGCTCTTTCTTCAGTGTTATCACACTGGCTGCCCACCAGTGGGTCTGACCCTGTTTCAGGTTTTGTTGCCAGTGTGGAACTAAAACTCACACTCTGATAATCAAGCGGTACAGCATGAATCATACTGGAGACAATCTCAAAATGGGATGTTTTTTTTCCCCCTTTCGGCATTGTATACAAACCTCAGGAGATCAAATAGGACAATCGTCACAATTTGCTGAAAATTAAACTCAAATATTTCTTCTGATCGACAGACGAATGTAACTAGTTTTAGAGGATCCCTCCACTCGAGGGAGTTGTGATAGATTTGGGTCTATCTGTGGCCCACAGGCAGCTGAATTCCAACTTGCTCCACGAGTGTCAACTCAAAGTTGGTGGCTCCCAAAATTGGAAATCCGGCCTGAGAAATAACTTGCAATTGACCAGCATTTGGTTACAACTTGGAGGCAGCTGAGGCAACTTTTGGGGAGCCACTCATCAGTCCGCACTCTTCTTGGAGATGCTAATGCATTTCGACTGCAGCCACAAATCATCTGAACACATTTCTCGCCATCAGCAGCCTCAGGTATGTTTTCATTTGCAGAGCTGTCAAAACCTGCCAATATCAAAGACAACGCAGCTCCGAACCACACCTGCAGCGGCATTGTGCAACGGTGGAGAAAAAAAAAGGGGGAACAATTCTTGGTCACCGGGTCTAAGCTTTGGAAGAGGAAGATAAGACCGCCACCATGAAGTGAAACCGGCAATTACAACAATTCAATAATGTACTGGTGCCACTGCAACAATGCGGAATTAACTCAAGGTTAGACAAAGACCTCATTGAAACGCAGCCTGGCGCACACACAACATTTTCAGCCAGTTAACGCCACATGTCACTCATTTTTGTGTGCCGTCGGCTAATTACAGAACAGTTTAGCAGACACGTAGGAGCTGCCATCCAACCAAGACATATTGTTCGCTTCACATCAGCTCTCTGACGAATTCACCAACTGATGCAGTTCCCGATCAAACCCCGACGACAGCTGCTGTGATAATAAATTAAACATTATTCCTGTCCAAGACTTAATTGCACAAATTATGTGGTGGGATAGACTATAATAGAGCAGAGGGAGCGCTGGAGTGGCTCTCGTTTGAGGATGAAATACTGTACCTACGTATACTGTACTTCATGATCAAGGGATCTCATTTTCTCACTCACTCACCCACCCTTTTCCCTCGCTGCCTCTCCCTCCCTTCCGCCTGCGAGACCCTCATCTCAAACATGGACACGCACAGATGCTGTACGCCTCACCTGTGTTGCTCATCATGTAGTTTAAACAAATGTATGAAAAGTAGGTGAAAACGCTTCGGCGTGGCGCGCTCATTAATCAACAGTCCACAGACATCTCTTCTCTAGTCCCCCGTGCACGCTACCTGTGCACACACATGCGCACTGTGATATGTAAATGCAGACAGATGCTCTTGCATTGCATTTGCAAGTCATTCCTTAAAATGAATGAGTGTCCAAAAACAGAGCACTCCTGTGAAGCAGGTGCACTCGCGTAGCCCGATTTTAACACGTTAAAGGAGGAGAGATGTTGCTTTTAATGGCCTCCAAAAGTCCCCCAAAACACGAGTGAAGAGATGACGGATCTTTTATTTATCGTTATTATTTTGGCTGGTTTGCCTGCTGGCTCGCTGGCATTTCTCCGCAGGCTCCGAGCCGTCAGGGATTCCGCCCATTGAGCGCCGCGTGCTTGACAGGGAGAAGACACCATGTCAATCAAGAGCTGGCGCACAGATTCTCTCTCTTGGCACAACAACCCCTTCTCTGTTGAGGTAACCTAAATGTGGCACATTACCAGTACCATTAGGCAGCAAGGGTGCTGAAGATGCATGACCCCCCCCCTCCTGGAGTAAAAGATTGGGGTGCAAAACAAACCCAAGAAGCACACATGTACAAACCAGGTATTCAGATTGTTAGACGAGGCAGACACAGTGTGTTACTGCTGATTCAGGGAAGGAAACATGATGACAACTGGATTTGGAGTTTGCGGTGTGAGAGCTCACGAGAGAACTCAAAACGCCAGAAGATTGTGATTAAACATGCATTTATGCTGAGGCACATGACAAAACCGTTCCTCCCTTTCAATTACATTTATTAGCAGATCAATATCAGCCTTTTCCTTGATTTTTTCATGAGATTACAGATGTAGCAGCCTCCCGAATCTGTGTGGGAGCACGACGCCCGACTCCAGCGCAGAGATGCCTCCGTCTCTGAACAAAAGATTTACTCCGCTGAGTTTTGACGTGTGAATAAACCGATTAGTTCAGCAAAGATAATGTCATTGTTATCGATCTCCTCCGTGTTTATGCTAATCACTAATCCATAAATCTCTACAAACGAATTTTGCCCGGTGAAGGAATTAATCGCAAGCTATTCCGTTGGCTTTTCCCTGCGTTCCCTCTCAGGTTGGCTGATATCTTATAGATTTAATGTTGCTAATGATGGATTCGATGGGCAGAGATTGCAGGAGAGAAATGCAGAGCAGAACTTTGCTTTTTCCAGTGGAACTACGTGGAATGTATCCATTTTTCATTATCGCCGACACCCTGCAGTTGTTTTTGCATGTAAAAGGGATGCATTATTCAATCACGGAGGAGCTAAATATAAACAGATTAAATTTTGAATGTTTGTCAAAGCAGTTCTCATAGGGAACTGTCAGAGTAACCCAGTTTTAAATTTCTCTTGTGCAATCATTTCATCTCATTACACAATAGGCGCGTAATAAAAAAGGGTCACAGACTCTTCTCTAAATCCTTTTAGTTTCATTTTGAGATAATCGCTGCTTGACAGTGGAGTTTTCATCATCGTTTGGCCCCTTTCACACATAATCGGCGAATTAACAGGTAATTTAACCTACAGCAGTATGAAACAGGCTCTAAACAAGTTAAAAAATCCAAACCGAGTCTCTTTCGTTTGGAGTTCACTTGTGAGTCTGTTGATTCCCTTCACTTGTGAGCATTTAGTGCTCAACAAAACAATAAAAACAAGGAGCATTTCTTGGTTGCATTGCATTATGAATCAGTAATTAATTTTGTAAATGCTTGTTTATGGCATAGTCTCTTGTGAATACAATCTCCGGGTAGCACATTTTTACTCGACTTTTCCGAGCACAAAGTGTCCACATTGTTTGACCCAGTTCCATTAAGTCTCACTTTAAGACACCGTCCTTGAACAACATGATAAATCCGTCAAACACTCATTTGGACAGAACCCCAATTCCCCACATTTTGTACAATGAAAATGAAAACAGGATTGAATGAGGCTTAAACCTCTCATATCTGGGTATAATGGGAATAAAATGTGGGCTTTGGGGGGGGGATTGCAAATTATTGGATATAGTCTTTATGCTGCAAAAGGATCAGAAGGGGAGGATGGTCTGATTCAGTGGTCCCAAACATTTTCCGTGTATAAAAAAAAAAAGAGTTCCGAGATTGAAGCTAGTGCATCATTCTTCCTAAATCAGAAGGCCATCATGTTTGTCATGGTTAGGTCAAACTCCCAAAGGCTGCAAACCAAACCATTGGGGGAGAAATAGCTGCTGTTCATTTGAGAATGACAAATATTACACCTTTCCCTCGCCTCAGTAATGGATTTTTCCTTGAAGCTCTGACAACTCGCCAGTGACCTTGACATTGAGCAACTACTCCTGGGGGTCAATTTCTCCATCCTTCTCTCAAAGCCATCGCCGGATCAAGTAAACGGCAAAAATAAGGTTTGTTTTGACGGCTTTGCGATGTGACTTGATTGACGATGAGCAGGGCAGCAGCTGTGAAAGAGTATCCAGTGCATAATAGACTGGAAGAGGTGCAAATTATTCAGTGGTAGGATTTCTTGCACAATTTGCCCTCGAGGCAACTTAAGTAGTACTGCTGGTTCTGGTTTGCATTTTAAGCCTTGCGATTCATTATCACATCTGGCAGGGAGGCAGGTCACTGATGACTACGGTGAGTAAAGAATCATCAGGTAATATTACTTCATTTTTTGATGCTTTCGGTGAGAACAGAGGATGCTGTCCTTGCTTCAAATTCATCATGCAAGTTTTTTTTTTTTTTTTTTTTTTTTACAGGGAGGCCAGATATTATTTTAAAGTTACATAACACAGTGAATAGAAACTGTGCAATGCAGTGCACCTTCCGTGACCCACCACAAATCGCTGCAACATAAAGGACTGTGGAAATCACGGAGGTAAATTTGGAGTAGCAGGATCCGCCGATGAAAATATCTCACTTTCATAATCATAATTACATGCAGAATCTGAAAGCTCGACTATTTTCCGCCCTTCTGCCAGTCAGATGAACTGTCACCGACAGTGACACTGGAGCACCGGAGTGTTGCACTCGTACGGCAATGGTCCTTGATGTAACAGCAGTTTATTCGAATTTAAAAAGTGCAGCGCAACAGCTTTGAACTTCAGAACACCAACACATGGATGAATCCATTTTAGCTTAAATGCAGGACAGTTTACAGCAACAACTTCCCTCCAATCTCCTCGCCCCATTCACTCGTGGGCTAAATCCCAAATGGAATTGCATTCCTCCTGCACCAGGGGCGAGCCGCTGGGCTCATCTCAGACAAACAATGGGGACGAGGACTAGCAGGCTGATGACCAGGGCGCAGATTGTGAAAGACAAATGAGATCAGGGTGGAGGGAGGATGACGTCCCCCCCCCCTCAGACAACGAGGATTCGGAAAGGTTAGCGGGACAGACATGAAGGGCAGCTGTAAGGTAAGCAGCTGAGGCTGTGAAAGCGAACACCAGAGTTGTGTTCTGCTCGTGGCGACACGCACAAACACAAATGAGCCCTTTGGAAAAGTGAGAAATTGTCTTAATATTGCTCCAAAGTCGTTTTCCGATTGTTCGAACTTGCTATTAAAGCCATGCTGAGCAATGCACAATCATAATCCAGGGCCTCCAGTGTTCACGCTGAGTAATATTGGCTTAACAATTCGTCATGTCAAACAATTATCCGTATACGTCACTGTTATGCAGATTTCGCCTTTTGGGGGAGCAGTCGATTATTGAATTAGTTCCATCCAAGCGTGCTTAATTCTGCATTTCTGGAGACGTGAACATGACAGTCAAACAGAATAATGCCGTGAAGTCCCCCATCCTCTGGCAACAAGCAGATTTTGTGCTCGACGATACATAGACAGTAACAAGGACATGCCTGCCTGTTGTGACAATGCAAGTTTTACAAGCCTCCACTCATGTGTCACTCATTAATGGTGGAAAAAAAAAACGCTGAAGTTTAAGCATAGCATCAGCACAGCCGCCTGCTTTATGTGGAAGCTGTGACAATTCGACAAGCTTACACCCGTGGAAAAATGTGCCATGGCCGATATTCTAGTTACATATGCGGATTACAGAGTAGCTGTGGTGGCACACGGAAAAATCTCTTAGTGTCGAAGAAGATTATAGAAAAACAGTCAGCAATCAAATAATGTCCCTGCACATTTATCTTAGCTTATGTGCTCTCGCGTGTGCCCACAAATACGCTGGTGGTCGGACCCCTCCCCTGAAACCATTTGTCCTTGTCAACAGACCTGATAGAAGTCACACACATGCGCGCCACAAAGAGATGTTGTGTATCTTGTGACATGGGATGGATAGACTATCAATACCCTCACTGGTGAGGTGAAGCTGCAGCAAACACGGCACAAGTGCAATTTCAGCAGATACTACATCACATTTAATTAAGAGGACATTACGGTCAAACCATGTTCGCTTGGACATGTCACAGTATTGATTTGGCATCACGGGGGGAAACATTGTAATGCCTCACCATATACCACTCGCACTCCTCGTTGATGAGGTGCAAGATAGTTAACATGCTATACTTGCCTTTTCCATTAGCGTCCTATATATTGCCCCTCCTAAACGGTGGAAGGGGACAAGAAGCACTGGCCTAGAATGGAATGGCAATAAACTTTCAATTACGTTACACCCAGTAAATCGCCTGCTTTGAGTGTGCCAAAATTAGATACATGAACTACAATCAATAGAAGAACAAACATAACAAATGTCACAACGCTGAACCGGAGATTTGCTTTGTTTCAGGTACGCCCGCTTGCAGCAGTCGCTCGGCTCCTCTGGTGTGAAATATTATGGCCTCTCATCACCTCTCTGGCCACCAGGAAATACAGTAAACTATCTATGAACAGCGATCTGTCTCTATCGTCAGCCTCCTGTAACAGACAAAGTGGGATGCATTGGTGTGGAGCCTGGCCCAGAGCGAGGGAAAAAACAGCAAAAAAACACAACAGGCGAGTATTATCATGCATTAAGATGGATTGTCGAATGACAGCAGGGAGAAAAAGCAGCA
>JAUESE010000067.1:4442803-4453503 GCA_032274725.1 Malacoctenus triangulatus
AGCAAAAAAACACAACAGGCGAGTATTATCATGCATTAAGATGGATTGTCGAATGACAGCAGGGAGAAAAAGCAGCATCTATCTCTTTGTGAATAACCTTGCCTGTTTGAAATTGGTGTGAGCTCAGGGGACGGGTTGGATCTATGGGTCGTTTATGTACGCACAGATCAATCTGCAGCCAAAACGCTTGTTCCTAAGGAGTTCCTCCCTCTATTACAAAGGCATGTCAAGCAAAAAAAAAAAAAAAAAAAAAAAAGCAAAGCTCTGGTTCGGGTTAAAATAAGACCTAATTTGGTCGACATTCACTTGAACAATAAGACTGTGCAAAGCCACCAGGTCATCACAGGAATCCACTGTGCTTCAAATAGAATGACTGAACACTAAATTATTTCCAACCTATATACTGCTATTGAGAAATGTTGCAGTACAAAATAGATTAAACAGTATAGGAAAAGAGGAATTAATATGCAACTTGAATCAAAAAAGACTTGTCTTCCAGTGTAATGTAACTCCCGTCGTCAAAGTGAGAGCATCACCCCACGATAGATTTGCAAAGGCAGAGTCAAACCACCGAAGCGTTACACAAAACAAAGCCTGTCACATTCGGACATAAAACGAGCGGGACGTCCCTTCGGCTCATTTCCATGATGAATCCAGGAGAATAAAGTGTCGGGCTAATGGTGGTTGAATGCCTTAATAACACAAGAGATGTGATCTGAAATGTTCCGACTGGCTTTTTATTGAAAGAGCCTCAGAGGGGTAGCAGGGATTTTAAAAGGAGGACATGATGGCAAACTCTATCCTTCTTATTCCTTTTTTCATTGTTACGATTATGACTGAAAATCACCTTTGACCTTTTGACGCAGTGACTGGCAGGTCCTCACGCGACTGTTTACAGTCCAGTCAAGTCACCACTTAAATCAACAGTATACTTAATTTGCATAAGCTCAGCTAAGCTGCTACCTTGAAGTGCAGTTGAAAAAAAAAATAAAATAAAATTTTAGAACGACACAGCACCGTCAGAACTGAAATTCCAAGCATCCCGTTGTTATTTACAATGGATTTCATCCTCAATTTCCCCTCACCTAGTGTGAATCATTATGCCTGAGTGGCTGAATGGATCCACACGTTCTGCTGGCTTCCACTGCGTCTCACCACTCACACTCACAAGAGACTATTGTGGATGTGATTAAAGCAGAATAATATGAAGGAATTGATTGTGTATTGCACACTGTTTTGGCTCGATGTGGGCTCGGCGAGTGATGGGAGGCCCGGAGGTATTGAACGGAGCCAATCCCCATGTGTTGCCTGAGTGGATCACCGGGTAAGCTCTTAATTACTCTGAGGGACAGTTCAGCGGCATTATGAGCTGCGTAAACAGGCACAAACCCATTCAGACGTACACATCCAAGCTGAGAGGATGATGATACAGCCCACACACTTGGAAACAAAGTGCGTAAACACTTTAGACGATGCATCTTTGACAAGATGCCCCAAATTTCAAGTGCCACTGGTGTGGTGCCTTTAAATGAAGACACAGATGCAGGACAATGTGCGTTTTGTCAGGATTCTGAACAGCACAAAGTGTCCAACTTAAGAGATAAAGTGGATGAGCGGTAAGACAGCATATCCACCAGTGTCACAAACCAAACAGCACTTGCAAATACCAATAAATAAAGCTCATATTTATAGCAGCCAAACACACAGAGAGAGGAGGATCAGTGCTTTCTCAGCCAGGGATGATTAAAGCTCGGCGAGCAAGGTGTACACAGCTTCAGTTTCTGCCTGCGGCATCATTATTGGAGCTCCCTGTTGGAAAGATACTTCAGTGTACAGCTCTACAGATGTTGGGGAAGAGTCAACCTTTGCAAACCCCGAGAAGACTCCCTGCAAAGTGAGCTGAGTGGACAAAAACACTGAAGCCTGAACAATAAATCCTCAATTCTTTGTCTTTCTCCCAGGATCCCCCGATTCGGACTCCACCCGCTTCTTCGGAACAAACCGATCTCACAGGCGTATGATATTTACCACGGCGGGCATGAATGCAGTGGTGTGTTCAGGGTCACGGCGCGTGAACCGAGGGGCCTCGGGGGACCGCAAACTGGCGCGCTGCAGCTCCTTTGTTGGGTTCATTTCCCACCGACACGAGAGGCCATGCTGATGGCCTTCAGTCATAAGTGCTCTCAGAAGTCGGCCACCACCACGCTGTGTGGAACAGCCACTGTAAAATCAATAGCATGTTTTTATACCTCTGGGGAGCTGTGGGCAGTGCGACATGTCGCCGGCGCTCCAATGGAAACAAACTCCACAATCTATTGCTTGAGACGCCTGCTTGATTTGTATTCGTTTTTCTCTTTGTCGACAAGGTTTCTCTCATATCTACGAAAATACAGGGAAAAGAAATTAAAGTGGGGGAGAATAAAATGTTTTCACAGAAAAATATATGAATCCTGGTACAAAAAAGGTCAGGATTTAACTTCTTAATGCATGTAATAATCATTGTTCCACCTAAATTATCAGAATATCTTTTCTACATAACACAATTTAAAAAAAAAAAAGATGAGTAAAAGCTAATGATTTACTTCTTTCATTACTTTTATGGTTTACGATGGCTCAACTGGAGTTCAAGCTTTTTTGGAAGGTGAGAAAAACTTCCACCCTCCTGCTACAACCCTTCAGACCCTTCAGCTCAGAGCTCTCACAATAACCCCTCAGTATGCGCAAGATGAGAGCGGCATGTTGTAAGGTGCCGACATGGTAAGCTGTGAATTTCTGCGGGCTTTTAAGTCGGGCTCCTTCATGCGTGCATCGAGAAAAGACTCTTCTTGTGGCTTCTTTCACTGTGTACACTCAACCTGTTGAATCAATTTTAATATGATTTTTTTTTCCAGGAACTTTCATCCTGCCATGTCAGGACGAGCTGCCGGACTCATTCTACAAAATTCCTGCAAAATATATCAAAGTGTGCTTAAAAGGCTCTTTTAGAAACAGACTTCACACACACGCTCTTTCCACACTCGCACAGCCCTGAGCCCTCGTGGAGGAAACAAGCATTAAAGTGTCTGTCTCTGTGACACTGGTGGACACTGGGATTGGACCCATCACTCACTGACTCATTCCTGCAAGCAGTCAAGGGAATTCAGACGAACGACCTTGTATGCATTTGAACCACCGAATTCAAGCAATGTCTGCAATAATGACATCATTGTATTGAACTTATTGAGGTATAATGTGAACTAAATGCATCAAATAAATGTTTGAACTACTTCTCAATGTACACAGGAGAGGGCACTGATAAAATAGATAGTATAGATATCCAGGTTATGCCTCCCAACAGGATGTGCTGTGGTGGAGTGACCCTGTATGAAGTAATACATGATCCTAACATTGATTTGACATGGATCTTTATCCTGGTTGTGTCCCATTTTATCACTGCCAGCAAGATGGTGATGGCCATGTTCCTTTTTTCTCAAAGTTTGTAAGGGAGCCTTGTGCAGGTGTGTGCATACGGGTGTGTGTGTGCATGTGTGTGTGTGTGGGCAAAGCTTTGCTCTATTCTGAAACATATTTCCAGACCCCGGTGCTCGAGTTGTGGGTGGAAGAAGAGAGGGGAGATTGAAATGTAAGGAGCTGCGGCGGTGGCGCCACAGTGATCTGAGGGGTGCCACAGAGACGCCTGTCAAGGGTGGTGGGGGGGGTCCTGTGATGTTGACGTGTCTCTGTCGGCAAAGGCTGACAATCTGCTAAAGTCAAACTCCTCAGATGAGAGCACTGTGTGCACACCCATGTGTGTATGTGTGTGTGTAAAGCTCAGAATCCGTGCATATCCTATATGCAACGAGCGTGTTTGTGTGTGCGAGTTTTGCTCACTGCGTAGGTGTGAGCGCGCGCGCTTTGTAGATGTTGACTTTGATTTGAATATATCCAAAGAAGGTGCAGCCTGCAGCACCGTGACAGGTTCAAAGCCAAAACGACCCAATTAGGACCAGAGAATGGGATTCTCATTTAGAACTCATGAGTACAAGTAGATGCAGCCTCTGAATTAGGATACAAAAAGAACTTCATCCTTCTCCTGCTCGCCTCACAAAAGGCAGAGAGACATGTATAATTCTACTTCATTGACTATGATTGAACGAGTCAGTTTGCCAAATGATCTCCGTCTTATTACCATGAGTGTTCACTTAAAAAAAAAAAAAAAGTCAATTCACTTGGACATCTCGTATTTTTATATCTTGCTGACAGTAATTTAGATTACGAAAGAAAGGAAATGAATTGATTTTTTATGCTTGAGGAAAAAAGTGGGAGAACTCATCTGGCATGGTGCTACAATTTCATTCATGTTCGCTCACATGGCATTAGTAGAAATGTCAACTCGCTGTAATTTTCCACACTGTGCCTTGACATTTTAATTAATTTTGCAGTTTTTGACCAATGCGCGTGCAGTTTGGGTGCAGATGAGCTGCATTCGACGGAGCTCTGCCGGCGTATCGTGTCGCTTTGAAAAGCCACAACGGGGGGGTTGATTATTCTCTGGATGACTAATCTCGCCACTTGGTATGATCTGTCATATGAGCAACTGTCTCCGAGAGCTCAGTTTTTCTTCTCTGCTCCCTCTTCCATTTGTTCCTCCAGACCACAAAGTCGCACCTCGCGCAAGACCTTGAGTTTTGAGCCATGGCTCAGTGCAGCACGACCTGTTCCTGAGTGTTCTGAACTCTTGATTTGTGGTGTGATGTCCCGCTTCCTAACTCCCAGCCAATCTCGCCCGTATTGTTAAATCAATATGCTCGCTGACGAATGCTCACCCTGACAGATTGTGGGTGACGAAAATCAACTCCAACATTTGCTGCCTGTCCATTTAACAACCCATTTGTATATAGGAAATGAAGTGATGGTGCCGAGCATGGGGGACGCTATCTCCGTTACAATTACAGCAGAACTCCCCGGAGGATAAGGTTGAAACAAAGTTCACATCGAGAGCTGCACAAGGAAAAACAAGTCTTAGAAGGCCTATATTTGGGCTGCACATGGGGGTGTACTGGTTAGCATTCTCACCTCACTGCAAAGACATCACATTTTGTTTAGATTCCCAGGTTAACACCTTTAAATGCACAGTGTTTCCTGTGCGCACTTTATTTTTAAGTATCCTCTCCTCTTCCTCAAAATTATGGGCGTTAACTTAGCTGATGTGACCATAACTAAGTCCAGTACTTTAGAGATGAGTAGTACAAAAATGATGCCAAAAAAGTAGTTTAAGTTAACACACAGCTTGAAGCCACAAACTCCTAAACTTGCGGTTGGTATTTAGAAACTTACATTAATCTAAGAGAAGAAAAACCTCTTGTGTTTCTATCAATGACACACACCTGCTGTGGGTTTATTCACCATCACTCTACTTTTTGAGTTTACTTATTCAAAAAAAAAAATCTCTACGCGTGATGTTCAAGTGTTGCGAGACCGCAAAAGAACAAAATCCGACTGAGAATGTGTGAGAGTCAGCAGGGAAGTTATTAGTGAGAAACGGTGTTATTTTTACATTTCTGACTCATCCCTATTTGCTTGTACTTTTTTATTCTACCGTGAGACTTGTCCTGTACGACAGCGAGCTAAACATTATTAAAAGTACTAACAGCAGAGCTCGGCAAACTTTTTTTGTCCTACGCTGCAATATGAGGGCGACGCTCGTCACCAGTCCCTGTAGCTGCTAAAAATTGCAACGGATACTGATGGCATATTTATGAATATGTGGCTGCCGGAATGATTGTAGCACAAAACAAGTTCTGACAGTGACATCTGACTCCAAGGATCTTGTTTGCGTCAGACATGTTACATCACTACCACTCAAGTAATGATACAAGCGAAACAAAAAAAAGAAAAAAGGGCAAAGAGCCTCGCTCACACTCAGTGGGAGCAGAAGCCTCCTCACTTGACAACATCGTCATCAGCGGCATAAGGGGAAGTCTGTGTTGCTCTTTGGGGTTCTCGGCACTGTCTGCACAGCCACTTAGCCACCGGAAGGAATTAGGCAGGATGAGTTAACGCACAAAACTACCACAACGAGACCCGGTACTGGAGCACGAGCAAATTCCCTCGGTACACACAACTCGGTGTGCTCTGATCGGAAGCACTGTTTGCTGAGAGGCTAAAAATTTGCAGGAGCAAACAGAAAGGAGAAAGAAAAAAAAAAAAGAAAGAAAACGAACACCTGTTAAGGGTTGACTTGGGAAATGAATGCAGTCTATATTTCGACGTCCATACATCAAACATTTGTTTCTAGGTCGATGGGTGGAGCCCTACTTCTGTGAGTACTGTTCAATTTTCCCAGGCTATTCTGGCTCGACAGAGAGAACGAGAGGGCGCTCGTCCGAGCCCATGCCTCCGCCATGCCACGCATTAGTATTGCACTGCTGTGAACGCTTTGGAGTCCCACCAGAAGTCTGCGCATCTCTTGCTGAGACTGCTGCCCCTGCGATTCGGCCCCAGACAAGCTGAAGCCGATGGGTGGAAGTTAGTCACCCTCCCAGGTGGATGGGTGTGAGGACACATATGGAACACCGCTCCAACACACATATGTTCAACAAGAGACTGAGCTGTTGCTTCAAGTCACATCTTGTGATACCTATTTATCCTCTTCCTCTAAAATGTCACAGAACACGCCAAAAACATTTGTCACCGAGAGCTCACTCTGCAGACATCCGCATGTGCCATGTTGGTGCGACGTCTGAGTGCCGTGGTACCTCATGCACGGACACACTCGGATGAAAAGGACTCGCGGGTGCATGCCAGCATGTCAAAAAGCGGTGGCAAAATGATATCAATGCTAAGTGCATGACAGACCTGCAAGTTGGCAGGCAACGTGCGAGAGAGAGCCGTCCTGAACGACTCCACGCCGCACACTCATCTGCATCTGTCACAATCCCCGTTTACAGGCCCTCCGGTCATGTCACGCAGACGTGTGAAAATAGTTGTTGAGAGGAAAGTGGTGAGGGTGAGGTAGGAAACAGAGGCTGGGAGAGAGAAATATCAAGCTATGATGACATGAAAGCGAGTGGGATAAACAAGGGGAGCGCAATAGAGAGAAAGAGGAGACGTGAAAGAGAGGTAGGAGGCTGGGGAGAAAAGAGGAAGCGGGAAAAAGAAAAATCATCAAATCAAGTTGACAAGGATTCTTGATAGCTGTGCCAGACAGCTTCCAATTTAAAGCATCTTAACTTCCCATTTTCTGAGTCATTTAGACAGCAATATAGAAAGATCCCGGCTTCTTTTTTTTTTTTCCCGAACACAACAAAGTGTGCTAATTTATACTCGAGCTTGTTTGATCACAATAAATTTGTGCATCCACGAGTGAGTTCCGCCTAACTCTCGGATGTTCTCAGCGGGAGATTTTGTTTGTTTGCTTACGCAAAGGCCTGGAAATAAAAGTTGTTTCTGAAGAGATCGTGCGCATCACAATGCTGGGAGACAAGTTACCATCAATTACAAAGGTCATCCTAGGGTGAGAAATATGATGAATGCCCTTAATAATGGAGTGGCCTCGGAAAACATCGATGTCAGGGAACGAGATCTGAAACTAATGAGCTACGCAGGCTTTCAGGGAGCCATTTAAAAAAAAACGGACGAGAGAAGAAGAAAACGCCTTTTGACAAATTAAAATCCTATCGTCAGGTGCACTTAAACGGCAGCGCAAATCTTAGCGCAGCCAAAACCCTGACGTCATATTGACACACCAATTAGAAGAGTCATGTAACACCCTGTGGTAATATCACCAGACATAATTGCGGAGCTAAAATAGAATGATGGCAAGATCAATACAGAAAACCTTAGAGGGAGAGAAAGAGTGTGTCTGGGTGTGTGTGTAAGGGAGGCCGAAGCCGAGCTTCATTGTGTGGAAGTCGATCCACGGAAAAGAAAAAAAAAAAAAAAAGGTGAGAGAGGGAGCGAGCGGTGGGAAGAGGGTTCCCAAAGGATACCACCATTTCATAGCACAGTGCACGGCGGTGCCTCCTGGGCTGGAACTAATTGGTGCGAGATTAACTTTCCAGTGGGATATGACGACCCCGAGCAATGCCACACATCTGTGGATCAGTGACATCGGAAAGGGAGGGGGGGGGGTTCTACGCCGCGCGCTGCAAGTGATTATTTGGTCCTGGTCTGTCTGGCTGCCCGCTTCAGCCCGGTGGGACGGAAATAGCACGCTCCCGAAAAAACGCCGACAGGCTGCGGTGTCTGTTTATGAGAACGTGGAGGGTCTGCGTGTGCATGCGTGTGTGTGTGTGTGTTGCACCTGCAGATGCTGCATGATGGTTTAATCAATATTAAACAGGATCAGAGCAGGAGAGAGCGGGTCGGCTCGGAGGCTGCGGCTCACTCATAAACGTGTGTAATCAGTATCATGAGTTCAGTTTTCCTTGAGTGTTTATGCCATGTGGGGTGAGAGAAGGCAAAGGTTTACATAAATGCTCATCAAAAAAACGGCAAATGGCTTCCCGCAGCACAGCGAGACCGAGCACAAACTGTTGTTCTCCCACTGCTGTGGACACACTTTGTGAGCGCGCTGAGGCTGCAACATTTTGGTCCATATTAGTCCTCAAACAATCCGTTCTCCTCACGCCTACTCCCTCTTCGGCGGCCCCGCTCTTGACAACCCGAGGGCAGCGCCGGTCAATTTCCATGTTGAACCAGGGCTCGGTATCGGACGGGATCGCTGTTGACATGTTGATCTTCGCCGCCATCGATCCGACCTCTGTTTGATTATTGGATGGCAGCTTGTTTTGGCAGGATTAGGACTCCAACCTACAACTTCCCTCCTGCTGCACGGCTGTTTGACACGAGCACACAGTTGCCTTTTCACCTCCACGAGAAAAACACCAGTTCTTCGAGAGGCTGTTTGTGATGCTACTCTAAAAAAGGCAAACACCTACTTATGTTGCTAAATAATCTGAATTTTGCAACACTTTTTTTTTTTTATTCTACCAAAAATAAAAATGCAAAGTTTTTGTTTTCTAGCTTATTTCAAGATACAGGCTTATTTTAAATCATATCAAGAGAGGCATGGAAAAAATAATGTTATTACATTGAAAGTACTTAGACACAGAGATAACATCTCGACGCTGTGTGTGCATTAGAAACCTCTGCTCTGCAAAAACAGATGAGGGAGCTTTATGGGTTTCTTTTAAGAGACAAAGCATGTGGACTGACTTAGATACTCTATTTAAAGACTTTGTCACCAGCACAAATCGAGGTAAGGAATCAAAGCACGAGCGTTCGCGTTGAGTGAAGACTTGCTCATCCGACTGAGACGCAGTTATGTCCTCTGCTTGAAATTCAAGAGGTGGATGCAATATTTCCCCGTAACTATGCATTAAGCTGATTTCAAATCATCCTTTGCGCAGTCCGGGCTGATTGTCTCTGGTCCCGTTTCGCACGCATTAATGAAAACACTCTCTGGTGCACGAAAACAGGCATAATTGCTATTCTTTTTTTTTGGCCGTCGCCTCCCCTTCAACACTATCACCGTTCCCCTTCTGCACGCACTCCTCAGGCAAACAATTGTTCGTTTTTACCCAAGATGCTTCCCCACATAATAGGCCTTTTGACAGAACGCGTAGTGCTTCTGAAAAAAAAAAAAAGAAAAGGGGGTGAAAAAAAAAAAAATCATTCATCCAGGAAAGGAGCCGTCTTTCACTAAAGGTTTGAATTTAAGTCAGACAGTTATCACACTGGACTTGACAAGGTGCAGCTTCCACAACTCATTTCACCTGTCAACAGCGGGCGTATCGACACATGGAGGGGAGACGGCGTTTTCATGGGTGAGCGGCACCCACTAGTGGAACCCATTTTGCACGGTAACCAGACTATTTGCGGGTCATATCCCCTTTCAGGATGCGTGGCGCCTCATAACGCTTCGGTGGCTGCCCACTATCAGAGAAATTGTCGAGTTTGACTCCGCGGCGCGACATCCTATCTTTATTTCCGTGAAACTATTGCGTTTGAGGCCTCGCGGAAAAAACACGAAACCCGCAGTCAGCGCTGGAGCAGCAATGATAAAGTCTGCATAAACGAACAGACAGAAGGCAAAGCCATCCAGGAGCACGCAGAGGGGAAGTTATGCCATCACCGTGTCCTCGTATAATCACTTCATCCACACACACACACAACTTTATGCTGCATTTACTTGCTTCCCTGAAGTTCTTTTGCTAATAAATGCATTAATCTGTCTCAAAAGCAGGAATGTACCTGCTGTTGTGCAGAATAAGGTGGCTTCTTGTTCATTTACAAGCTCTCAGCGGGACGGCCGTTATGCAACGGGTCATTTTCTCATTTTATGTTCAATCTTGTCAGAATAGAATTGCTTTACTCGTCCAAAGGTTACATGCTGATTCCAGCCAGATATAAAAACAGATTAGATTGTTAGATTCTTTTTCAAACAGTACATAGATCTGCTTAATGTCCCCAAAGTAGTTTTTTTTTTTTCTATCCTTACTGCCGATTTCTGCCTCTGTCCTATTTTCTAATCTTGGACTTCTTTATTTCTTCTTTGATTTGCATTTTGTTCTTTATAATATTATTCCTTCTCTGCAAAGCAATCAGAAGTTACATGGTTAAAAAAAAGGGATTTACAATAAAAGTTTAAGAAAGGACTGTGACCGTTTTGAGCATGTCAATACTGCAACTATATTAAACCAAGTGAAATATATTTT
>JAUESE010000067.1:4453803-4466492 GCA_032274725.1 Malacoctenus triangulatus
ATATATAACGGCTAAAAATGTAATTGTATGGTTGTCTATGTCATTCGTTATTGAGACATTTCTAAACCATCCAAAACCACTACATTCAGGGTGCCACTATATCTTGTGTTTTTACAAAGTCAGCACAATTGAGACTCTGGGGACAACACACGTCTGCACACAACATCAGGGCCCTCCCAAAAGGAATCATTAGGATACATTTTGGTCGGGATCTAAGAGGAGCACTGACCCTGGAGCTATTCCCACAGCCAGGCATGGAGCAAAGAGGCAGCAGGGAAAAAAAAACAAAAAAACAAAAAAAACAAAACAAAACACGTGTCTTAACACCAAAAATTACTACGGTGCTATTTTGCTCAGATCGGGTTCACCTGTGCTGTCTGCGGGTTCGCCAGATGTTGGTTTGTCGCTGCCAGACACTTGTTTAGCTTGGCCGCCTTCCAGCAGCGTCTGCGACCGGACACATTGGACAGCCTGAACAATGAGCAGCTGACCGAGCGGCTGGTCCTCGGTGGAATTAGCAGGGACTGCAACCTGTTTTCTTATCAAACGGGAGCTTTCGATTCAGAGCGAAAAACCTTTCTATCGTGGTTTCTTCTCCTGATGTCTTCTATGTAGGACACGAGAGAAAGAGAAAAAAAAACACACTCGACAACGCTTCTTTTGCATTAATGAGTGCGATGCACCCATCCACCCATTTCCCTCGGTGAGCCTATTCGTGGAGATGCTGTAACAGCCACACTAAATTCAGGTCGGTAATTGTACTGGTTGCGATGGGCAAAGCGCCCTGCATTGGAAGTGTATTGTTCAGTGTACTTGGCACAGATAGAAACAAGTACAACAGGGATACATTTGTGCAGTTGATGAGGATCTTCTTTTTTTCAGGCTGCTAAACTTCTGCATATGGGGGAGAGCAAAAGCTACACCCTTCCAATTACTCTGAAATGAGTAGCAGGCCTTGTAGGTTTCAGGGGGCGACGAGAGTACACCGCTCAAGGATTACAGAGTACAGAGGAGATCCATGTAGTAATACTCTAATTCATGTAAGATGGTTGTCACAGGTTAATCTCTTGTCCCTGATTTTCAAAGACACACCAGCCCACAATTCACTCCTGCTGGAACGGTGAGAGTCGATCTCTTCACAAGCCCCAAATCAAAGTGCCAGCTCCCTCCCAGTTCTCACATAAGGATGTTTTCGTATGCACCTACTGATTATGTGGCTCCCAAAGTGGCGCATATATGCATGTGGTCACATAACAAAAAACATGGGTTTATGCAATCGTTTGAAAACTGACATGATTTTTGTCAAGAGGCAAAACACCCCGACGATGATTCACAATAAAGACCAGTAAAGTCCGTCTCAATTATGCAGACGGGATTCAATTTCCATGCTCTGAAAGTTAAGAATGAGCTGGAGATAAAAATCTGTGTGCATGCACGTGTGCGCGTGACTCCCTGAACCCAATAAGAGAACAAAACACATGCCCATAGACATGTGAATAATTCAGAGGCTTACCAGGCTGAGGTTGTTAGGCCTTGTTTGGATAATAACTCTGCAGAGGGAGGAAGGAGTAGAGTGGAGGACCAGACAAACACTTCTGCCCTCTCCTGTTTTGATGTTCCTCACTCAAGTCAGTTGTGCAGTCGTTATAAAATAGGTACTCTCACTCTTATAAGTTATAAATAGGTAAATAAAATGTACCCATCTTCCTTTGAAGTGTCCAAAACACCATTTGTTGCAAATAAAATGCCAATAAAGTCCGCTAACATCCATTAAAATCATATTACAAACACCAAATCATCTTCTTCAGACGTAGATCGAAAACAAAACATCAAGTAGGCAAATAATGAGCAGCTCTCTTTGAAAACAAGACAGCATAAATACAATTTATACAGGAATAAATTGAAGTCAAGTCTCATATTCTTCTTGATTTTACCTCATAATCATCACCAGTGTTGGCATAAATAGAGTTTGCATTAAACTGGTCACTCCTCGGGCTTTTTTCTTTCTCCCCCGAGGGACACTTGAGCGAAAAATTTCAACATTTTACCGAGCAGAAAACCAGCGCGGTTCGTGAGCTTGGAACGCTCACGCTCGCATAACAGATGCTGGTCTGTGCGAGCACAGCGAGCCAGGTTCGGCTGACTGGTGTGACCAATGACTCAGTCCCTCATCATCGGTGTCTCACTCGGCACACGGCTCCTCACGTCTTCCGTGGAGTGTCTCTAATATCTGAATAATGTATCTTGTCTGATTTTAGTTGGGAAGGGGATAAAAAAATATCAGAAACACCTTTCCGAAGCTCAAGTACGAAAACCAGACTCATGCATCACTTCTTGCTGCAGCGGCAGTCGAATATACGTGAATTGTTTTTTGTCTAAGAGCAGACGAACAAACAGCCCACAAGGAAATATGCCGGCAACCTTTAACCGAAAGACAGGTGATCATTTTCCAGATAATGCTGAGTTACGCAGTGCCAACACAATGCCCGACAGATTTATGGGGATCTCAGTGTACAATCCTGACCGCAGAGAGCTGAGGGTCAACGTGAGCCAGTAAAAGAGGTCACGCTGCAACAATAAACCTAATCCAATTCCCACGTCCAAAGACGGCTCGGCAGCTTAAATCCCGGCCCCTGCGAATCGCGGAGGCCCGACGAGGTAGAATTTGATTACAAGCATCTCGCGTTCATCACGGGGGGCGTCAATACATCCCCTGACAGATGGCTCCACGCGCCGCGCTCGTCTCGCAGCGTGTCGTGTCTCACATTTCTTCGCATCACGAAAAAACCTTTTGAACTGTACGCGCATAAGTCAGCCGTGACGACGGCAGTCGCACGAGATGGCGTTCGTCCAATCAAACGTAATTTGCCGCCGCGTTCGCTTACACAAACAGACATGAGAACCGTCACGAGTGGGAGTCATTAGACCACTGCTCCTCCGTCAGCTGGGTTTCATCAGAGTGTGACAACACATCGCCACATAAGAGAGCTTTCACCGTCTCGCACTGATCGAGGAAACTCCCCGCTGCTTTTATTTTGAAGGCCCCTGCTTGTTCTGTGTTTGTGTGTGAGGCTGTGGGGTCCACAGGCTGCCTTCAAGCCATTTCAGAGGTGGCTCGAGGGAAGAAGTTGAACACATAATGAGATGAATGAATGGATGCTTGCTGAAGAGTGTTGATGATAATGATATCTCCCTGCCTCTCCTTCTTGTGACTGACTGAAGGCCTCCTGAGCATGTGGCACGATGCGGATTATGAATCATTTTGCAGATGGTCTCATTCATGGCAAATGTCTTCTTCACCAGAGTCTGAGTTGGTTAAAAAACAAAAAAAAAGAGGCCAGATCTGGGATTTCAGATCGTTTTTGTCTCTTAAAATTGAGAATGATACGTTTGTCTTTTCTACGCGTGGCTGCTCGATGCTCTTGAGAAGCATTTTTCCAAAGAAGAAGGGAGAGTGCTCCGGCTTCCTTCTAACTTTATGCTGGCAGGGAGCTGCGGTTAAAAATAGCCACAAGCTGAACACACAAGTTTCCTCCTACTTACCTCACAGCGAAAACCACACCACAGCACACGCCAGTGAAATGCATACAGTACCTCTGTGAAGTACGTCAGTGAAGACAAATATATTGCTCGAACGGCACGGCTGCGATCCGTGTTTGTCTTTGTGGTGTCGTGCACCTGCTGTGTCTGGGTCCGTTTTTTTTTTCCCCGAGTTGCGCGCTGCCGAGTTCGCTGCGCAAAAAAATTGACATGCTGCAGGAGGAAAGTGAGCAAACCAGCCCCCAGGCCATCGAGTGAATGTTGATCGTCGAGAACCAGCCAGATCTTTCGCTCCACTTTGTTGCGCTTCATATTCAAAACTGTCAAAACAGAATAGAAAAACAAAAAAAGAAAAACAAGGATGGGAGGGAGAACCCCGAGAAGCCGCCCTGCTATTTATAACCAGAGGTGGCATTCAAAGCACCGGCATGATGTTGCACATTTGTTTGGATAAGTTGTGTACTTTTGCATAACAAGGCGAAGACATGTGATAAGAGGACCACACAGGAATGCAAAAGTGAGGAGCAACGCCGACAGAAGACGCCGATCCGTCACTGAATGCGAGCAGAAAATCCACATTCTGTCGTCAGAAAGCAAAAAAAGTTATTTTTGTTGGCCTAACAATGTGTCTGGGATTCATTTCACTTCTCTCCCAGTGATAACGATGCCACCCAATCATGCGAGAGACAGCTCTGTCCTTGGGCCATTTATAAAACATTTCCTCCCACATACATTCCGATGTTGATTAAGTCTGACCTCAGTTGAGCGAGCATCGACCAGCGCCACATTGGCTTCTAAAACGGCGTTGTTTACCAGGGAAATTAGTCCAAGAGAATCTCAGGACTGCGACCTCTTCGACAGTAAATACAGACATTAATGTGAGTGGTGTCTGTTGGCTGCATCCGGCACTGGGCCGTTATTGTTCATTAAGTCTTAAGGGAAGCAGCCTGGAGGATCACAAAGGGATTTTACACCCAAGTATTCAATCTGATGAGAGATTTTTCAAAAGTGAGAGATGGATGTCTCCACGAGCAGTGTACTGGAAATTAGAACAAATTACAAATGCGTTCCAGCAGGGGGATATTTTGAAGATTTCATCTCAAGAACAGAAACCAAAATTATCCAAAAAGAAAAACTACAGGGAATTTTCCGGTCAATCGAACATTTTAAGGAAAATTACACTTTGGAAACTGAACGTTTTAGGCGTACAACAGGCGTTTCTGCGATTTGCGCAAACTAAACAATCAATTTTGTGGCTCTGAACACCCTGCCTGTGGATCGGTGGAAGTGCACCAGTGGAGACGAGACGAGAAAACTCTACAACAGAGCGAAGCAAATGAGAACGGTGATATGTTTTCATCTTGCACTTTCATAGACTAAATGTTGGTAGAGATGTCGCTTGTTCAGTTTACAATGTAGGACTGGGGTTCCATTTATATATTCCAGACCAGCACGTTTGATTGTGGCTTTAGCGACCTCCCCCCCTTAAAATTGCTTGATTTCTATTTCGGGTTCAAAATGGAGTTTTTCTCCTTGGACATCGAAAGAAAATCAAAACCGTTCCCATCATTTAAATTACCTCCAACAGGTAACAAACAGTGGGAGGGTTCCCTCTCAAATTCCTTCTTGATTGCATCAAGTCCCCAAGGACAAAATGTGTGCAGCAGGTAAAATTGCCAGATGGAGTTTCCTCCTTTTGTAGGCCTTTTCACTCCATTTCACCCAGAAACAATAAACAAATAAGGTCCTCAGATTGTAGAAAGGGTAAAAGAAAAAAAAAGATCCAGCAGGACAGCACAGTGGGAACGGATATGTCCTCCTCACACGTCTTTTAGGCAGATAACTTTGTGACGCTCTCAGACAAGAACAGAGAAACCTGCTTTCCTCAACTGGCAGGAGCTTCATCTCAGTGAGTGCAGGGAGCGAACACTCATTCATTCTGACAGGAAGCAACAGCAGGACATCTGCAGATGTAAAGGGAGAAAAAAAAACAAAACAACTGCTATGTTTCCATCACAATAATAATGCGTTCGGTTTTTCTCTCCAAGGCAACAGCAACATCTATAGAAAACACAAGCAAACTGTGGTTGTGACCCCTACTGACCCCAACATTTGTTGCATTTCTCGACACATTTACATAGCGTTACATATTCTGATCCGCGTTCCACCTGCAAATTATAGTACGCTGCATATCAACAAGGGGAAGGAGTCACTTATGCCTCTGATTCACTCATTAGCACCGTACATGCTCTCCGGCTAACCTAACAATGGTGGAGGGGAGGCATTTCCCCCGGTCCAGCCTTTTCAGCTCATTTCAATGGAACGCGAACCAGGGGTCAAACGCTCATTTCAATGGACGGCCGAGTGTGCTCTGTTGTACACGCAGTATCATCGGTGGGTTTAAGCACTCTGTGTGCTTCTGAGTGTGAATTCGAGACAGAGAGGTGAAACCACCGTGCTCCACCACTCTGTTCCTGACTCCTCTCCCTCCCCCCCCGTCCTCTCCTCCCAACACACACACGCCATACATCACGCCGTGCATTTATGCCAAGCAATTGAATTCTTATTGGATATAAATCTGGGCAGTGACAAATGAGGCCTCTGTCGTGCGTTCCCCGTCTTCTAAACTGACACGCATCTCTCGTGACTGATACCTTTAATTAGCGCGGCAGTCGGAGAGATCCATGGCTTTCTCTGTCTTTCACCTCTGGAGTCGAGACACACTTACCGAGCGGAGTCGCAGATAAAAGCCATTTTATACCGAGTTAACCGCAGCCGCAGGCAACTTTCAGACCTGCTTTTTTTTTTTAAAGGAAATACTGGAAAGTTTAAAGGCTAACTATCTCGAAAGAATGCACCACTGAAGGTCATATGTGCAACATATTTGGCAAAAACAACAAAAACAGTGAAAAATCCGCAAGTTAGCCTCCTGAAAATCCAAATTCCTGTTTATTAAACAGTGTGCGCCGTATTTATTACTTCAATGACCGTCCAATAAACAAGGTCATGGAGCCTGGTGTATTTGGGGTGTTACTTCAGACCACTGCACACGCTCTCGCAACACTTTGGAAAGCTGAATCAGTCAAATATTTGGTGGGTCAACTGAAAATTAATTGGCACCCGCTCTGGTAAGCAATTAATCATTGATCAACTTCTTTTCCTTTTCTGGGACGAACGCCCAACAAACTGTGAACGCACTTTCTCAAGTGTGAGAGTTTGCTGCCCGTCTCTGTTAAACCTTCAACACCTCACAGCCTGATGCTTGAAAATCCAAAATCATTTTCAAAAACCAGAGAACAGGACATGCAGGCAGCCTCGAAAAAAGGTTCAGTGGACTCAGATCAAAATCCATAGAGGGAGGGAGGGGGGGGGGGGGGGGAATCATTGCCCGGCTTTTAACAGTCAGAGCTTAAAATCAGTGGTGGGAATAATTAGGAGCTAGATGTGATTTGGCTGGACTGGCGAGCTGTCCTGCCTTTGCCCAATGTTTGCTATGATTGGCTCCAGGCCTGCGCGACCTCAGGCTGGATACGGCGGCAGGCTGTATCGGAGGTGGGAGAATGGATGGAGATCTCTGAGACCCGACTGTCACAGGAATCAGACACGGAGTGGGAGGAGTTCGAGGGGCATCCAATCCATCTCCACAGATCGGCACGTCGGCCTGCTCTTTGGTCTCCCAGATACCGATGTGCTTTGTATTAAAGTTCAATGTACTCCAACGTCACAAGCAGATTTCTAATCCAGATGTGAACAGATGCCTTAGAAGTCGACATTTGGAGCTGTTTTTTCTTTTCAAATTTAAAAAATACACTTGCAACAAGACTACTTCTCTCAAATATTTGGCTGATTTATTGGAGCATTTTTCAAACTATTCTTTAGCTTTTCAAGTTTTTGAATGACCTCCATGTTGTGGCATTTACGAACATTGAGAAGGGCTAGTTGAAGAAGTTCTGGCAGTTGGAAAAAAAAAAAAAAACCCAACTCCTTCTTGGACTGTTTCCAGTTCAGAGGTTATCCAGATGTGCCCTTACAGGGGGTGACCCTGGAGAAGGCTTGGGACAGCTGGAGATGGCTGCGAGGGAAAAAAAGGGACATATGGGCTGCTTTGCGCCCAGTTCCCACTCATAGCAGGGGAAGATGAAAGTATCCCGCTCTGCCTGTGCGCAGGGATCATACAACTTTGGTAGGATGGGATAATTTATGCTTGCTGGGCCATGGAACTGAGCGGTTCACGGTGTTAATCCACCAGCTATTGGTTTTAGAGACAGAATATGCTAGAAAGTGGAATAAATCTCACATCCAAGATCAGTTCATGGGAAGGAAAACACCACTCCCCACCTCCCAGATTGTTCAAGAAGAAATTTGATTGCACCTTGAAAAGCAAAACGAATACTTTATTTTTCTCTTTGAAAATTGTTCAAGAGAGCCATTGCTCATTTTGAAGGAGTGAAGAGTTTATTCGAACACTAAAAAAAGCAACAAAAAAAAAACCCAACAGCCAAATGTAATTCCTGTTCTGATCAAACAAAGCCAAAAACACCTCAATTACGAGGCACGGAACAGACAGAAGGTGTGTGTGGGGGGTGGGGGTGGGGGTGGGGATTTATAGCCCCTGATGGCCAAAGTGATCGAACATTAAAACAAACCTGTTCACTTTGATAATCCATTTCGTCTGACATCACATGCAACTCTTTTTTTTTTCTCCTTTTCCCAATGAAGTGCTCTCTTTTTGTATCCCACTCCTTCCAATTCCATTCGACATCAACTGTACGCACCCCTCTGATAAGTTGGCCTTTGATGTACAGCACGCATGTCAGCCAGGAGACAGTTTTAGTGTTATGAGTGAGGTGAAAAGATCTATTATAACCCGAGCAGATATCACGGCTACACAAATCTTTCCACAAGGCTACGGAGAGCTGACGGATTCCCAGCATGGCAGTTATTGTACTTTGTATTCAAAGGAGCTTGTTGGGGGGGGTCAGCTTTAAGAGCTTCCAGGACAGGAGAAAAAAACCTCAACATATTCAACTTGTTTTTTTTTCTACTGTGAATAACAAGGCCTGATGTTTTGCATTTTATGCATTAGCGTTAAGGTTCAGACAAAGCGACACGAACACAATTGGTTTGAGGGACTGTCGGCGCCGAGAGTGACCGTCGCTCTTCGTAGCCCACCTTTTCCTGGAGGATTGAAATGTGGCTTTCACACAGGAGTGTCAAATCACACCTGGTAGCATCGTTTCCTGTGTCTTGACAAGCTCTCGAATCCCTTCCTCACTCTTTCTCACTCCCCCTCCCCTCACCTCTCTTTCCCTCTCCTTTCCCGCCCCCTCCTCCCTGACTTTTTTTCACCTCCCACTTTCCCCAAACACGTAAGGATATATACCCGAGCGCTGATGCTCCTCTCATTTACGCAGGGCCTTCGCGGGGCCAATCGCGGCCTGACATTTTGTCTCACAGTTCAGTGCCTGCTATTCCCAAAGGGATCTATTAAGTTATGGCACGCAGTGAGCCAAGGAAAAGGGGGAGCCGGGCTTCCGAGTGGATTAGTTAATCAATAATATGGGGAAGCATTAAAATAGATGCATTCATACGTCGGTACGGAACAGGGGCGGGGAGCCGTCTAGCTTTCATTATTCCCCCGGGCATTGATCTCGCCAAATGGTGGGTGGACTTTTCCATGATAGCCTCTATCACTGTGAGCTTTTTGTATTCGCATGCATTAGCTCTCAAAGCAAATATTTGACTCTGTAGTACATAAAATCAGCTTGTACCTCTCTCAAAAAAACAAGAAAAAGAGACATCAATGATACTCTGAAGAAGACGCTCTCCTTGCTGTTCTCTTCATGCGCTGTTATTTTCATCTGACTCGATGGCCTTTGAGGGCACGGCGACCCTGGAATGATTCTTTTTTTTTGTTTTTTGCATACAAATAATACTTTTCTTTACATCTCAGGGGAGTAGAGGAGGAACAAAGCTCATTATTATGCAACTTTGCTGCATTGCTGCATCACTGAACTCCCTTTACCTTGGCTAACATCTTACTAAACCTATTCTGTTCACCTTGTTTCTCTGCGAGGATACTCTGGTCCCTGAAAGCGCCCCGAGGGAGGCGGAACAGCTCGAGTGGGACTCGCAAAAGAAAAAGCAACGGCTGATAAAATGATGTGTAACACAAGCAAGAAGCAACAGTAATCTTCAGCCTCGGGGCATTTTTCATTATGCAATTATATTTCATTGCCAAGTGGACAAAAGGGTCTCGATCTGGGAGCTGTTGAAAACGGAGCGCGGATGGAAATGGAAGAATAAAACATTACGAGGTGGAAGGTGATCGCGAGATAGATACAGACAGAACCGCATATAAAGGGCCAATAAAAGCATGTAAGGATACATTTAAACAGTCTGGCACGTTCTGTCTTATGAGGAGCTTGGATTTATGTGTTCTCGTAAAAAACGCGCTTCCTTGCCAATGTGACCAAGGATGGATCGTTATTTTTTTCTTCAAGTGTTTATCTGGACGTGAAAAGTGATAATAAGGGAATTAAGACCTGAAGTATCTTAGTGTGAAAGGCCAGATAATTAACCTTAAATTGAAAATTGCCAAGTAGGTTTACTTATTGTGCTTGGCTGTAAATCGATCTTTATGTCTCCTGGAGGAAGTTTGTTTTGTTGTCTTGTGACAAGAACTTGTGGTTTGGCAGGATGCCCAAAATAAGCATCTTCCAACAATTAGTTTCAAAATCTACGAGGCGGCTTTGTGAAATCTCAAGTTTGCATTGGCGGTTCTTTTTTGTTTTTTTCAAAATAGTCTTGGTTAAAACTGGAAAGTAAGACCGAAAGTGCCTGGAAAAGTCAAATGGCACAATCACGAAATCTGTTATTCTCGGGCTTTAATAACTCCTCGCCAACTGTGCTGTGAGAGTTTAAAGGCTGGAGAGGGAAAAGGAAAAAAAAAAAAAAAAAGAGCGAGACAAGAAACATTTGAATTGTCGGGGTGAAATGAGGTTAATCACATTTTTGTTTCTCGATACTGGAGGCGTAGATGCAAATCAGATCACATTTCATGGCGAAGTCATGCAGAAAACAATGAAATCCTAACGTGTTTACATACTTTCCCTTTGCCACTGTGAGGGTTTGTGGACGTGTAACTGTCACGGAAATCTGATTAGTCACTCACTTCAAGGGACTCCATGTGGAGACGCTGTTATCCTCTTGGATCACTAACATCCACTGACTTAAAAATTAACTTCACAACTGCTCAGTCGATAAAAAATGCTTGATCGTGTGCGTCTGTGTAGGTATTTATGTGGTTATGAGTGGATGTGTGGTTGAGAGGGAGAGAGGAGTGTAAATATTCATAACAAGGAATGTCACATTGAATCTGTTTTTGTCAGAGATAAGAGTTTGAAGTAAATTCTGAGGTACTTTCTGGTAATTATCATCAGGAAAAAAAACAAAAAAGTCTCCCTTTTAGCTGCCAGCAAGAACAAACAGAACAACACTGGAAAAAAAGACAAGTTAGCTTTGAATGTATGTGGACTTTTTAACGAGCAACGAGTGATAAAATCTGCACGACGTGACGACTTTGCAAAAACGACATAACCTACATGCAGAGTGACACTCCCACCATCGTAGCTTGGTGCTCGAGTTTTAATGTCGTGCCATCCCTCCGATTTATCAATGCCAGTAAACAAATATTTTGGAAAAGCAAAGAAGCCCTCTGTAAGTAGGACAAGCAAATGGCAACCCAAAGGAGTGCAAACACCCAACGGCAGTGACTCTATCAGTCACTTTAGTGTCAGAAATAGACACATCACTGCACTTATTAGGTGTCCAGTCAACATGCGATGTCACTGTGGGTGCTTCAAACGCATCCAAAAATAGAGCGTGATAGCAAAAAAATGTTAAATGCTTCAAAAAAAAACCCATCAACACGTGGTGTACTATTCGGGTTTTGGCTGTCAGCCTCTCAGAAAAAAAAAGATTGAAAACAAGGGTTTTCCGTGAGCATCACTGTTCAGCAATCACACACAGAGACTGGCAGAAAGATGGTTTCTCCACTGATAGCAGCTGCAGTTAAAAAAAAAGATATAAAATACAGAGCAGTCACAGCTTGTGTCCTTTATCTTTTGTTTGAAGCACATGGAATACAGCTCCTCCTGCGATGTACCTTTTCTTTTTTTTCTTTTTTTGTACTTTAATCTTCACATCAGCACATTCTTCACTATCACTTCCCTGGACTGGAAGGAAAAGAAGCGATTGGACTTTCCACCTGTATGTAGACGCGCGGCGCAGGGAGGCAATATCTCTGGAGACTGGAGGAGGCTGAACATAGGCCGGGAAACAGTTGATGTAGCAGCCCACTAGCCTCGAAATTATGTCTATATTGGGCAAATCTGCTCCTCACGATTTATGTGCGTGCCAGCGCTCCGTGCTCGTGTAGGGGGGGGGTAAAAAAAAAGAAGCTGTTTGTTATTTGTGTCTTTTCTTAGGCCTGTGGGCTATTATTTACCAGCCGTATCCACGATCTCTCCCTCCACCTTCATCATTTACAAGCTTGATCAGATACGGCTGCTGGTTTGTTTTTTTTCCAAATGATATCTCAAACATATTTCTTTCGGGATGATACACAAGTGAGAATTTCACTCAGGCAAACACGGACTGCAATCACTCTCCCTCTGCATATTTGCGAGACCTTGCGCCGCCGCGACGTTTACATTATTCTGATAGCCTTCATTTCAGAATTACGCTCCATAGAAGACGATACTAAAAAAAAAAACCCCAAAAAAAACCCGCTTCTCCAGGTTTGACCTGCTGCCGTCGTGGCAACATGGAAGTGACTCGGGTGTTTGTTCAGACATGACACCTGAATATTAAACCACCAGCACCGATTTCATTAACTTACCGAGCAGCTCCAGTCTCGTTCGACGCTGGAAGGTGAAAGAGAGAAAAAATAATCCCTTAACTTGATGAGAAACTGTTGCTGCGCTCTTGGAAATAAACTGATGGTATCTAACTTGCAAACGCGCCTGTATGTTTTTCTTTAACGCTCCCATTCGTCGACGACGACGCTTGATTGCTTTGGGTAAACAAGCACTGATTTTTACTGATTCTGGATGTTTACGGATGCCGTCCAATCACAACTTGAATAC
>JAUESE010000067.1:4473825-4483944 GCA_032274725.1 Malacoctenus triangulatus
GCAAATGCACAACTAAGTCCTTCTGTTGTAGTTCTGAGTAACAAAAGCTCTTAAAATATGGATGTGGAGTAATTAGCAAGGAGCATTCAGCTGTTGCAAATCTGCAACATCTGCCTGGAGAGGGTTAAGGCTCACTGATGAAGCAAGTTGGCCCAAAGGTCAAAGTAAGGCTTTGAAGAAAGCGTTTAAATGAAAAAAACTGCCTCATTATGATAATGACTCTCTCCTCTGAAACTGTCATTGAGTGCGTTCAAATACAATCTGCTCAGTTCCTCGTGTGAGATTATTTTACCTCACTGTATTCTTTAAGTGTGAGAATCTGTCATTGTGTGAAGAACGGGCTTTCTTAGCATGAGTGCAGGCCACAGTGTTGAGCGAGCTGTCCTGCGGAGTGATTGAGCTGTTCTATTACACACGCGTTGCTTATGAAAGAACAGTCACTTTTCATTTGTCCGGCCTTTAAGAACCCTTATTAGGCAAACAAATTGGTATTTCACAAATGCATTGCTGCAAGATCGGGCACAATAGTCTTTGAATAGCAATGATACAAGTGTCCTTAAACTGGGGGGTGAACATACAAGTTGGACGGATTCAAGCAGCTCGGGACAAATCATCCGCACACAGAACCGAGACTTCAATGCTGTTTGTGACATTTGGTATCATCAAAGTCGTGAGTAAACTGACTTTATAAGTGTTCTGTGCCTCTGATCATCTTCACAAACTCTAACACACCAAAAAAATCAAATACCAAACAGGCAGTCACAGAGATACAAGGAGAGTACTGTAGCTTCACACTTCACTTGCACCAGTTCAGGACCCCACACTTAAGCTCACATCTCGTAAATCCATAATGTCTATAATGTCAGTGGAGCAGGAGCACTCGGTCAGGCTGGAAATCAATTTTCAGTGTGGTAAAACATACGCTGCCGTACCGCGACTTGCCGAGAGGTGACTGGATAACCAAGGAGTGCAGACAACGTCTCATAACCGCCCATCCATCCATCTTGGACGCCGCGTTTCGGCTGGGGAGGTCGCGGGAGCCAATCCCAGATGACATTGGGTGACGGCAGGGCGCATCGCAGACAGGTCGCCGGCGCGGTGCGAGGCAAACGCGAGAAGACACGCAATCACATGCGCATGCAGACACATTTTTGAATAATTTAGAGTCGCCATTTGACCTCACGCTGGAGTACCCAGAGGAGAAAAAAAACTCATATCACATGCAAACTACACCGAAAGGCCCCACCCGGGCGCACGTCGAAGACCTCCCAACTGTGAAGCAACGCCACCTAAATCCAATCCATCACGTTTATTAATGCCAACTTCCGTATTCTCTTCTTTTAAGTACAACTGTCACTTTAGAGACGACACCATCACCTCTCCGTGCCGATAACACACCCACACTTCTGCTGTCACAAAGAGATTCTCTCAAATGTTGCGAGCACCAATATTCCCTTTCTACCGGAGGCAATTAAACTGTTGTCCCATTCGGGGTCATTTGTCTTGTGAATTGGAGTAATTCTGATTATGTCTGGAGACGCGCTCAGCCAACGCGCTTGCTCTGATGTATTTTTCAAAACACTCGCCTATATCGCGGCCCTTTGCTTCCTTCGCGTTGTTAATTATTGATCAGTGATTGAGCTCTCTTTGGATAACGCCTTCTTGCCGGGTGTGGATTTTACTCCGGCTGGTGAAAATGGAGTCTCAGCCGCGAAAGAGGTGAGAGGTAAACGATTGTACAACCCGGTTTTTAAACCGATCTCAACAGGTGAGCATCCCGATAAGAGGCATTTCCTTGGAGTGTGGAAGGACGGTTGGAAAAGATGCAGTATGCAGATGCTCTTATCACTCTCAAACACTTTAGGCACTTGGCTGAGTGGAAGGGAAAAAACAAAATTGCCTTCCTTTCTCAATAAAAGCAGGCATGAAGGAGAAAAAATCAACTGTACAGCGGCCTGATGCAGCCAACAGCCTCATTTCCATACATATAAAGGACTGACGAGTGACAGTCCTATAATTTTGTGTCTGTAAGGAAAAAGAACATTACAAATGCAGCGCCGGCGTTACAGGTGCTCATGAAGTATTCACTGAATAGGCAGACCAAAAGGGATTAGATTATTTTTTGAAGTATTTAATGGTAGGCATCAGATATTTTTAGATCAAGACGACAGATATCGGCCAGAAAAAGAAGCTTTTTTTGGGGGGGACGCTACAAGTCAGCAGCTGTTTAATTCTCAGTCCCTTGTTTGGCTGAACTTGTGTTTTTGGTTTGTAATTTCATGTCGTCAAAGGAATGAGTCATGAATCGTGGCTGTCAGGATGATTTGTCGGCTTCGCCGCGACGCTCCCCACTGCAATTCTTTAAGATTCATTAACGTGACGTTGTTTGAAAGAATGTTGCTCGTGTCATCCCTCATCTTTCCACTCTGACCAATAAACGGGCCAATAAAGAAGCGTTTTATTCCCACTTATCCGTGTCTGGAAGTGAACGTTCCGGGCCGAAAGTCTTTGGTTACCGCCTGAATTAAAATGAGGGCGCATGAAGGGATTGAGGCAATTGAATCAGAGCAAGGGCAATATGTTGTAACTCAGGGCCCCACAAAGCTGTCGGAGCTGTTTTCTATTGGGAAAGCGAGACTTGAGGTGTGACATATCCGCTAACTGCCGATGCAGCACTGAAAGGGAGCAGTCGGAGCAAAGGCCAACACTGTATCCACAGGTTTAAACAGAATACAGATTCGATCCTTGTAAAGCAAGGCTGTGAGCATTTTATCTCATGTCATGGAAGTTTCCCGAGCAACAATAGTAAGACTGCTATTTAAACCTTAATGCGTGTTGACAGGCGCGCTCCACCGAGAGTATTTCTATCTGCCTGCAAACCGCCACGATGTCTGAACTTGTTGCAATCTCACAAAAGTTAGTTTTTTTATGCATCTGTCGAATTGCCAAAATAGTGAGAACAGACAAAGACGCATTTGTGATTCTAGAAAATTGAATACGATGAGTCACTGTAAAGTTGTGATGACATCAAAACAAATCCAGCATTAGCGAGCAATGGCAAAAAGAAGAAGAGAAGACAACCAAGCAGCCAGATCCGTGCACATCAGCCGGGTGACCACGGCGCCCGATGGGCTTCTATGGTGGAGGCGGGGGGGGGGGGCGAGCATCAGCAGCACAGGCAGCTTGGCAAGGCTGCCGCTCAGTGGCACGCAAGGAGCCAGAAGGCAGCGCGTTAGCTCGTAAAAGGCACTGGAGTGGCTTTCTTTCTTTCTGATTAGTCACATACTTCAAATGTGCCGGTTCTTTCAACATCAGAAAAAAAAATCTCTTTCTTTGCAGCGTGACTCATGCCCAATCAAACATATTGGACACTGGAAAGTACCACAGCATGACATGGAAGTAAATAATCCCTTTTTTTCTTCCCTGACTAATGTGAACGAACCCAAGAATTCAGGATCCCCTGACAGAGAGGTGCTTCCTGGCATCTGGAGGAGAGCCGGCGTTTGGCAGTTGCGCACTTGAACTTGCCAGGATTTTGTTAAGACGCGTGTTACAGCATCGCCTCGTCGATGGGAGCGCGGCAACTCCCACAGCAGCTCGTGCAGCCAGGACGGAAGCGAAACCGCCAAGTTGCCTCTCCGTTGGGCGAGGACGCCTTTTTTTTTGGGTGGAAGTGGAGGGTCGATTCAGAGAGAGCTGACGAGCTCGGACCCCGCAGTGTCATCTTCCATGCTGAGCAACACAGAGCACAGATGGAGCGAACGCAGGACTTTCCTGGGTGAATTTACTGACGCAATACAATGTAGAGAGGCCTGTCTTTCTAATTTATACGTTTAAGAATACATAAAGCCAATATACAATTGCTTTAGTCTTCTTTTTTTGTTTGTTTTTTTACATATAACACATTTTCATTCAATAATAGATTAACTACGGATGTAAATTGCATTGAGAGGGTCTTGGATGAGGCTTTATATACATATAACATGAACCACAAAACAACTGTGCCGTCTGAAACATTAGGAGGCGACGTGATTATGTCATTGTGTTTGGGAATCCCTTGCACAGTGTGGCTTGGCTCCGATTACACAGCATGTAAACATTTTCTGGCAAGGCATATGAGTAATCCGATCTCATTAAGCCACTGTTAACAAAGCTAGCTCAACTGTGACTTCTGGATGTGCAAATGAACGAGAAAATAACTGGGCTGGAAAACACGTTTGCTATTGTCAGTCCCTTTTCAACTGGGAGCTCATATACGGGGGCAACGCGTCCTCCAAAAGTGCATCCAGTAGCCCTTTAATGAGTCCGAGAGACAGAAGGAGGTTCTGCAGTGGGGGGGAACTCCCCCTGCCCCCCCAACAATGTGACAGAAGTCCTTCCACTGGCCATCTAATTGGCGTAGAAGCGCGTGGCCCTCCAGCAAAACTTTGTTTCATTTGCCGTTTAACTGACAGTGGCTTTTGAATGTCGATATCATCGGGGTTCATCGACTCCTGTGTTGTCTCGGAGCGCTCTCCGTCTGCAGGACGGTGTCTGTCACGGGTCCATTTGGAGTTCCACGACGACTGTCTTTAAAAATACCAGTCCAATTAGAATCAATCACAGGCCTGAGACATTTCTTTGGGCTCTTTTTTTTTGGGTCCGCCTTCTCTGGTGCTGAACCTCCGAAGCCCGACAGAGAACTGATGGTAATAGATGACGTCAATCTGTTATAAACCAATTTCAATTGACCTTCATTTACCTAAACAGAGCGGAGCTGCATTCTAAACACACATTCTGACATTCCACAAAGAAGCCAGTGTATTCCGATAGAAGAAGTAAACACAAATACACACTTTGGCATGAAAACACACTATTTTTTTTTCATTCCAGATTCTTGGGAACGCTGGGTCAGTCCACCACGGAGCGAATGGTGAAGCTCAACCATTCAAGCCTTTTTGAATTATTTTGTCATTCCGTTCAACATCTCTTTCAGCGAGAGCCTCTCTCTCTCTCGAGATGTGATCTCTGACGGTGGAGGGGGTGAGGGGGGTGAGGGGGGACCTCAGCCCGCTTTAATTGTTTGTGACAGCCGAGTTCATGTTAGTGCTCGCCCCACAAACTGAGCTGTCAACGTAGCCTTTTATATTTTTTTTCTTCCGTCGTTGAAAACGAACATACTGTTTGTGAGATCGGAGGACAACAAAGGGGGAGGGGGGGGGTTGTGCTGTTGCGTTTTGCCTCGAGTGCAGCCCAATGATCTCAGTTTCTCCAGTCGCTCCTTCTTCAGGCGAGGCCAACGCGAGGTTAGCTCTCCGGTCCTGAGAGAGCTAATGATAGCATCGCTGGGGTAGCGCACTCCCCCGCCTATTCTTCACTTCACTCTCCCCACAGTACATCTGTCTCCTTATTGTTGTACTTTGCATGAACAAATACACGGGAGAGCGGTGGAATGAATCCAGGGCCGACTTTACACACGAGGGCAGCACGGTGCAAAAAGCGCCGAATAAATTTGTATTATACGGGGAGAACATGCAAATCTGCTTTGTCCTGCGATCCACCAGTGATAACAAGAGGTACTAAAGAGGCGCGCAGTCACGGAGCTGCACCTCTTGAAACGGGCATGAGCAAGAGAACGCTCCAAATAATTCCGGTCTCCTAAAATAATGCAATGAGTCATAAATATCACCTTCCTCCTGTGCACCAAAGTGAATATCAGATACAAAGCACTGAGCAGAGCTTCACCCACTCAACTTTATTTATATTGCATACTTGGCAGAAATCCGGCTATATATTTATTTATTTCTTTTTTTTTTTCACTCGGTCTAATACCGAGTCAAAGTACAGCTTCAGTAGAGGAATCCCATTTGTTCATCCTCTGTAGGTTGCTGGAGTGCTTTAAAATCGTGCCTCCAGGGTGATTCTGTCTGTGACTGTACATGGAGTCAGACTGCGCATGTATGGACGCTACATTAGGACTAAAAACAGTCTCTGTAACTTAATGCTCCCAACATTTATTCTTAATCCCCTAAGAAAGACTGTGTGTAAAGCTCCCAGATAGGTTGTTACTGCTGTTGGTTTGGTTTTAAGGGTGAATTTTAGACCAGTGTCACTTGTTTTTCATAATCGTTGAAGCTTTTATTTTGAAGGGCTGAAAAAAAAACGTATACAACGGCAGCAAAAACAATGCCAGTCACACTCACATTAAAAAGGTTATTTGTATTCTCTGCATGATGGAAGCTCAAGGTTTTTATGTATTTAGGTTTTTATGCAGATTAACAAATGCGAAGAGAAACATTCGGGAAAAAAAGATTGTTGCTCTTTGTTTTTAATCAAATAAAAACCACTTGTTTTTCCTCCCAGTTTGTCCTCAGTGAGGCCGACTCTCTGGAAAGGGCTAAAGAGCAAACGTGTTACAAGAGTCAATCAACAGGTGACACCAGAACTCTCGGGAAGCTCAGGTAATGAAATGTTCGCGAGTCACGACCCAAACCACTAAAAGGTCAAGAGCAGCGTCGTGAGGCTGCTGTCCCGCGTCGAGCCCGCGCGGCCTCGGATGACGGATACAAAGGTTACATTAGCTCCTCCGAGCTAAAGGACAATCCGGCTCAGTGACAAGCGATGCCTGCAAGTCTCCCTTGAACAAGCCAGAAAAGCCAATTATTGGCAAACTTTTGCGAAATGTTCCTTTGGAAAAACCAAACAAAAGAACGCAACGTAGAAAAATCTAAATACCATTCACGGACGTAAATGGAAGCGATTACCAGTGAAACACTTTGTCTGTCTCTTTGCTCGTATTGGCAGGGATAAAACAGCTTCTACGAACCAATAAAGGAAACACACGTCCATATACAGAAATAAATGTGGAACAATTCCACAGCCAGAGCACATCGACTCCAGACAGAATGATTTCACTGCAGAGCAGCCTGCGTGAGTAAGATGAGGCAAGACAGAGACATAATGTAGTAATACTAAAGTCGTTTTAAAGGTGAAAGTCCCACTTAACGCTTAGGTTTAAATGGCATTTTTTGTTGTTGTTATCGGCACGCAGGCGTTGCAGCTCGCGGGGAAGCCGGCAGCCCGAGAATGGAGTCAAACTGAGTTGTAGACCCAAAGGTAACCTTTAGCAACTCTGAAATCATTCTGTTTACCCAGACGAAGCAAAAAAAAAAAAAAAACAGTGCGGCCAGTGGTTATGAATACCGTCAAGAATATGAGAGTGACCCCGCGTTGAATCATACCGCTAAATCACTCAAAGCTTCAAAGCCCTCGAATGTCTAATCTTCCTCCGACACGCGGATCTCGACAAAAAAAAAAATATCACGCTGAATGATTTCGGGCTCCTAATTCCAAACAAATTGCAGCTCAGCCACTCAAAGAAGCCAACTGTTCACTTCGACACCTCTTTGAAAGTTACTGACTTCCTGACAGACGGGAAGTGTGGGAGATTGCAGGTTCTCGGAAGGTGTCGGCTGCAATGTGCAAGGGGGGCGGGGTGGGGGGTGGGGGGGTGGCAAGGTGGCTGCTGACCCCGCGCACCCCAGCCGCGCTCCTTGTCACCGAACTGCCATCTGAAAGTCACCGCAGGTCATTTGCCACCTGGGCGACATAAAAACGCGGGCGGCCTCTTTGTTTTTTCCAGGATCACTCACTCGCGTCAGACGCTTCAGAAGTAACTCGGACAGACTGCGCACGCGCTGCCTTGCCCAATGATCACAGCTCGTTCTCCAAACTTTTTTTTCATGAGTCTGTTCAATAAAGAAGAACACTTTTGCAATCCACAGATTGGTGCCAGAGCCACAAACTGTGCTTTCAAAAACACGAAGAATGAACCAGGACCAGAGAGCTCACCCATGCCGCCTTACGAAAGGGTCACAAAGAATTTTCCACTCATGAATAAGCAAAATGTCATCTTCAACAATGCAAACTTGAGAAGAACAGGGGGGGGTGGGGGAATTAGCTTCACGAGCACAAAGTCGAGCACACAATCTTGCACAAACAAGAGGCCACAGTCTTTCGGGACGACGTCTCCCAGCAGGAGAACACCGAAACCAACCTGCAGACTAATTAGCCTCAAAATCAGACATCTTCACCGCGGCCCCAAAGCAGCAGCGTGTCTTGCAGCCTCGTGCCTTGGCAGGCTGCGGGATAAGTGGCGAAGCAGGGCATTGATGGAGAAGCCGTGTCTGGCTGTATAAAAATGAGCATATAATTACGGACTGTGCTGGAGAGGAAGATCCCACCTGGAATACGGAGCGTTTTCCTCCCCCCCAGCTTTTGGGGTTATGTAATTTTTTTTTCGGGCAACAGCCTTTTACACATCTCAGCTTCATTTCCATCATACACCAGCTAAACAAGAAAGTTAGGGAAAAAAAGGGAATGCAAAATAAACAGTCCAACACTTCTCTTTTTCAAAGAAACTGCTCAAAATCAGACAAAAATGCTCTCATCTTGTATTTATAAGTCTTCTTCCAGCTCATTTGAATGAACAGACATGTTGCATGGTGAAATGCTGTATCTGGCTCAAACCTACTAAATTAGTCCTTTTTTTTTTCTCTCTCTGAAGATGTTTGAACTTATAGGTTGGCCATATAGTATTTTATACGGCGAACTCTCCATTGCATGCTGTTTTCACCTTGGGAGACCGTGAGCTACCTCTCAGGAATGCTTAACCCAGTGAATCCGTTCATGTGCTCGGAGGATCGCGCCTCCCAACTGCCCGCTCCGAGCTGGACGTTCGACTTACTCGCAGAGGACATCAGTTTACGTCAGCTCGCCGGATTCCATCGCTGACCCAGTTTGACGGCGTGAAAAAAAAAAAAGAAGAAGCCCAAACTCTGTTTCGAATCACTTTTGTTGCACAGCAGCACAGCCCAGCACTGGCTGTGTTGACCGTCTGCGGAATAAACACTCAGATGTGCATTGCTACGGGTCAATTTGGGCTTTTATCCACAGCTGACATGAGGGGGGGTTGTCATAGTAGGGAAAGCAAAAAGTATCCCTAACAGCTTTAACAATTACTCTTTTCTAGTCGAGTGACAGAGTGACAGAGAACAAGTATACGAAGGCCCTGAAATTGAAGCAGCCATATTCAATTGTATTATTTACACTCCTGTTTTTCCTCCTCTGCTGTGACTTGTCAAAACGTCATTTGTGAGAACATCCTCCTGCCTGAAGTTTCACCTCAGACGAACTCCTCAGAACAGAGTGAGGAAAAACTTCATTTTCATGGCACCGTGGATTGCATCCATGGTTAAACAGTTCCACGTTTACAGAAACAGCTTGGGAAAAACAACGTCGCCTGCGACACATGAATTACTGACACCATATGGACTTATGGCACCCTGCTATTAGTTACAGCTTCACTTTCTCCAAGCTGAACAATACATTCAAGTTAGAGTCACAAACAGATAATATTTAGAAGAACAACATCATTTGATTGCATACTTAAATCAAGCAACCGAGTCCTATCAGTTGTAGTTCTAGGATGAGTTTTAAAAAACATTGTGTTAAAGTTATAGGATTGTAAAACATGTAATGATAAACTGAAACACTGGTCAAAACGTGTGTGCAGGTGAGTCACTTCACTGAGAAGATAACAGTCCTGCATACGTTTTTTCCTCGAATCGGACATGTGACTAAAATATCAAGGTTATTAATAAAGAAAAGAAGTGCAAGAAAACTACGTTGCCTGAAGAAAGCTCCAACATTTAGACGTGGGTAATTAAGATGAATGTAATTGGTTACAGTTCACTATGATTACAGTTAGTGAGCCTCAAGGCTGCAGCTCAGACTCCATTTATCGCTGCCTATTCCCAACACGTCAAGTGAAGCCAGTGATAAATAACAAGAGCCAAACAACTGCAATGACAAAGCATGTGATATTTTTTTTCTCCTTACACTAAGATATGGTTATCAGTGTCACTATCCCATTAATAAAAAGACCGTGAAGCTGTTAATTTGGATTTACTGTCAAATCTCCAATTCCTCCTGTAAGCCCCCAAGCGGGCGGACGGTGAAGTGCAGCTCACCATCGCAGCATCCTCTCCTCCCTCCCTCCATCCTCTCTCTCTCTCCCTCTCTCTCTCTCTCCCTACCCCGCCGTCGCCGGGAGCTTGCGCGCGTGTGTGCGTATGTGCG